>MU225647.1:789420-817330 GCA_018584345.1 Thuja plicata | reverse complement strand
TTTAGGAATTAAATGTGATGTATGATTAATACAGATTTAGGATTTTCTGCATTTGACACTCAGGTCGAGTAGAGTCAGTGAAAACTCAGAATTGCCTAGTACAATAGGACTTTGATGATTTAGAAGACTGACAAACGCAACAAAATTGGTTAGGGTTGCAAGATACCAATTTTGGGGTGTTACATGGAGGAGGAAAGAGACGCGGCACTAGAACACTTTGCACGTCACCAAGCAGTAGTTAAATGATGGTTTGACTAAAGAGCCCAGTATAAGGCCTTTTAGATTTCAGACCTGGTCCTCTTGTGGGACAAGGCCTGGGAAAAGAAGGGAAATCACACTAAGTTTCAATGGCTCTTGCTCAGACCATATTTGATATTTGAGATCTACGGGGCAAATACTTATTGCCTCAGTACTATGACCAGAGAAGCTTTCCCATTGTCTGTTAATGGACACTTCCTCAAGCACTATTTTGAGTAAGGCGGGTGAGAAGTTTTCCCAAAGTTGTATTTTATGTAAAATCCTTTCTTGTAAATATCTTTCTCGGTACTCCATTTGGAGTGCCTTGTCCTTGTAAATAGTTTGTGTTTGCCTTTGTTTTTGGCTTTCTTTTGTTTTGTGTTTATTTTCCAGGCTCCCAGTACATTGTCTTGTTCTTGTAGACAGGTATGATTTGCATAACATCTAGTCCCTGGAATGGTACCTTATGCATTTTGGGTAGTTTGGAATCTATTGTTATGATGATGGAATTTTTCTGCACTCCAAAGTTTTTTTGTGCATATGGTAACAGGCTATGAGTAATCCTCATCAGATTCATATCTTGAAAGTATGAACATTGGTTAACAAAAAATATAAGAAGCAAGTAATCACATGGTCCTTGAGGGTAGATCTTTTGCACTAGTTATTGCCCAAGTCTAAAAATCATAAAAATATCCTAGGTCTGGAACTTTCTCTCCTATTCGAAAATTTAAATCATGTGGCAAGGTGAAAGAAGTATCATCATGAAAATTAGCTAAGCTTAAGGTTCATGGTGAAAGAAGTACCACCTTCCCATCTTCAAAATAAAATTAAAGAAAAGGACTAAAGAATAGAGAATTCTGGTACCTGGGGGAAACATACAAGATAGAATGACTTTCATCCAATTTATTCAGTTCTCCCTCTCTACTTCTCCTAGAAATCATCAACTTGGTTTTATTTCAAAGAGCACACCTCACAACTGACAAAAGATGAAAGATTGAATCAATGATGAGTCAAATTTTCCCAAACACCTTGCACTTTGCAAACATAATGCTCTAGGCAAAGATTAATTCTGGTCTTGCTAACCAGAGATTCTAAAGTTCTCGAATGTGTTAAGGCATTTATCTTAGTGGGTCACCATTTTTTATGCTCAACATACCCATCCCTACATTTTGTGGGCGAAATATTGGGTCCCCCTTTTTCACTTTTTCTTTTCCTTGGTTTCTTTTTGTTTCCTTTTGTTTTCCTCTAGACTTTGCTTTTGTGAGGGTTGTTTTCTTTTGCTTTTTTTCCTCTTTCCTCTGGGACCCAGTCCCAGAGTGTGTTTTTCTTTGGAGTAGGCCAGACCCCAAACTTTAGGATTCTTTGTCATCACATCTTCTTTTGTTAGAAGGTGTGGTTGCATGGAATCCCCAGGCCTATAGTCTGGAGGTTTGCCTTTTTTTGGGGTTTGCAGAGGAAAGAAACGTGTTTTTACCCTAAGGGTATAAGTGGGTTTTACCTATCACTTTCACTTTTACAACAATCAAAATACTTAGAGTGATTAAGGTGATCAAAAGAGATTAAGCGCAAATTTCTTTTGGTAATTAACAACATTCAAACAACAGTAAATAGTGGTGCATTCACAAACATTTCAAGTTGAACCAGTTGCAGAGCACCTCTCATGCTTGCCTTCCTGCATTCTTCATGTTTTCAGGTAGGCCTTTCTAGTTCCTTTCCCTCATGCTTTCCATTTTTATTTATTTGTGTTTTTGTTTGTTTGGCTTTCGGTTTCTTTCTTGTTTTTGTTTCTGGTTTTGTTTCTAGTTTCCTATCTTGTTCTTGTTGTTGCCTCCTATTGGTGGGGTGGCTCTACTAGAGGGTTGTCCACCCTTTGTGCAGTTGTAATCTTAGCATGGTTTTGTAGATACTTTTTACATTTTGTAAATTTATGTGAATGGATGTATATAGTTTGTTTGGGGTCATTTGTACTTCAGTACTCATTGTGCTTCGACCCTTTGTAAATGTGTATATTCCATGTATATCCTCCTTGTTTATGGTGAGCTTGTCATGCCCTTTTCATGTTTCAACCTAATTTTTTGAGCTCATCCTCATGGCACCTTCCTAGCTCAAACTCGACATCTCACCCGTTCAGCCCATGACAACTTTCTCTCTCCTCTGTCATGTCATCTTAATGGAGGGATTAATTTCCCCACAAACAAGCATTCAAAACCCATCCCATCTGGCATTCATGTCCCTTGTGTCAGCCCACTTTTCACCATTAAGATCCTTTATGATGCCTATCACATGGGCATGTGATGACCCATGTCAGCCGAGTATGGCTTGCTATCGGTCACGTCGGCAAGGGCTGGTTTCTCCAAACTTCGGGTGCTGAGAAGCCCCAGGGTCTTCATTCCATCTCTGTTGCCTAAACTAATTTCCTGAGCCCGTGGGCATTAGTAAAAACCCAATCCTTGTTAACTTTAGTATTCCAGGGTTTTAATGCATACTAATACTTTTGAACAGGTGCAAAATGGTGGTGAATTCCTGGGAGTCCCTCAAAAGTTGTATTTTTAGCATATTATATTTATTGACGGTTCTTCGGTCTTACAGGTTGCAGATAATCCAATCAACATGTCTAAAGTAACAACTCCTCCTCAAAGTCTGGAGCTTCCAAGAACCTCCACTCGGGTGGCCACAAAAAATAATGCCTAGAATTAATAGGAAATAACAGATATAGAGGCCAGACTATGGGTTAAAATGCAGGGCTTGGTCCAAGCCATATACTAATAGAGGGCCACCAGAGATGATATGGAAAAGTACATGGCTACCTCTGGAATTATCAAAGCTACAAGTTTTCCCTACTCAATGCAAGCATCAAAACTGATACTTCAACTAGAGACACTCTACAATGCTCCCACCCATGTTGTTTTTCTCGCTAATCCTTGAACACTACACTACCCGACGCCCATCATCATTCTGGATGTAGTCAGTTTTGGTTCAAGGCTGGGGATCCCCCAATTCAAGGGAGCCATTGTTCTCTCCCAGTCTGCATCACTAAAGGAGTTTGGGGAAGTGTCCCTCGTCACTAGGAAACATCTCAATGCTCACTGGTTGAAGTCCCAGAGGAGGGACTATAAAAAGATGAAGCTGGAGATTCCCCGCAGGGACTTTAAAGAATGTATTTAGGTAGGAATCATATTTCTATGCAGGCTCTTTGGAGAGCCCCATACTTAGGAATTTTTGGCATGGATGTATTACTTTCTCTATTGCATCACCACCCACATTTAGACCTTCAACTGGGTGGCTATCATCGCCAACCATGTAGATGCGTAGCTATAGAGTGTCCTCTAGAATTCCAAATTCTACATCACATCCTATGTATTGTGGGAACTATCCCAATAGAGACCTTCTTTTTAGGATCTAAAAATAGTGGGCATTCTCAAGAATGGGCCCAACCAGTTGGTGCCATGGGAACATTATCCCCAAGTTTAGTGGGAACTTAGCTTCCCTAATGTTTGCAGGGTAAACAACACATTCATTCACCACAACATTTTGACACTTACTCAGGACATCAGGTACTGATTGTCCTAAGAGGTGATGAACCTGGTAAGCACTTACAACAATTATTTTATTCAATTCTAGCAGCATACATATATTCAGGTGACCAGCTTCTCCAGGAAACCCTACCTACTCCCTAGGTATTGCGGGGATAGGATCATTCTTTTGTAGTTTTGTAGGTAGATCCTGGAGCTCCACGCATTCTTTTCCTTGAAAATAGTCATATTAATTTCATTCTCGATGGTTTGTGGGAACTATTCTTGTAGTCTCGCATTGGAAAATGAGGCCGACAATGAATTAAAGAGTCTGGGACTAGAGGAATTACACCATAATAGAAGTAATTTTGACAAAGTGGAAAAAATATGGGAGGCACTGCCTCGGGCTTCTGCACCACATAAGGATGATATTGAAGATATCTAGGCAGATTGTGAGGACAACTTTGATCTCTAGGCTTGGCAACACTCCCACATGTAAAAAGGTTTAATGAAATCCCTAAACCTTCGGGGATTTTTGAAAGATTTTGTAGATGATGGGCTTCTGGAGGATCCAACATATAAAGAGAAGGGGATCAATAAGTTGGATCTCCCTCTAGTGGATTGGGGCACCCCGAAGAACCTAAAAATTTAAGATGTGTGTTGCCCCATTATAGATAATATTCATAATTATTTTGAGTAGGTGTGTTCGAGGAGCACCTGTAAGGGCCCAATTGTGCAGAGGTCTGCTTCTACCTCCGGAGTCACAGGAACAAGAAAAAGTAAAGGGAAGGAGAAAGAAAGTGCCCTGGCCCAAGTTCCTTCCCAAGGTCCACTCCCCATGATGTCACAAATTCACAAATAGATGGAGGTGTTGAGGCTAATGAACCAGAAGATAAGCACCCATCTTTCCCGCGGTCTCCTGGCAACTTCGGTGAGATCCGCCCACCCGACGGGATCCCCTTTATTGGAAACACCAATGAGTAGGTAGACATTCACCGAGAAAGAGTCTATAGACATTCTAGGTGTTGGGGCCCCATTACAAAGAAATAAGAAGTAGAAGGTAAACCCTACTACAAGCACACACACAAGCCCTGGCATGCCCAATGTTCCCCCAGTGGAAGTCAGTTTGGACTCCCCCGAACTAGATGATATTTTTGAAATCTCTCCCCCGCACGATGACTTTGATGACATCTTCACGATGGATGAGCTCATGAACCTACATGGGGAAGTAGACTAGGTGGTGGAAGAAATTGTCGCTCAGGAAAAGGAAAAGACCCCCACTAAGGAAGAAGTCTCGAAGAAAGAAGCTGCCGCAGAGTAGGAAGTTTGGGAAGAAGCATAGAAGGAACCTTAGTAAGAGGAAACACTGGTCTAGGGGACTGAGACAAGATCACGGCAAGTAAATGATGAGAAATTGTCAATTGGGGAAATCAGACCCATGGGATTAATCGTACCTTGAACCGTCACACTCCAAATGCCTTTGGTTACTCTGGGTGACCAAGTGCCTTGGAGTACGTTTGGCGAGGTGTTCTCAACAACCCAAATGTTAAACATTGGCCAGAAACCTCTGTTGCCTCTAGAGGATGTTCCAACAGAGAAGGATGTCCTAGAAAATGATGTCGAAGAAGAACAAAAACAAAAGAATAATGAGGGGAAAAACCCCAAAGATATGAATGTTGATTCACCTAATGTTGAGAAGGATGGAGAAATCCCTGATAATACAGGTGATGCTAATGTCAGCGGAGAGGAGATCCTAAACATTATAGATAAGGATGCCACCAGAGTGGAAGATACAAAAGCCTCCAAAGAATAGGAACATGAAAAGGAGAAAGAACCCGATGAAATTGCAGGTATCGGGAATGCACCATTGGACTCTGAAGGGAGTCCCAATACTCAGACCTTAGCAACAAAACTGCCCCAGTTGCCACAATGTCTAGTGGAATCTAGAAAGAGAAAGGCCCCAATGGCAGCAATAGGTTTTCCACTCTCCTTGGCTGAGATGATGGCCTAGAACATAGAGGCCAAGAATCCTAAAAAGGCCTAGATAGTCCATACCCTCCAGACTGGTCCCGGAGGAAGCACAATTGCAACACCTCCTCCAGATACAAATGCAATGACGATAAGGGCTGAAGATTATACAATCATGGAGGTACCTCTAGGGAGGAGGAATAAGAAGGGAGAGTTAGACATGCTATGAGAGGCGACCCGGGTGGTAGAGGCCTGGTATGATAAACAGGCCTAGAAGTTGAAGGAGGAAAGAGAAAAGAAGAAAAATCTCCTCAGACTTCTAGTAGAGCTTACGCAGCCCCTGGCTAAGATCCATCTGGAAGCTTCCACCTCTAGACCACTACTTCCATAGGGTGACATGGATTCTCTTAGGGCCATGAAGAAGAAGGCACGGGCTGTGGACAGGTGGATCATCAAGCAAATTAGGGTGATAAGACAATTTTTAGATGTATCACTCTCGGACCTTTACTTGGCCAGAAATATCTTGGGCCAAGTAACCAATGCCATTATTATATGGGAAGGAAACTTTGAGAAATATGAAGGGTGGAAGACTGAGTTAGATGAAGTAATCAACTCTAGAGAAGAGGTCATCATAGAGATAGGAATTTTGGGTGAGGAATCATTCGAATTCCTCCAGGTCTAGTACTCCAGACTTAGCCTCAAAATTGAGGTATGCAAGCAACTAGTCATGACCCTAAGGGAGAAATTCATGGTGGTCTGGTATCCATTGGACCTATTCAAATAATTTATTGTAAGGGTGTCACAAGTTGACCCCTTCACCACCGGAACATGCACCCTAGAGGACTACATCCTTAGTAAATATGATGAGGTAGTGGAGTCCCAATAAGTCTTCTGGATACTTTGATAGAGGAAAGCTATCAACAATATCTAAGATGATGCTCTGGGCTCATGAATCCATAAAATTAGTAGAAGAATTCCAGAAAGGGGCCGGAGAGGTTGAAGATAATTTTGTGGTTGTCTGCAATTGGTGGAATAGCATTAAGGACATAGATTAAATTTTTTGGAAGCATTCAAGAATAGTAAAGGAAAATAAAGTTCTCCAGATTCTAGGGATTATCACCAATAGGGTGTATTTTGAACATTCTTTATTCTTTGAGCGCAAGCTCCTGGACTCCAAAATTTCAGACCCAATATTTTTGTATTCTTTTGATGACTCATGTCCAAGCTCCCTCAAAACCAACCAATCATTATCCAATAGTCAATAAGGGTGTTAGATAGTAGGTGACCCCAGAAAGGCACGTCAGTTCAAGGGATGGTCCTGACAGGTGATCTTGCCAAGGTGCCGCTCCAAAATTAATCATGTGATGCATCAAAGACAGTGACCCACTTTTTGCATTAATGAGGTATGTAGCCTCGAACTCTTGGAAGATTAGATCTCCTCTATTCTTTCTTTGACTCTCTTCTCGAGGCTGATTCTTCTATCCTTTCTTCTTGTCTTCTTCTACCGATCTGTCAGACCTCTACTCTTTTTGAGGTGATTGTAAGGTGGTGCAGGTAGTACCAACCACTAGATATTATATTTTATTATTGAGTGTGAAGTTAGATTAGGTTAAGCTTTAGGGAAAGTATGTGTATAAATAACAAGGTTGACCTCATTTCAAGGGTTGGTGAAATTGATGATTTTGTAGTCCAAGTAATAGCATTTTAGCATTTCATTTCTTGTAGTTGCAGAGCTCAATTCTTGGTAGTTGTTAGTAGCTCTCAGTAGTTAGATTCTCTATTGGAGCCATTGATGTACACACTAGTGATGCTAGAAAATTGTTAATGAAGAAGGAAGGATTCTCACAATGATGTTGTTGGTGTCTTGATCTCTGAGTTAACACTCTTTTGTGTTGTATGTTTCTGATATCCTTTTCTCTAATGTTTAAGTAGATTAACAACCTCCTTTTCCTCTTTCTATTAAATATGTATGAATCTCTGGTTCTTTATATGTTCAATATTTAGTGTAGTCCGTTAGAGCATGGTTAATGTTTTAAATGTATTTACATAACTATAAGTAGAATGAATAAACTCTAACCCTGGCATATCTTTTGAAGTTTGTTTTATTTTCCAAAATCTTGGAGGAAACCCCAACCTAACAAAATCCTTATAGAAGACGAGCCAAAAACCAGCTATCCCCCCAAAAAAATAGTCACACACCCAACTTAGCTCCCCGCACCATTGAGAGACAACACTCAGGTGCTTGAAGGCCTGGAGATTTTATCCCTCGGACAACCTTTACAAGTGAAGTTGGTTGGTACCCTCTTACCCGGTGACAACTTACATCTATTTATGAGACCGGTCACAAAGTCTTGTCAACATACTTTAGAATTAGTAAAAAATAGTACAATGTGCCTTGCTTGGACTTAGGACTTAAAAAGAAAAGCCCCCCTGCACGATGACTTAAAACACATGGTTAAAATGACTTAAGTGGCCCCAAAAAAGGTAACACATGAAAATAAAAGGCATAAGAGACCTAGGGTTTTGTTCAAAAAGTAACTAAGGGTTGGACCAAAGGACAACTAGGGCTTAAAAACAAGGCTCATATGTAGCAGAAAATAGGCAAGACTTAGTACCATCAAAACCAAATTTTTGTAGTCCTAACATAACCAACCACTATAGCTGAAAACTTGACATCATCATCCCTTTTGTCATTGATTGTGAAGCCCCTCTTATTAGTCGCCTCAGATGTAGCATCATGAATAGTATTATTATTCATAATTTAGAATGCTAGTATGCCACTGGACGACCATGATCTTGTTACTACCCTAATCACCTCCTTTGTGATCTTCATGGGTTGATTAAGGCACATGAACTCTCCATGTATTCTTCTTAGAATATATCTAATCCAACCCTCTTCCACAATGTGTTGAAAATGTGTGAACTACACAAACTTATTTTCATCTAGGGCTTTTGTTAGAATACCTAATCTTTACTTGTATTATTTATTTATTTAGGATATTTCTAGGGAATCCCTACATGTATTTTTTCCTCTAATCCATGTGGGAGGACAACTCATTTTATGTAATTCCTTTAATAAGGAAATTATTTTATTCCTCCTTAAGAGGATATTGACACTTGTCACACACACTTACGAATGATGGCATTCTTAGACTTGGGAGTTACATTCTATCTCCTCTCTCTCATCTCTATTTAAGAGATGTTCCTCTCTCATTTCTTAAGGATGAAGTTATTGTAATGTGCATCTTTCTCTCTTCCTCTCTCTCTTTTATCTCTTTAGGCTATGGCCTCATTCATAATATCACACAGGGGTTTTTATTTACTTTTCCCCTTATCAAATAT
Organism: Thuja plicata; assembly: GCA_018584345.1. NCBI lineage: Eukaryota > Viridiplantae > Streptophyta > Pinopsida > Cupressales > Cupressaceae > Thuja > Thuja plicata. The sequence continues at coordinate 808,271 of MU225647.1, read as the reverse complement.
CTTGTCTTCTTTTCCTTTGGATCTTTTGATGAATGCTCTTGGATTTGGTTTTATCATGGTAACATTTCTCCCTTACCGATCTCTCTTATATTTTTTAAGTTCCTTTTCTCTTCCATTATTATTGCTTACATGGTATCAGAGCAAGTTACTAATCCTTGTTTTGAGTAGAAAGGTGTTAGAGGTTACCATTCATGGAGCACTGCTTATTTGGAGATTTTTATCTAATCTATAGTTTTGCAGATCCAATATTTTTTTTACAATATTTGAGTTTGAAAATAAACTTGAATTCCATTATTTAACTCATCCACGTTTTGTTAACATTTGTGATTGCAGGATTTCTATTAGATATCTTTTAAGTTTTTTTCTAACCCTCTTTGGATGACTTTCTACCAAAGAGTAGAGTTGAATTTTTTTTTCGTTTGGATGGTTCACCACCAAACCCATTTCATATTTCTTACTACCTTGATATCCCAGTTTCCAATATGCATTTATCTTGAAATTTTATGGTTGTATCCTCTATTGCGAAACCGCAAGGTTCAAGTTTTTAAAAATAATTTTTCTACTTAATATTTTTTAATATATTTTTAACCCAATATACATTTATCTATATAAACATATTCCAATTTCTACTTTGCAAATTTGTTTCTCTAAAAATTTGTTCTCTCATTTAAACAAAAAAATTTAATATTTTTTAATTTTTAATTTACCTGCAAATTAGTTGATGATTTACGTTAAATTCCACTTTTTTATTTATTTTAACATATAGATTCTTGTAATTTAATTTATTTATTTGCATTATGACGACTTTAATCCCTAAAATTAAATTAAATAATTCAACTTACCATGATTGGAAGACGCAAAAAAGATAAAAGAAAGTCATGTAACTAATAATTGCTTTAAAAAGCAAAAAGATAAAAGGCCCATGAATCAAAATCACCAACCTTCTAATTCTAAGGAGGATAATGGTAATCAATCTCGTCATGCATTTACAATTTGTCATAATGTTACTAGCCCTTTTTAGTGGTATGGTGCATCTTTAGGGGGTATTTCTTTCTTTAGTATTTTAAATTGTTACCTTATGTCCTTAATGTTGCTTAGTTTTAATTTATCAAGTAATAATATAACATTGCCTTCCATGGATTATTTCATTATTTAGCATTAATGATCTATTTTTGCATCTTTTATGAGTTCCATTTGATCAACTTGTTTCATTTGTAAGTTGCACTGGGATGCACTTACTTCAGTTGATGTTTATCAACTTGTTCCATTTGTAAGTTGCACTGGGATGGACTTACTTTAGTTGATGTTGATCAACTTGTTCCATGTGTAAGTTGCACTGGGATGTAGTTTTCTCAGTTGATGTTTATCAACTTGTGTTCCATTTGTAAGTTGCACTGGGATGCACTTACTTTAGTTGATGTTTATCAAATTTTTCCATTTGTAAGTTGCACTAGGATGCACTTACTTCAGTTGATTTTGATCAACTTGATCCATTTGTAAGTTGCATTGGGATGCACTTACTTCAGTTGATGTTGATCAACTTGTTCCATTTGTAAGTTGCATTAGGATGCACTTTCTTTAGTTGATGTTTATCAACTTGTTCCATTTGTAAGTTGCATTGGATGCACTTACATCATTTGATGTTTATCAACTTGTTTCATTTCTTATTTTTCTCTTGGTGAGGATGATTCTTTATTCTATTCCTCAATGAGAGGATTATTTTTCATGGGTTTCCCTACAATTTCACATTTTCTTGAAGGCAATATGTTATTACTTCTCATAATCCTATCGTATAGTTCACCATGGTAAATATGCTTGGTGAATCATGATCTTGTGCTTGAGTCACATATTCTATTGATTTCTCTTTGTCTCTCTCATATTTCTTTGATAAATATACTAATGAGATAATGCACTACTTTCTTTATTGATTAGATCATGAGTTATGCAGGTGGTGGTGATGCAGCCCATTCTCTTGGAGTGAGATAACTCATTAGTGGACTATCTATATTTATGTGATTGACAAAATGTTGATGTAGGTTTCATTAGTTGACCTTGTATATGATCATCTGTGTATTAGTATATTTCTTTCATGGGAGCATTGATAAATACTTTCATACCTAACTTGTTTAGTTTGGAAATTTTAGCATTTATTTTACCTTGATATGATGTTAGCTCCATTGCATTTTGGTGAAAAAATTACATTTATCTTTAAACCTCTATCTCATTTTACACTATGACATTTTTCTTACAATTGTCTTCTGATGTTATAAATTTCAAAGTTATACTAACTTGAATATGAGATGAAATTCTACTTGTGGATAGTTGTCTTGTTTCTTATTTTCTTTTTCTATGTTTCAGGTGATCCATCAAGGCACATTAAAGACATAAATTTTTTTCCACATGTCCTATGAATCATAAGACTACTTGAACATGTGCATATACTTCCACTTGAACAAATTTAAAGGACCCATCTACTTCTCTTGGATCTACCAAAGATGCTTGTACATCACATTTTGAGAAGGCCACTTGCAAACTTGAAGACTAATTTTTTTTCCATATATGGAAGATCAAGTTGCAAATTTTTGTATAAAACTTGGTTAATACCCCTCGTTGTAAACACCCCAAGTAAAGATTAAAGGGGGGTGATATAATATCTAATCTTTACATGTATTATTTATTTATTTAGGAGATTCCTAGGGAACCCCTACATGTATTTTGTCCTCTAGTCCAAGTGGGAGGACAACTCATTTTATGTAATTCCTTTAATAAGGAAATCAATTTATTCCTCCTTAAGAGTATATTGACACTTGTCACACACACTTATGAATGGTGACATTCATAGAATTTGGAGTTACATTCGAACTCCTTACTCTCATCTCTATTTAAGAGATGCTCTTCTCTAATTTCTTAAGGATGAAGTTATTGTAATGCGTATATTTCTCTCTTTCTCTCTCTCTCTTCTCTCCTTCGGCTATGGCCTCATTCATAATATTACAAAGGGGTTTTTCTTTTCTTTTCCCCTTATAAAATATTTTGTCTTCTTTTCCTTTGGCTCTTTTGATGAATTCTCTTGGATTTGGTTTTCTCATGGTAACATTTCTCCCTTACCTAGCTCTCTTGGATTGCTTAAGTTCCTTTTCTCTTCCATTATTATTTATTATATTTTTGTATTTGGGATTTAATTAATAATCATTGCCAACAAGTTTGGTTATATATAATTCCTTCTATTTTTCTATGTCAAGATCCTCCAGGTTGGAATGTACATAAGCTCAAGTACATCTTCCACATGCAATACACCATAGTGCATGTCTGAGAAAGATTCTTTGGGATCAACTTTGATTGATTTGTATGGGTTTTTATTAAACTTAGGTTAGGGCCTCTCTATTATATCAACAATTGTAGTTATATCCATCTCCAAAATTTTAATTCATAGAATTTTCAAGAAGCACAAGAAACTACCTTTTGGAGAGCTAGGGTTTTCATGCAAACTCCTTGATAAATTCTCTTCTCACTTCTAACATTGCTTCTTGATTCACCTTTGTATTGCCTCTTTGCTTTTTATATTGATCTCACTATGTCAAATAAAACTCTAAGATTGATTTTTGTATCTCTTTTTACTAATTTGATGATATAATAAATGCAAGTACCCTAATTCCCCAAAATAACTTTATTCATTGTCTGTGTCTTCAAAATTTGGTTGCGCACTTCCAAATCATGTCATAAAATCTATTAATAACTTCAAAATGTCTTTTCTCTCATCCTTAATCTTCTTCCATGCTTGATAGATCCAAGCACTTAACATATTTAGGGGGTTCCTAGTGATTTGGCTAATAAGCCCCCCTAGGAAAAAGGCCCATCTTCAATTCCTTGTTGACTTTCTTCCATCATATCCTATCATGAACCATCTAGATGGTTCATATTGACTTTTCTTGATCCATATTTTCTTCAATTTATTTTGCATCTCTTCAACTGACACCTTAGCATTGCCTTTATCATCTTTCTGCTCATTTTTCTGTCCTTTCCTCCTTTTATTCACTAAACCTCTGTTTCTCACATTCTTGTTTCTACAATCCCTTGCAACATGTCTTAATTTATTGAACTTGTAGAAAACAACATTCTTTTTTCTACCTAGGTTATTAATCTAGCTTTTGTTAGTTTCCCATTGCTTGGAAATGTGTCCAAATCCATTACATGCATAACACTTAACATTACCTTTATTGGGAAAAATATTATTTACAACACTCCTACACTCACTTGTCTTATGACCATGTTTATTGTTGGAATTATTGTTGTTGAGGTGTTGAAATTCATGTTTTGTCATTGATGTCAACATATGTTTCAGTTGGATGTAGTAGAAGTCTTAAAAAGATTGATTATCACAGGTACATGCAAGATTGACAGATGTGTATGGACAGTGTACGACGTATGAGAGTATGCAAGTATGGCTCTATGTAGAGGAATGAGTGTATACCTTATGTCTAAGTTTTCTGTATATTATGTTGGTATTTGTACAAGTTATAGCTATTTTGGTAAAAAAAATGGTTACAGAGCTAAGGAAATTAATTAAAAGGAATTAATTAATTCAAAACATCAATATTCCTTTAACATTGCCTCAAAAGTCAAACCTCTAACCAATAAGAGGTAATCACATGGATCAATTGAGCTTCCATCTTAGCCATCCCTCATGGATTCATCTCAACCATCAAATTTGAATTTGAATTTGAAGCCTTTTCCCTCCAAGGAAAAATCTATATAATGCAACCATTCTAGCTCATTTCATATAGGTGACTAGTGAATTTTAGCATAGAACTAATGACAATTTTATTCTATCAATAATCTAGTTCATTTTCTCAAGCTAATCTAGTTCAATTTCATGCATTTGATCATAATGGAGCATAATTGAACATCATTTCATGCATTTTTAAATTGAATCCTCCATCCTAGATTATCTATTTGCTAAGAATTTACGCTTAATTTGAGAGCATTTGATGTCATTCTTGTAAATCTTCTAGCAAGGAAGAAATATGACATTTTTGACATGTTTCTTGGTTCAATTTGATTAAATTTGATGCTAACATATTGTTGATATAAAGTCCCATTGAGTGGTTGTGTGCAACATTCTTGTAGGTACAACATTTACACATCACAGAAATGTTGTTGGCACCAAATTTGTATTGTTTGGAAAATTTAATTTTTGGAAATTCACTCACACATGTGTGAGCAAATAATTAGGACTAATGGGTGTAGGAATCCTAGAATTAGACTAATTAACCTTAGTTAATTAGTGACTAGGTTTATTTGGTGAGAGTGATGTGAGGTAGGGTAGTATCTAGGTTTAGATTTAAAATTAATCCAAATTAGATTTTGACTAATTGTGGCTTATAAGAATTTAAGCATGAGGGAATAAATAAATTAAAATTTATTTAAAATGAGATCTTAATGTGTGAAGGTATTAAATTAAATTTAATAAACTTAGGGGCTAAGTATTCAAATTAAATTCAAATAATTCAGGATAATGAATTTAATTTAATTAAATAAATTTAATTAAATACGTGGAAGAATATAACCAATATAACTAATTAAAAATAAATAATAATGTTGCAAGGGACGATTTTAGGTGTCTATAGTATTAAATAAAATTCAATATATTTAGGGGGGAAGGGATATAAATTAAATTTAGATACCATAGAAGATGGACTAGATTTAATTAAATAAATTTAATTAAATAAGTAGGATAATATAACAAATAAAATTAATTAATCAAAAGTAACTATAATATTACAGGGGAATATTAATTAAATTAAATTTAAAGCTAAGGGATATTTTTAGATGTGTACATTTTTTCCCTCTTTGATGCGGTGTCAAGGACAATGTCGCGTCAAAGAAAAAAGAAAATAAGATTCCCTAGAGAGAAAAGTAATTCTGGTGGGAGATTATGCCCCCTCAAGAAAATAACGTAGAAAATAAATTTAATGGAATTTTCTTGAACAAGGGGGAGATGGGTAGGGATAAGGTTTTATGTATAGGATGAGATTAATGGGATGGAAGGATGGGGGAGGATTGGTGGATAATGTATGGGAGCTTGGAAGGATTTTAAATAAGTGGATGAAGGAGTTGGAAAGATCATCATTGGCTAACACCTTGAAGAGTGGTAGAGTATTTAAGGAGGATATTGTGAAGGAGGTGGAAGAGGAAATTTGGATTTTGGTATGTAGGGACCCAAAATAAATGAAGTAGATGATGGATTCAGGTTAGTAGATCTGGGGACATAAGTACCCAAAATGGATTTGGAAGATAAAAGATTCATATATCTCTCCCCAAACCAAACCAAAACACCCCAAACCAAAATAAAAAATTAGATAGATCCCTAAGAAAACAAAATCAATTGGATTTTCATTAGTACTAGTCCATACAGTACTTGCAAACTCAAAAATACAGTAACTATACACAAAATAACATAATTCTTTATTTGTTCACTCTTCCAAAAGTTTGTACCATCATTGCCAATCCATGAATGGGATTCAAACATGTTTAAATACCATTTTCAACATTCATAACTATAATTCAAATTGTTATTGACTGAATTTGCAACTTTGCAACTATACCAAGTAACTTTTTGAAAAGTTGTCAATGTTGTCAAACAACATTTTTGACAATTTCGCTAATTTGTAACTTTTTGCACACTAAGCTTATGAAATACCAAAATTGGATTCAAAAACCTATCCTAATGACCTAGACCTAGTGAGAAACCTAGAAATCAAAAATGTATACCCATTTGATCATTTTGGCATCCTGGTTTATAATTGCACCTAGGATCCAAAAGGTCTTACACTTGGGCTTATTACATTTTACTCATCTATCAATTGATCCCAAATGATCCTAATCTATCCTTGGGAAGAATATGAAGGAAATAGCTTTGGTTCCCTTCACCATACATCTCAGACCACTAAAACTCAAGTCCCCTGAGTTGTAATGTCTGCAATTTGGAGGCCCATCTTCTCAATGTCCTTCACTGTTAGCCATGTAGCATCTTCCAATGGCTTGTCCTTCCACATGATTAGATACTCATGATATGCTCTCCTCCTGGTTTGTTTACTGACAATCAAATGTCTGGAGGTAAATCAATTTTATAGGCATCGTTGCCACATTTATACAATTTCTTGAAGGTTCCCATCTTTTTCATTATCAATTTGGTATACTTCCCTTTAGGAAGTCTCTCTGCTCAGAGGTGGATCATAACCATGTCCCCTACCTTATACTACACATCCCTTCTTATTTCATCTACTATCTCTTTGTAATTCCCTAAATTTTTCTCAATTCTTCTCCCGACTTCTTGGTGAAGTTCCTTCATGACATTTGCAAAGTCTTCTGCTTGTGCACTCCTTTCCATACTACTGGTGTTTCTTAACTCTATTACACCTCTAGGGTGTGTCCCATATATAATTTGAAATGGGCTATGAATAGTGCTCCTATTTACTGAGTCATTATAGGAAAATTTTTCTTGTGGTATTACTGCATGCCATGTGGCTCCATGGTCTTTTGTTAGACATCTCAATAGGTTTCCAAGTGACCTATTTATGACCTCTGTCTAGCCATATGTTTGACGATGATATGTTGATGAGTATGACACATCCGTCCCTAATATTTTCCACAATGTTCTCCAAAAATGTCCAAGGAATTTTGAATCCCTATCAGAGACTATGGTCATTGGTAATCCATTCAACCTCACTACTCCCTTGAAGAATATCCCTTCTATATGAGAAGCATCATGGGTTGTTTTGCAAGGTAGGAAGTGGGCCATTTTGGAAAACCTATCTACTACCACATAGATACTATCATATACATGTTTGGTTCTTGGTAGGACCAATACAAAGTCCATGTTGATGGAGCTCCAAGGCTTCATTGGGATGGGTAAAGGGTTATACAATCCTACATTGGATGATCTACCCTTGGCTTTCTGACAAACCACACACTTCTCAACAAACTATCTTACCTCTGTCTATATTTTGGACCAGAAATAGAACCTTCTTACCATCTCCAAAGTTATGTCTAATCCAAAGTGACCTCCTAAGCCTCTACAATGGTTCTCCCTTGTGATGTTCTCTCTCATGGATCCCCTTGGGATATGTTGATGGGACTTTGTGACTGATCTTCCAACAGAGTGTAAGTTGTCACAGGGTATCGGGGTACTAGACAACTTTGCCTATAAAGGTTATCTGGGGAATAAATTCTTTGGGCCTTCAAGCAAATGAGAGTTGGGTCTCGACGGTGCAGGAGCTAAGTTGGGAGTGTGACTATTTTTTTTAGGGGGATAGGTGGTTTTCTTGCCTCATCTTCTCTAGGGATTTCATTAAGTTGGGGTTTCCTACAAGCATTTGGATTATCAAAGAAACTTCAAAAGATAGGCCAGGGTTAGAAAGTATTCATTCTACCTATAGATATGCAAATACATTTAAAACATCAACCATGCTCTAACATGCTACACTAAATAATGAATGCATATAGAACCATCAGTTCACACATATTCAATAGTAAGGGGAAAAGAAGGTCATTAATCTACTTAAAACATTAGAGCAAGGTACATAAAAAACATACATCACAAAAGAATGTTAATCTAGAGATCAGAATGCTAACAAATTCATTGCCAGAAGTCTTCTTTCTTCATTAACAAGTTTTCCAGCAAGTACTTGTGCGTACAATAATGGCTCCAAGGGAGAATCTATCTATTGAGAGCTTCTAAGAACTAAGGAGCATTGAGCTATGCAACTAAAAGAAATGAAATTCTGAAATACTATAGCTATGGACTGCAAAATCATCAATTTTTTTGACCCTTGGAATGAGGTCAGAGTTATTATTTATACACAAAGGTTTTCCCTAAAACTAACCTAACTTAACTTTACACTCAATCAATAAAATATCATTTCCAGTGGCTGGTACTACCTGTACCATGTTACAAAAACCTCAAAAAGAGCATAGGTTTGATAGATCAGCAGAAGAAGACAAGAAAAGAGGTATGGAAGAATTGGCCTTGAGAAGAGAGCCAGAGGGAGAATAAAAGAAATCCAATCCCCTGGGGATCAAGGCTACATGCCTCATTAATGTAAAAGTGGCTCACTATCTCCGATGCGCCATGTATTTAATGTTGGAGTGACGCATTGGGAAGACCACATGTCAGAACCATCCCTCGAGTTGACGTGCCTTGTTGGGGTCACCTGCTTTCTGACACCCTTATTAATTACCTGATAATGACCGGTCAGCTCTAGGGAACTTGGACACAGTTCATCGAAAGAATACAAAATTGTTGGATATGAGACTCTGGCATCTAGGAGCTTGCACTCAAAGAATAATGAATACAAAAATACACCTTGCGGGTGAGTATCTCCAGAATCCAGAATACCTTATTTCTCATTAAAGTTTTTGAATGTTTCCAAGAGCTGGGTAAGGCCATCTTTGTCTATGCTCTTGAGGCTGGCCCAATGGTATTTGGCCACCTCCTCCTGTTTGACCAGATCTAGAGTGTTTACCTTGAATTTTGTGGCCATCTGTGTGACATCGTTGGCCCGGAGCACCATTCAATATATACAAGACATCTTTGCTCCATCTATTCATCTGGGTATTAATAGCAATCCTCCATCAGGTCATCAAAATTTCCTATGACATATTCCATCAGGGTACATGTTTGGGTACTAAAGGGATCGACCTCTGAAACCCTTGAAATGAATGCCTTGTACATATTTAAAAGGTACTCTAACTCTAAAACTTTATCCCACAGGGTCCCTACTAGTTTCTTTCTTATCTCCAAATGTCAGATCAAGTCTCGAGTGCTGGGCCCAGACAAAGACGAAGGACTCTTCTCCCAATATTTTGGCCTCAGTGACAATTTCTTCTCTGAGGATCATGAGTTCTGCTAACTCATGCATCCAAGCCTTGTACTATTGGGTCTCTCCTTGTGAGACAATAATGGTATTTTTGGCCTATTGTACAATATTGTTGGCAACATACAGTTCTAGGAGTGTTGTCACTAGGAAATGATAGATGTTTCCCACTTGTTCTGCCACCCAGTCTTTAGCTTCATGTGCCTTCCTTTTCATGTTTCTCAGTGCATCAATATCACCCTGAGGGAGTGGTGCTCTAGATGTGGAAGCTTCCAAGTGAATGGCAGTGATGTATTGTACAAGCTCTATCAATAGCCTGATAAGATTTGCATTCTTTTCCTTCTCTTCTTTGAGTTTCTAGGCTTCCTTCTCATAATGGGCTTCTACCACATTAGATGTATCTTTTAGCAGATCCAATTCACCTTTCTTTCCCCCCATCCCTAGAGATATCTCCATGATTGCATAATCTTTGGTCTTTGCTGTCACCATGTCTACCTCTCGGGTAGGTGTTGCGACTATCCTAACTATGTCTCCACTCGGCCGAGTCTGGAGGGTATGGATTTTCTAAGCTTTCATTTCCTTAGGGGGATTCTACGCTTGCACCATCATCTCTTCCAAAGAGAGATGGGCCTTGGCCAGTCCTAGGGCCTTCCTTTTTCTAGAATCCACCAACCATTGTGGTGCCAGGAGTGGCCTTGCTACCAGAGTTTGATCTTGTAAATCCCCTCTGGGGTTCTGTTACGTGTCCCTAGTGTTTTGAGTTTCTTCAGACTCTTTTCCTATATGTTTTAGACCGCCTATATTATCCACCTTATTGGAATTAGTATCATCTTCCCCAATGTCCACATCCTTAGCAGCATCAGATTTGACATATGTATCTCTGGGGTTCTGCCCCTCACCTTGCTGTTGTTGCTACCCTTCTTCAGCTTCCTTTTCTAGAATATTTTCCTCCGCTGGGATATTTTCTAGAGGTGGCAAAGGTACAGGGCCAAGGTTAAGTGTTTGGGCCACTGTGATTATCTCTCCAAATGTTACCTTCTTTGGGGAAGGAGGCAGCATCTGGAGCATGGCAATTTAGGTCACGGTTGCTCCTGTAGGTCTGGTTCCCTTAGCAGATGCCAGTTTCTCATCCTAGACTTGCTTCTCCTCTGCGGTGTTGGTCCGTGGAACCTGTATCTCTGGTGTATCAGAGAAATCTACCTATTCTGGCTCTTTTCCTTTCTCAACCTAAGCTTCCTACTTTGTGGCAGCTTCTTTCTCTAGGGTCTCCCCTTTCATGGGGATTACTACTTCATCCTAGGCAGCGATCTCTTCTACTGCCTTCCCTATATCCCCCTATAGGTTTACAAGTTCATCTATCCTAAATATGTCACTGAAATCATTGTGTGGAGGGGAGCTCTCTGGTAGATCTTTGGGTTGATTGTCTGGCTTTGGGGAGTCTGAGGAAACAATCTATATTTTGAGGATGCTAGGCATCCTAAGCTCTAGCTCCACCTTTGGCTGAGGATCATCTATTCTTTTCTTTTTCCTCCTTGTTACCAATGGGGACCCTACATCCAACATGGCTGCCCACTCTTCCTCCACTCTGGTCCCTGCCACTCGGACCATTAGTTCTACAAGTGAAGGTAAATTGGAAGGGTGGACAAGTCTGGCCATAATAGCTAGGGTGGCCAACCGGGTGATTAAATTTTTTTTCATTTGTTGGGATGCCACCAGAGTTTGCTGCATTTGTTCCACTATGTGAAACATAGATGGGACTTGAGATGGGGTCCCCATTTTCCTCTTTCCTCTATCCTTGCCCTACGAGGAGGTTTTGGCCCTGGAAGTTGAATCCCACACAAATGGGCCAACTTTATGTGTGATTTTTGGACATGCCTTTTTGAAATACGCATGACTGCGCTCAATCATGATGTGGGTAATGTCCTCTATTATTGGACCCTCCAGCATATCCTAATCCACCAGAGGGAGGGCCATCTTATCTACTACCTTTTCTTTATATTGTGGGTCTACTATGGACCTGATATCCGAAAAGTTGTCTGAGAACTTCTGAAGCTTGAGCCTCTTCATCATTCCCATTGTCATCCAAACAAAATGCCAGTTCTAGAATTTGAAGTTTTCCTAGCAGTCTTCCCAAAAATCTTCCAAGTGAAACTTGTGGGGGTCTAATACCTGTGAAGTGACATCACTATTTTCCCTAGTGGATCAAAATTCTTCTGCTCTAGATAAAACTTTGTGAGCCCCAAAATTTTGAGTTCACTATCTGCCTCCGTAACTGTGGCTAAGATGCAAGAGTAGCTCCTACAAGTGATTGGAAACAGGATGTTTGTCACCTTCTTCACTGTGAAGAGAGCATGCAGTTCCAGGATCTACTTGCAGTATTATAAAAGAATTATTTTATTCCCATAATGTTTGGGTAATAAATAGGGTTTCCTAGAGAAGCCAGTCACCCAAATGTATTTATGTTATGGATATTGAATGGCCATAAATTCTGACTAGCTCCATCACTTCTTTGGAGAGCTACTATTTGGCGTCCCAAGTAGGTGTGAGGAGGTTGTAGTAAATGAAGGCATCATTCACTCAGCAGAAGCTAACAAAACCAGCCTCCCATTGAATTTGTTGGAAATAATCCCATGGAGCATTCTGGCCTATGCTAGTTCCAAGCACACCTGCTATAAGTAATCCCTAGGTTGCGGGGCATTTTTGTGCTAGTGCCTACAAAACATAAGATGTCATGTATAATTTGAAGGACTTGGTGACTTGGAGAAGTTGGGTGTCCACATGATTTGCAATGATAGTGGCCCAATCAAATTTTTGCCCGCCTGAGGCAATGCCCAACAAGAAATAGTACATCCATGCCAAGAATTCCTAGGCATTGGGCTATCCAAAGACCCTGCATAGTATGATGATCCCCATTTGTATGATTTCTCTAAATTCTATCTGGGGGATCTCCAGCTTCATCTTTTTTAAATATTTCCTTGACACCTTAAGCCATTTGTTATTGAGATACTACCAGGCCATGTGTTTTAACTTCTAAAATTCTTCAAAGGTCAAAGCTAGGGTGAGAATGACCACATCATCAAATTGGGGAATCCCTAGCCCTACCTGAAAAGTCACGGTGTCTAGAGACACCATAGGTGTTGGGTATCCGGTTTGGACTAGGGCAGTGAGCATGACAACTCGGATGGCTATATTATAATGCCTCGCCAAAGTGAGAATGAGCTCTGGGGATTGCACAGAGCAAGGGAAGCAATCATCTTTGAGGATCCCAGAGTTGGCCACATTGAGGGTTAATGGATCTCTGACCATCCGTTGAATGAACATCATCTTTACTAGGGTGTGCATTTTGGCCCACATTCTGACACTAGTGTCTGAAGTTAGGAATAAATCTTTGATCCCACAATGGCATCTCCCTTTAGATACTTCATTGTCAATGGGAATTTTTCCAGGGCCTTCTCAGCCTTGGTCCTGATGGCTGCCCAGGTGGCAACAGTAGTAGAAAGTTATGGATTCTTGGGTGGGGATGATGCAGATGCCTCTTACATGATTGGTGAGTTTAATTCTAGAAACCTACAAGAAAGATGACCATCAGTTTATATACAAATCAAAACACTATTCCAGATGTCGGGGCTTTCACCAACACAGTATCTGTTTCTGAAAAGAATTGTTAGCTCATGGTAAACCCTAAAAAAGATATACATATAATACAAATGACTTAGGGAATTTAACCTCTACCCAAGCCTCTAGGGATTCCAGCACATATGATGAAAGAAAAATAAGGACCGAATGAAAACCTAGGATCCAGAGTCTGGAAAACTAACTGTTACATGACATGGTGGGAGGTTAGCCATACTAGGTTGAGGTGGGAGCGTCACATGGCCATGCAGTAATGGGAGTAATGGAATTAATGTCAAGAAATATTTGAACACACATAGAAGTGGATGCCACTTGGGATGGTTTTGAATGCCTACATGGTAAACTTAACCTGCCATTAAGACTAACTTGATGGAGGATAGAGAAAACTGCAATGGCTCAAACTAGGGAGGTGCCGAGTTCAAACCAAGCAAAAATATATCTCGGATGAGATTCACATTTGGGGTTTTTGTTGCATGGAGCACAATGATCTCACCACCAGATAGTGTAGGATATACTGGAAATATACAGACAAAGCCGAAGTGCATACGAGGGCCGAAGCACGACTTTCAGGCTAGCCCAAAATGGGCATACGTACAGACATATACATAAGATTACATAATGCAAAAAACATTTACAATATACATAGGTATTTAGGCTAAAATACAACCACACAGAGGGTGGACAACCCTTTGGTAGAGCGAACCCACCAACGGGAGACTAAGACAAGACCAAAACTAGAAATGAAAAGATGAAACAGAACAAAGAAAACAAGTGAAACAAGTGAGAAAACTAGGAGAACAAAAGAAGAAGGGAAAGAGTTGAAGGACCTACCTAGAAATATGGGGAATGAGAGGAAGATGAGTATGGGAGGTTCTCTACAATAGTTTGACCTTCAAATAATCATGAACAAGCACTGGAAATCACTGTTTAATCAACCACTAAGCACAAGGGGAAAAACACTGCTCAGATCGCCTTAATCTCCTTTGAATCACTCTAATTTCTCTAAGTGTTTGATCATGGTAAATGTGAAAATGACTGGTAACTTCCATTTATACCATTAGGGTAAAAATGTGTTGCTTTCTCTCCACAAACTCTGGAACAAGCAAACCGCCAGACTCCGGGCCTGGGGATTCCATGCAGCCATATCTTCTTGTGAAAGAAGACATGATGACAGAGAGTCCCAGAGTTTGTAATCTAGGTGGTTCAAAAGAAAAACAAAACTACAAGATCAGGTCTTGAAGACACAAGAAGACAAACATAAAAGAAAACAAGCAACCCTCATGGAAGCAAAGCCCGGAAGGAAACAAAGAAAACAAAAGAAACCAAGGAAAGAGAAAAAAATGAAAAGGGGGACCCAACATTTTGCCTACAAAATGTAGGGATAGGTATGCAGGGCATAAAAAATGGTGACTATCTAGGAAGAATGCCTTAGCACATTTGAGAACTTCAGAATCTCTGGTTAGAAAAACTAGAATTAATCTTTACCTGAAGCATTTTGCTTGCAAAGCGCGAGGTGTCTCAGAAAATCTAACCCATCAATGATTCAATCCTTTGGTCTTTTATTAGTTGTGAAGTGTGTGCTTTGAAAGAAAGCCAAGATAATTACCTCTGGGAGAGATAGAGAGGAGACACTGGGTAACTTAAACCAAATTCATCATATCTTGTACTTTTCCCTTAGATACCAGAATTCTCTATTCTTTAGTTATTTTCCTTTATTTTTCTTTTATGGATGGAAAAGCAGTACTTCTTTCACCATAATCCTTAAGCTTAGCTAATTTTAATGGTGATACTTCTTTCACCTTGCCACCCACTTCCAAATTTCTAAATAGGAGAGAATGTTCTGGACCCAGGATATTTTAATAATTTTTAGACTTTGTCAACAACCAATGCAATCGATCTGCCCTTAAGGTGTCTGATTACTTGCTTCTTAAATTTTCTTTTGACTGATGTTCAAACTGTCAAGATGTGAATGTGATTAAGATTACCCATAAAATTTTACCATACCTATAGAATAAATCTAGAGTGTGGAAAAATTCCATTATGCTAACGATAGGTTCCAAATTACCAAAAATGTACAAGGTACCATTCAAAAGACTAGATGTTATGCGAAGCATACCTATCTAAAAGGAGAAGGCAACATGCTAGGAACCCAGAAAACAAAGGAAAATGAAAGAAATAAAAAACAAAGGAAAACACAAAAAGGAAAGGTGGTCCCAGAGGACAACTAACAAAACTATTTACAAGGCATTCCAAACGGAGCATCGGGAAAGATATTTACAAGAAGGAACTTTACATATAGTACAACTTCGGACAAACTTGCCACCTACCTTACTTAAAATAGTGCTTGAGAAACTTCCCATTGATAGGCAATGGGATGGTTTCTCCAGTCATAGTGTTGAGGTGATAAATATTTTCCCCATAGATCTCGGATATTAGATATGGTCCGAGCCAGAGCCATTGGAACTTAGTGTTCTTTCCTTTCTTTTCCCGGGCTTTCTCCCACAAGAGAACCAAGTCCGAAATATGAAAGGCCTTATATTGGGCTCTTTGGTCAAACCATATTTTCACTACTACTTGATGATGTGAAAAAATTTTAAGGGCTACGTCTCTTTGTTCCTCCATTTGTACCAAGTTCAAAATCTGAACTTCCACAATGTTATCCCAGTTGCTGAACTCTTGCATAAACTGTAAAATCAGGATCTGTAAGTTGATGGGGAATAATAGATTCTAGCCATTAAATAGATGGAATGGGGATGTCCCTAGGTCTTCCTTTACCCTGATACAATCCACCCACAGGGAAAATCTAAGCTTTTGGTGCCAGTCCCAGGGGTTTTGTTCTAACAGATGTCTGATCACCTCAAGTAAATTTTTGTTGGTAGATTCAACCACACCATTACCCTGGGGGTAGTAGTTGCTGGAGAACTTCACAGTAATCTTTCTTTTGTAGGTCCATTCAAGTAATTGCACTAAAAAAAATGCTGTGACTATATTTTCTTCTAGGAATTTTATCACTACATCTGCCGTGTTGTTTTTGCAAGGGATCGCTTTAGACCATCGGGTGCAATAATTGGTAGCAGTCAAAATATATTAGTGGTTGGTAGATGAGTTGGGGTTGATTTCCCTAATAAAATAAAATTCCCATTGGGGGAAGGGTCTAGCTTCAAAGACCGGCTGCAAAGGCATAGCCGGGTGCCGCTCATGATGTGCCACTGTTTGGCAAGTATGGCATCTCCTAATGCAAGTATAGACATATTTAAAGATATAGGGCCAATAGAATTTGGCCTGGAGGATCTAATGGGTAGTGGAATTAACTGAGCCATGCCTAGTTCCAAACTATCCATGAAATTATTCAATCATCTTCGGAGCTTTGTCTCTATATATGCACTGGAGGTATACCCCATCATAGTTCCTATGAAAAAGCATTCCATTTTTAATCATGAAGTGTGCACTTTTCAACTACAGGGCACGACATTTGTTTGGGGGTAGCCCCTCCAGGAATTTTTTGTTCAACAATAAGTATACCAGGTCAGTATACTAGGGATCTTGAGTGATGGACTCCACTATATAAGTTTGGAATTCAATGTCTAGAGTTCCTTCTGTCATCACTCTGCATAGTCCCTGGCCTCAAACTATCTTCATGAGTTGCATTTCCAAATCATACTCTTGGAGGATGGCCATCCATTTCCCATGTCTTTCACCCAATTCACTCTACAGGAGCAGAGACTTAACAGCCTAGTCCGGGATGATAATATGCACTTTTCTCTAAAGAATATAATGCCAGAATTTCTTCATGGCATCGACAAGAGAAAAGGTCTGCTTTTCCAAAGGTGAATACTGCAATTCAGCATTCTTAAAGCAGGAGCTCATAAAATATATTGGCCATTCTTCCCCTTCTACTTTTTTGGGTTAAAAATGCCATGGCAAAATGTAGTGAAGCAAAGGAGTATATGTGAAAAGGGAGGGAATAGTCTAGACTAGCCAAGACTGGTGCCTCCACAATCATTTGTTTAATCTAGATGAATGCCCGCTTTGCTTCAGGACTCCACTCAATCTTTGTATCTTTCTTCATCATCTCATTGAGTGGTTTTACTATCTTAGTGAATCTAGTGATGAAACGCCGGACAAAATTTATCCTTCCAAAGAAAGACCTCATTTCCTTCTTACTGTCGGGCATTTTTAGATTCAGCAATGCTTCAACTCTCTCAGGGTCAATGGTATACCCTTCTCAGAGACAATATGCCCGAGAAACTTCCCTTCAGTGACCCCACATATATATTTCTTAGGGTTGAGGGATATTCCATATCGGTGACATCTCTCACAAATTTGGGTGAGGTGGGAGGAATGATCATGCCTATCCTAGGAAAAGATAGTCAAATCATCCATGTAGATGATTATACACCAGTTTACTAGGCCTTCGAATGCAATGTCCATAGCCTTTTGAAATATGTCCCCTGCATTGATCAGGCCAAAGGGCATCCTCTGGTATGCAAATGTTCCCCACTTGGTAGTGAATGCCATATTTTCTCTATCTTCATACTTAACCATGACCTGGTTATACTTGGATTACCCATCCACAAAGGACATCATTTGTGATCCATTCATGATTTTCAATATCTCATCTAATGAGGGGAGGGGGTGATTATCCTTCTTAGATGCCTTGTTCAAATTGTAAAAATCCACGCAAAGGCAGATTTCACCACTTTTATTCCTCACAGGGATGAGGTTGGAAACCTAAGTAGTATGCCAGATAGGAAAGATAATCCAAGATGACAGCAGTTTCTAGACCTCTTGATAGATTATAGGCTCAATCAGTGGGTTTATCAGTCTTTTCTTTTTCCTAAAGGGCTTAGCATAATGTTTTACCAGGATGGTATGGGTCATGATGGATGGGTTTGTTGGAAACAATTGTTTAATTGTGTATTGTCCTTGATGTTACACAAATGTCATATCAGTCATTAGACAGAGTCTACCGAGCTCAGAATGTTCAGCAAGGCAGTTAACCAAGTCTACCGAGCTCAGACGGTAAGAGAAGCTATTTACAGAATCTACCAAGCGCTCCAGAATACTATACCGAGAAGTTAGTTGCTACCGAGCTCTCTCGGTCGACAAAAGAAATTCAGTCTCTACCGAGTCCACTCGGTCATCAAAGAAAATGTGAAGGAAAGTCAGTCTTTACCGAGTTCACTCGGTTACCAAAGGATTTTCACAGAATCTGTAGTGTTCACCGAGCATCAGTTGGTCAACACTGGAATATTATTTCTGGACTGCGTCGGCCTGCGAAGGATTTTATTTGTGAAATGTCTGTGCAGCCGACTAATAAATATCTATTAATTGAAACTTGTA
>MU225647.1:745403-762675 GCA_018584345.1 Thuja plicata | reverse complement strand
ATTGAATATACCTCTCAAGACTCTATCCTAACCTTGTGTACCCATCATCAAGTGTTTTCTTGTGTTCCAAGCCTAAATTGGCCACTTAGGCCTATGAACCAAGTAAGGGTTTGATAGTGCAGGAGTGAGGTGAGGATCTAATCTCTTGGGGTTTGTCCAAACATTTGTTGGAGGTTATAAATCAACAAAAACAGTACCAAATACTTTTTTTAATTTGTCTTGTGTTACCCGATTTCTATTTGTGAGACCTAGTAGCCTAGTAGGTCCAAATGGTGAAGTTGGTATTGTGGGGCTTGGGGAATCAAACCAGTAGTTGATTCTTGGTTGTTTAGGGTCCTTGAAGGTGNNACTACTGCTGTTTTGCATCAGAGAGAAGATTTGAGTTATTTTTCCTATTTGAGTCTCACTAGGGGATTGAGTCTCTAAAGCAACTTTTGTGTCTAAGTTGAGTAACCCATAGGATTTGGGTTTGGCCTTTGAGTAGGTATAAGGATTGAGTGAAGGTGAGCCTTCATACCTTTTGTGAAGTGTGGGTAAGGTTTACTAAGTTGGTAAAGTCACCTTGTGTGTCCTAGAGATGGTGAGCCCATTGGCACACTTCTGGTTGTGCACTCTGCATCACTTTCTCAACCCAGGCTTCCTTATTTGTGGAAGGTTCTTTCTCTAGGGTCTCCCCTTCTGTGGGGATTACTACTTCATCCTGGGTGGTGATCTCTTCTACCGCCTTCCCAAAATCCCCCTACAAATTTACAAGTTTATCTCTCCTTAATATGTCATCAAAATCATCATGTGGAGGGGAGGTCTCTGGGGGATCTTCAGGTTGATTGTCCAGCTCCAGGGAGTTTGAGGAAACAACTTGTATTTCAGAGATGTTGGGCATCCTGAGCTCCGGATCCACCTTTGTCTTAGGATCAACTTTTCTTTTCTTTTTCCTCCTTGTTACCAATGGGGGCCCTGCATCCAACATGGCTAGCTGCTCTTCCTCCACTCAAGTCCTTGCCACTTGGACCATTAGTTCTGTAAGTGAAGGAGAAGTGGAAGGGGGGATAGGTCTGACGATAATAGCTGGGGTGGCCAACAGGGTGATTAACTTTTCTTTCATTTGTTGGGATACCACCAAAGTTTTCTGTATTTGTTCCACTATGGGAATTGTGGATGGGACTTGAGATGGGGTCCCCAGTTTCTTATTTCCTCTGTCCTCACCGTGTGAGGAGGTTTTGGCTCCAAAATTTGAACCCCACACAAATGAGCCAACTTTGCACATACTTTTTGGACATGCCTTTTTGAAATATGCATGATTGCACTCAATCACATCATGGGTAATGTCCTCTATCATTGGACCCTCTTGCACATCCCAATCCACCGGAGGGAGGACCATCTTATCTACTCCCTTTTCTTTATATTATGGGGCCACTATGGACCCGGTATCCAAAAAGTCATCTAGGAACTGTCAAAGCTTGAGCCTCTTCATCATTCCCATTGTCATCAGGATGAAATGCTGGTTTCAGACTTTGAATTTGTCCTGACAGTCTTTCCAAAAATATTCCATGTGAAACTTGTGGGGGTCTTATACCTAGGGAAGTTTCATCGCTATTTTTCCTAGCAGATAAAAATTATTCCATTCTAGATAAAACTCTGCTATCCCTAGACTTTTGAGTTCACTGTCTGCCTCCTTCACCGCGACGAGGCTGCAAGAGTAGTTCCCACAAGTGATTGGAAATGGGATGTTTGTCACCTTCTTCACTGTGAAGAGGGCATGTAGTTCTAGGATCTGCCTATAGTATTCTAAAATAATTATTTTATTCCCACAATGTTTGGGTAATACATAGGGTTTCCTAGAGAAGCCGGTCACCTGAATGTATGTATGTTGTTGATATTTAATGTAATAGTAGCCATAAGTTCTAACCAAGTCCATAACTTATTTAGAGAGCTGGTATCCATCATCTCATGTAGTTGTGAGGAGGTTGTATTAAATGAAGGAATCATTCACTCAGCAGAAGATGAGTAAACTAGCCTCCCATTGGATCTATAGGAAATAATCCCATGGAGCATTCTGGCCTACACCAGTTCTGAGAACACCTGCTATAAGTAATCCATGGGTCGTAGGGCATTGTTGTGGTAGTGGCCATAAAACATAAGATGTCATGTATAATTTGAAGGACTTGGTGAGCTTGAGAAGTTGGGAGTCCACATGATTTTCAATGATAGTGGCCCAATCAAAGTTTTTCCCACAAGAGGCAATGCCTAACAAGAAATAGTACATCCATACCAAGAAGTCCTGGGCATGGGGCTATCCAAAGACCCTACATGGTGCAATGATCTCCATGTGTATGATTTCTTTAAATTTCATCTAGGGTATCTTGAGCTTCATCTTTTTGAAATTTTTCCTTGTAACCTTAAGCCATTTATTATTGAGATACTTCTGGGCCATGTGTTCTAACTTCTAAAAATTTTCCAAGTCTAGAGCTCGGGTGAGAATGGCCACATCATCAAATTGGGGAATCCCTAGCCCTACCTAAAAATTTTCATCATCCAAAGACACCATAGGTGTTGGATATCTAGTTGGGACTGGGGTGGTGAGCATGACAGCCCAGACAATTGTATTATAGTGTCCCGCCAAAGTGAGAATGAGCTCTGGGGCTTTCATAGAGCAGGGGCAGCAAGCATCTTTGAGGATCCTAGAGTTGGCTACATTGAGGGCCAATGGATCTCCAGCCATCCATTGAATAAACATCATCTTTACCAGGGCTTGTATTTTGGCCCACATTCTGACACTGGTGTCTGTGATCAACTGAAGTTTGGAATCAATCTTTGATCTGGTGCAGGAGCACACCTAGGCTAACCTCCAATTTTTTTTTCATTTTGGCTTGTACTTGACATTGGCCAAGTAAAGATAGGCTATTTTGTGTTTAGACCTTAGTAGGTCATTTCCATGTAGGCTAAGTGAGTTAGTCATTAGGACTAAGGTCACAATAATAGCCATTGTTTGTAGTTTTTCATTTTAATAGGCTTTGTTGGTAGTTCATGGATTTGAGTCTTGAATGTGTCCTAACCTCATAAATGTGGACATAGAGATGCTTTGGGGCCTTAAATTATCTTTGATCCTCAAAATGGAGAGGTTAGAGGTCCCAAAATGTAGGGAGAAGGCATAATGGCAAAGATGCCAAAAGTTGCTAAATTGTTGTCATGACAACATTTGTAATTATTGCAAAAGTTGCATGCAACACGGTTACCTTGGATTCTCCTTGAAACTAGGAGTGGGAAATCAACCAACAAGGCCTAGAATATAGGAATAAGGCATCTAATTGTTGAAAAGACTCAAATCATCTAGTTAGTCATTTATTGTAACAAGTGTGAAGTTGGAATAGAGCTCTGCAATTCTGGTTTTCAGAGAATCCTAAGCATTTCATTGAAAAAATGCTATTGTATGGATTGAAAGCTTCGAGCTGATGATTGTTTGTTGTTCTTAAGATAGTTTGTAACATTTTTCATTTAGTAAGTTAGTTGTTCTGAGGTAGTTTTAGGTCTATTTCAAATTGTTTTGTGTTTAGGGGACTCACTGGTCCTATCCTGACTAGTCAGGCAAGTCATGGCTCCCCCATGAAATCTAACCATGGGAAAAAACTAAGGGTAGATGGATATGTTAGGGGAGTCATTAGTGTACATATTTGTAGAGTTAGGAGTTAGGGAAAGTAAATTTTCTATTTTTATATCCAAGCCCTAGGCGAGCATGAACTGTCCGGTTAGTGGTTTAGATGTGAAATAGTGAGCATTTATATGCAGGGTAGTGAAGTAATGTATAGTCAAAGTACATCTATAGTTAGGGTTTAGTGTTACCTTCACATACTGATTTGGTCAACTTTATACCAATTATGGGAACCAAGTTTTAAAAAAGTTTTACAAAGTGTTGCAGATTGTCCTAGAAATTAGGCCTATTAGCCCTATTGACCCTAGTTTGTAGGAAGCATATGTACGAAGGAATTCTGAAACTAAAACCTAAAAAATCCTTTATAAAATGGAAAAGGGTATCTGGTTATGGTCTTATATTTCCAATTTCTTTGGAAAAGTTTTGAAAGAACTCAGAAAAACACACTGATAAGGGCTACAAGGAAGTAAGCTCAATTAGGCCTCCTGAAGACAAGAACTTGGACTCGATTGAAAATGGGTATGAGATCCCTCAAGATGGATTCACTTGTGATCAAATGCAATGTCTAAATGGTGATGGACACACCTACAAGTGATTCATGAGTGTTAGAGTGGATCTTGGCACTTAGACACTTCTAAGTGTAAGTAGGAGAAGTGAGGAAGTGAAGTAACTACTAGGGTGTTAGTCTTTCAAAGGTGAAGAACAAAGTGGAGACTCTTAGAGAAGAGTAGGATTAGGACTTAGTTAATTATCTAATCCTAATAAGGACCTAGAGGAGATTAGGATCCTTTAAGAAGATAAAGAAGATCTTCTTATCAGATTATGCAAGTAAGCCATTCAGAACACTCAAATCATATTGGTATCAGAGCTTGAATAAAGATCAGGCTTGTGGTGGATGTTTCAGCCTACTGACTCAGTGGGAGAGAATACACCTGGAAGTTTAGAGAAAGGTAAAACCATGGTGATTGATGCTGAGTTAGCCAAAAAGGTAGAAGATCAAGAAGAAGACAACAAGTTGTTAAGAGAAAGATTGTCTCAAATGAAACAACTCTTGGGAGAAGTCCAAGACAAAGCTAAGAATATGAAAGATAAGATAGATCAGAAAGAAGAAGAAGAAGCAAGGGAGAAAGGAGTGGATCTAGAAGAGGAAGCTCCCACCCCTGACCCAGTCAATGACCAAGAACCCTTCTTAAAGGAATTGAAGGATTTAAGTGGTAAAGCTTTGAAGGGTGGGCCACTATTTAGTGGACAAATCAATCCAGATTTAGTTGTGGGTTGGATAGATAGCATAGAGAACAATTTTTAATGTGATGGTATCACAGAGGCCCAAAAAGTAAATGTGGCCAAGTCAAGATTGAGAGGTTCATCTCTTACATGGTGGAAGTTTGTTCAAACTGAAAGAGATAAAGAAGGAAAAAGTCCTATACCCACATGGAAGGGCATAGTGACTAAGATGAAGTAGACCTATTTGTCTAATGATTATGAAGTGCAGCTACATAGGAGGAGACATAATCTCAGACAAAAAGACTTGGATGTCCAATACTACACTGAAGAGTTCCAAAAATTGTGCTTAAGGTCACAAGTGGTTGAAGATGAAAGCATCAAGCTAGCTAGGTATTTGAATGGACTAAAATGGTCTATTAAACAAGACATAAGTCTTGTGAACTTCAAAACCATCCGCCAATGCTATCAAATGGCCTTGAAGATAGAGGAGAAAGGAAAAAGAAATAAAGAACAAAGTTCTAAAGGAAGAGGTAGATGAAGAGATAGTAGATGACCAAGAGGTGGCTATGGTAGAAGGAGTTCACAATTAAGGACACAAGGAGAAGTCAAATACAATGAGAAAAAAGAAGCAAGTTCTAGCAGAGGTGGTAGAGGAAGGAACTCAAATTTCAGAGGTAGAAGTGGTGGACAAGGAAGAGGCAATTACTTTTCCAACATGAAATTTTACCATTGCAACCAAATGGGACACCCTACCTATAGGTGTCCAGAGAAGGGTAGTACTTCTCAAGGTGGCAACAAGAGGACTAATCTAGTCTAAGAAGACACAAATGCAACTGAAAAACACCTTGAATTGCCATTAAATTTAGAGGAAGGTGAGAATTTCATGATGAGGAGAACATTGATCAAGGAACCAATCAAGGAGGAGCCAAGACAAAGGAGGTATTTGTTTAGAATCAAGTGTAAGATGATGGGTAAATTATGAAGAGTCATCATTGACTCAGGGTCTACTGATAATATTGTATCAGAAGAGGTAGTCAACAAAGTAAACATGACAAGGATACCTCACACTCATCCTTACAAGGTAACATGGCTCAACAAGGGACAACATGTCTTAGTGAATGAACAAGCATGGGTGGAGTTCTCTATAGGGAGATATAAGGACAGGGTACTATGTGATGTACTACCCATAAATGCATGTCACTTGCTCCTAGGTAGGCCATGGCAATTTGACCGCCAAGCTATCCATAATGGAGTGAAGAACTCCTATACTTTCAAGAAGGATAACATGACTTTCAAAATATAGTCATTGTTAGACGATATAGAGGTGAAGACAACAGGTCCTAATGTACTAATGTTGAGTGAGAAATATTTCTTGGAAGCCATAGAGGAAGGAGAAGGAGTTGTCTTTGCAGTAATGTTGAAGCCCAAGAAAGTGGAAGACAAAACAGTGAAGAGGACATAGCTTCCACAAGAGATACAAGAAATGTTGCAGAAGTATGAAGGTATTGTAAGTGATGGACAACCATCAACCTTACCCCCTATAAGACCCATAATCCATAAGATTAACCTTATTCCTGGAGCTACCCTACCCAATAAGGCAGCCTACAAGATGACCCCTCAATAGAATGAGGAAATAGCTAGGCAAATTCAAGAGTTACTAGAACAAGGTCTTATAAGGAAGAGTATTAGTCCTTGTGTTGTACCCATAGTCCTAACCCCTAAGAAAGGGGGTACTTAGAGATTATGTACTGACTCCAAAGCCATTAATAGGATCACTATCATATATAGGTTCCCTATCCCTAGGATAGAAGACTTGATGGATTGTCTAGGAGGTCCAAGGTATTTCACAAAGATAGATTTAAAAAGTGGATATCATCAGATAAGGGTAAATGAAGGAGATGAATGGAAGAAAACCTTCAAGACTACTGATAGGGCTGTATGAATGGTTAGTCATGCCATTTTGCCTATCAAATGCTCCATTATCTTTTATGAGGTTTATGAATGAAGTACTCAAGGACCACATTGGCAAGTTTGTAGTGGTATACTTGGATGATATACTCATCTTTAGTAAGACAAAAGAGGAACACCTCAAGCATGTGGAATTAGTATTCAAGAAGATACATGAAGAGAAGTTAATGATTAACTTGGAGAAGTGTGAGTTCATCAAAATAGAGCTAGTGTACCTAGGATTTGTTCTGTCTCATGGTAATCTGATAATGGACAAGAGTAAAGTGGAAGCCATTGTGAATTGGCCTACTCCAAGGACAGCAACTAAGGTAATAATTTTTCATGGCCTTGCTCAGTATTATAGGAATTTCATAAGGAAATTTAGTGTTATTTGTGCTCCTATGTTGGACACAATCAAAGGAGGAATGAAGACCAAGTTCATATGGAATGAACAAGCCACTAAGAGCTTTGAGTTATTGAAAGAAAAGATTGCTACCCAACCTATCCTAGTCTTGCCAAGCTTTGAGAAGATTTTCACCATTGAGTGTGATGCAAGTAACATAGCTATCGGGGCTGTCCTAAGCCAAGAGGGTAGACCAGTAGCATTTCATTCAGAGAAGTTGAGTGAATCAAAGAAGAAGTATTATTCTTATGATCTTGAGTTGTATGCATTAGTTCAAGCTTTGAGAAAGTGGAGGCACTATTTGTTTCCCAAGGAGTTCATTGTCTATTCAGACAATCAAGCTTTAAGTTTTCTAACTTATCAAGAGAAATTGAGCCACAAGCACATGAAATGGGTGTAATATCTACAATATTACACCTTTAACATCAAACACAAGAAATGTGTCCTCAATAAAGTTGTAGATGCATTATCTAGAAGAGATCTCACTATCTAAGTTATCTAGCTGAAGAGCATGGGAATAGATCACTTCAAGGATCTATATGATGAAGATGAGGATTTTGCAGACATTTATAAGGTATGTGCTGAATACAAGAACCACTTTCATAGTGAGTATGTTGAATACACTTTGGAAAGTAGCATTTTTTTTAACAGAAACTTTTTTTTAAGGGAAATTAGATATGTGTCCCTAGAGGATTTATTAGGGAGAATATGATATAGGAAAAGCACAATGGTGCATTGACTAGTCACTTTGGGATCACTAAGACACAAGAACTAGTTCAAAGGTTCTACTATTGGCTAAGAATGAACCTTGATGTTAAGAGGGATGTGGAAAATTGCATTGTATGTCAGAGAGCCAAGGGCACTTCTTCAAATGCTAGTCTTTATCAACCACTACATATTCCCACTAGGCCTTGGGATTGCTTGAGCATGGATTTTATAGTTGGCTTCCCCAAAAAAAGAGAAGGCATGGATAGTGTTTATGTAGTTGTAGATAGGTTTGGTAAAATGACTCACTTTGTGCCATGCAAGACCACTAATGATGCCAGCCAAATAGCCTCTCTCTTCTTCAAAAAGAGAGTAAGAATCTATGGGCTACCTAAGAACATTGTGTCTGATAGAGACACCAAATTTATGAGTATTTTTTGGAAGACTCTTTGGAAAATATTAGGCACTAATTTATCTTTTGGGTCTTCCTACCATCCCCAAACTGATGGTCAGAACAAAGTGTTGAATAGAAGCCTTGGAAATCTACTAAGGTGCTTGACAAAGGAGTACAGACAACAATGGGATCAATTGATTGGATAGGCTGAGTATGCCTACAATGACACCATAAATAGATCAACATGGAAGAACCCCTTTGAGATAGTGTATGGATTACACCCTAGAGGTGTATATGAGTTGAGAGACTTAAAGGATGGAGTGAAGGAAAGTGGATATGTAGATGACTTTGCTTATGCAATGCAAGAAATACATGATACAGTCCGAAAAACTCTGACAGAGAACGCCTTGAAACATACAACAAAGATTGATGAAAGTAGAAGAACAGTTCAGTTCAATGTGGATGACATGGTCATGGTGCAACTTAAAAAATCCACACTTCAGAAGGGAGTTCCTCACAATTTTTAGATGATAAGGATAGGACCCTGTCCTATCTCTGCTAAGTATGGTGAAAATGCATTCAAAGTTGAGCTCCCGGAAGACAGTGGACTGTCACCTATTTTCAACATTGAAAACTTAGTCCATTACAAAGGACCACAACAAGACATGGATCAGAGTCTCCAAGAAGTGATCAGAGATGTGGAAGAGCTACAACTAACCTCTGCTACAGTCATAGGAGTTGACAACATACTGGATACAAGAGTATACAAGAAGACTATACAAGAGTATACAAGAAGACTAGAACAAAAGAGTATAAGGAGAACTTGATCAAAATGCATGATCAAACCAATGTTGATGCAGTATGGGTAAAAGAATCAAAGTTCAACAAGATGGGGATTCATCCAAGCATCCTCAATCCAAGGGTGGATTGAACTTTGTGTTTTGGGGAGGATGGTGTACGAGCACACCTAGGCTAACCTCCAAGTTGTTTTCATTTTGGATTATACTTGACATTGGCCAAGTCAAGATAGGTTATTTTGTGTTTAGACCTTAGTAGGTCATTTCCATGTAGGCTAAGTGAGTTAGTCATTAAGACTAAGGTTACAACAATAGATATTGTTTGTAGTTTTTCATTTTAATAGGCTTTGTTGCTAGTTCATGGATTTGAGTCTTGAATGTATCCTAACCTCATAAATGTGGACATAGAGATGCTTTGGGGCCTTAAATGATCTTGGATCCTCAAAATGGAGAGGTTAGAGGTCCTAAAATGTAGGGAGAAGGCATAATGGAAAAGATGCCAAAAGTTGCTGAATTGTTGTCATGACAACATTTGCAATTATTGCAAAAGTTGCATGCAACATGGTTACCTTGGATTCTCCTTGAAACTAGGAGTGGGGAATCAACAAAAAATGCCTAGAATGAAGGAAGAAGGCATCTAATGCACCAAAAAGACTTGAATCATCTAGTTAGTCATTTATTGTAACAATTGTGAAGTTGGAATAGAGCTCTGCAATTCTGGTTTTTCTGAGAATCCCGAGCATTTCATTGAAACAATGCCATTATATGGATTGAAATCTTTGAGCTGATGATTTTTGGGTGTTCTTAAGACAATTTGTAACATTGTTCATTTAGTAAGTTAGTTTTTCTGAGGTAATTTTAGGTCTAGTTCAAACTATTTTGTGTTTAGGGGACTCACTGGTCCTGTCCTGACCAGTCGGGCAAGTCATGGCTCCGCCATGAAATCTAACTATGGGAAACACCTAAGGGTAGATGGATATGTTACAGGAGTCAATGTTGTACATATTTGTAGATTTAGGAGTCAAGGAAAGTTGATTTTATATTTTTAGGTCCAAGCCCTAGGCGAGCATGCACTGTTCGATTAGTGGTTTATAGGTGAAATAATGAACATTCATATGCAGGGTAGTGAAGTAATGTACACTCAAAGTAAATTTATAGTTAGGGTTTAGTGTTATCTTAACATACTAAGTTGGTTGAGTTCATACCAATCATGGAGACCAAGTTTTAAACAAGTTTTGCATAGTGTTGCAGACTGTCCTAGAAATTAGGCCTATTAGCCCTATTGACGCTAGTTTGTAGGAAGTCTAAGTATGGAGGACTTCTGAAACTAAAAGCTACAAAATACTTTATAAAATGGAAAATGGTATCTATTTATGGTCTTAGATTTCCAAGTTCTTTGGAAAATATTTAAAAGAACTTAGAAAAACACACTGATAAGTGCTACAGGGAAGTAATCTCAATTAGGCCTCCTGAAGACAAGAAATTGGACTCGATTGAAAATGGGTATGAGATCCCTCAAGATGGATTCAATTGTGATAAAATGTAATGTCTACATGGTGATGGACACCCTTGTAAGTGATTCATTAGTGTTAGAGTGGAAATTGGCACTTAGACACTTCTAAGTGTAAGTAGGAGAAGTGAGGAAGTGAAGTAACTACTAGGGTGTTAGTCTTTCAAAGGTGAAGCACAAAGTGGAGACTCTTAGAGAAGAGTAGGATTAGGACTTAGTTAATGATCTAAGCCTAATAAGAACCTAGAGGAGATTAGGATCCTTGAAGAAGATAGAGAAGCTCTTCTTAGGAGATTGTGCAAGAAAGTCATTTTGAACACTCACATCATGATCCCACAATGACATCTCCCTTCAGATAATTCATTGTCAATGGGAGTTTTTACAAGGTCTTCTCAGCCTTGGTCTTGATGTCTACTTGGGTGGCAGTGGTAGTAGGAAGTTATGGACTCCTGGGTGTGGATGATGCAGATGCCTCTGACATGATTGGTGAGTTTAATTCTGGCAACCTGCAAGCAAGATGACCATCAGTTTATTTACAAATCAAAACACTATTCTAGATGTCAGGGCTTTCACCACCATAGTATCTATTCGTAAAAATAATGGTTAGCTCATGTCAAGCCCTAAAAAAGATATACATAGAATACAAATTACTTAGGGAATTTAACCTCTACTCGAGCCTCCGAGGATTCCAGCACATGTGATGAAAGTGAAATAAGGACCGAATGAAAACCTGGGATCCAAAGTCTGGAAAAATAACCATTGCATGACATGGTGGGAGGTTAGTCATACTAGGCTGATGTGGGAGCATCACATGGTCATGCAGTAATGGGAGTAATGACATTAATTTCGATAACTGTATGAACACATGTAGAAGCAGATGCCACTTGGGATGGTTTTGAATACTTGTGTGGGAAACTTAACCTGCCATTAAGATTGACTTGATGGAGGAGAGAGAAAAATACCATGGCTCAAACTAGAAAGGTGCCAAGTTTGAACCAGGCAAACATCTCTCTCCGACAAGCTCCACATTTGGGGTTTTTGTTGCATGGAGCATAATAAGCTCGACACTAGACAGTGTAGGATATACAAGAAATATACAAATGGAGCCTAAGCACATATGAGGGACAAAGCATGACTCATAGGATGGCCCAAAATGGGCATACATACAAACATATACAGAAGATTACATAATGCACAAAACATATACAATATATAGAGGTATCTATGGTAAACTAAAACCGCACAGAGGGTGGACAACCCTTTGGCAGAGCCAACCCACCAACAGGAGGTGAGGACAAGACCAAAACCAGAAATGAAAAGATGAAATAGAACAAATAAAACAAGCAAGAAAACCAGGAAAACAAAACCAGAAGGGAAAGAGTTGAAGGACCTACCTAGAAACATGGGGAATGGGAGGAAGATGAGCATGGGAGGCACTCAGCAACATGTTGACCTTTGAATAATCATGAACA
Source organism: Thuja plicata (assembly GCA_018584345.1). Classification (NCBI taxonomy): domain Eukaryota; kingdom Viridiplantae; phylum Streptophyta; class Pinopsida; order Cupressales; family Cupressaceae; genus Thuja; species Thuja plicata. Next base: position 750,577 of record MU225647.1, on the reverse strand, counting down.
AGCACTAAAAATCATTGTTTAGTCAACCACTAAGCACAGGGGGAAAAATGCTCCTCAGATTTCCTTAATCACGTTTGAATCGCTCTAATTGCTCTAGGTGTTGGATCATGGTAAATGTAAAAATGACTAGTAACTTCCATTTATACCCTTAGGGTAAAAATGTGTTTCTTTCTCTCTGCAAACTCTGAAATAAGAAAACCTCTGGACTCTGGGCCTGGGGATTCCATGCAGCCATATCTTCTTCTGAAAGAAGACATGATGACAAAGAGTCCTAGAGTCTTGAATCTGGATGGCTCAAAAGAAAAAAGAAAATTCAAGACCGAGTTTTGGAGACACAAGAAGACAAACACAAAGGAAAACAAGTAACCCTCATGGAAGAAAAGCCCGGAGGGAAATAAATAAAACACAAGAAACCAAGGAAAGAGAAAAAAATGAAAAGGGGGACCCATCATTTTGCCTACAAAATGTAGGGACGGGTATATAGGTCATAACAGGATACAAAGTTGACTTCCTCTTAAAAGTAATTCCTCCTGCAACATGTAATCAAAAAATATTGTGATATCTGTAAGTCATATCCTTGCATACTTGGTATGCCTCTAAAAAGTCTTCATCCTATTCATACATCCCCTTCATGGAATTGATTCCAACACTTTCCAATCTGACTTCTTGAATGGTCAGATTCCTCCTACTAAGGGCATCTGCAACTTTATTGGTTATATCCTTCTTGTGTTTAATTGTTAAATTGTATGTTTAGATTTATTCCATCTACTTGATGTATTTGTGGTTTAACTTGTCTTGTCTATTCAAAACTCTCAAAGCATGATTATCAGTATAAACTATGAACTCCTTAGGCAACAAATAATGCCTCCATTTCCTTAAAGACTGAACCATTGCATACATTTCCAAATCATAGGTTGAGTACCTTTGTTTTTCCTCATTAAACTTCTCAGTAAAGAAGGCTACTGGTTTTCCTTTATGACTTAGGACCCCACTATGGCCCTATTGCTAACATCACATTCTATTGTGAACATTTTCTTGAAATTAGACAAAACTAATATGGGTTCTTCTGCTACCATCCTTTTCAAGTACTCAAAATATTTATCTACTTCATTTGTCCATATAAAATGACACTTCCTTCCACCCTTGATTTTTTCAATAATAGGGGCACAGACATTGCTAAAACTCCTAATAAATTTTCTATTAAAATTGGCTAGTCCATGAAATCTTTTTACATCACTAGCAGTCCTTGGTGTGGGCCAATTGATTATGGCTTCCACCTTCTCTGGATCCATTTTGAGATTTCCATTTGAGATGACAGATCCAAGGAACACCAAATCTTCCTACAAGAAGACACGTTTATCCAAATTGACCTTTAACTTTTCCTATTTGAACCTTTTTGAAACCATCTCCAAGTGGGTTATATGTTCTTCTCTATTCTTACTAAAAATCAATATGTCATCTAAATATACAACCACAAAATGACTAATAAATGTTTTCAATACTTCATTAATGAGCCTTGTGAATGTGATTAGAGTGTTTGAGAGGCCAAAGGGCATAACCAACCATTCATAGATCCCTTAATTGGTCTTGAATTTAGTCTTCCATTCATCCCCCTGTCTAATCTAGATATGATGGTACCCACTTTTCAAATCCAACATGGAGTAATGTCTAGCCCCTCCTAGGAAATCCATTAAGTCCTCCATTCTAGGAATAGGGAATATGTATATGATAGTGATTTTGTTTATTGCTCTGGTAGTACATAGTCTCCATGTACCCTCTTTCTTTAGAGCCAATAGTGCATGGACTGCACAAGGACCGATGCTCCTTCTAATGAACCCTTTCTTGAGCAATTCTTCAACCTTCCTAGGTAACTCCTCATTCTGATCTTGTGTCAAATTATATGCAGCCTTATTAGGCAATGTGGACCCTGGTATAAGATAAATACCATGGCTTACATATCTGACTAGTGAAAGTATATTTGTGGCAATGTCTACAATGATCTCCTTGTACATCTTTAACGAACTTTGTACTTCCTTGGGTCATACTTTCTTCTCTTGTTTCTTTTCTCTTACTACTTTATTTTCTTTGCTTCTTGGTTTTACTACAATGGAAAAACAAGGGGTGTCCCTTCATTTAAGGGTCTTCAAAAACTCGTTGTCTCCTACAACTAGCACACTAGTCACTTGGTGTATTTATTTCCCATCATCTACTGAGGGTCTCATTATATACTCCCTTCCATCCTTAGTAAGAACATACACATTGTTTCTCCCATCATGTCTTGAGTTCACATCATATTTCCAAGATCTTCCTAATAACAGGTGGGAGGCATCCATCTCTGCAACATCACACAAAATTTTGTCTTTGTAGTCTCCTACCTGAAACTCCACATAAACTTTTTCATTGACAAGAGCTTGTTTCTCTTTGTTTAACCATGATACCTTATAAGGGTTAGGGTGAGGTAACTTCTTCAAACCAAGCTTTGTAACCATTTCTATGGATGCTAGATTATCTATTGAACCAAAATCTACTATTACCTTACACACTTTACCTTTCACCTTTCATGTTGTCCTAAATAGAGTCTTTCTCTGAGGTGGTTCCTTCTCTTCAACTATATTTAATAGAGTCCTTTTGAACATCAAGCATTCTCCTTCTTCTAGATCAACATTCCCTCTTGGCTCTTGTACACTTTGTGTGTCTTCTTCTTGAGCAAGGTGGACTCTCCTTTGTATCCCTTGGTTATTCACTCCATTCTTCTCTAGACATATAGAGGCATGGTATCTTGTCTGATTGCAAGTGAAACATCTGCTAGTGAATACTCCTGGTGTTCTTCCTTTGAATATTCCTCTCCCATTGGGTCTCCTTCCTCTAAATCCTTCTCTAGGATTTGTCTCTCCTTTATGGTTTTCTTGACCACTAGTTTCACCAAAAAAATTGTTAGATGATCCTCTACCACCAAACCTTCATCTTCCTCTGAAATTTCCACCTCTCCCTCTATTTTGGGAGTCACTATTCCTCCTTTGTTTATCCTCTATCTTTAGTGTCATCTGATAGCATAGATGCATTGTTTTGGAGTTGAACAAAGCCAACTCATCTCTTATGGAGTACTTGAGTCCATTGAAGTACCTATCCAACTTTTGTTTCTCATTTTTAGGAACTTTGGCTCCCAAGGTGATTTTGTGAAAATCCTCAGAATATGGCCTCACATCTAAGTCCTTTTTCCTTAGAATTTATAACTTCTTGTGTATTACGATCTTATAGTCTTCAGGTATGAATTTTTTCCTGATCTATGTCTTCATTCTCCTCCAAGTGGCTATTCATTCCTTCCCTTCATCAAGTCTCTCATTTTGAAGGAAGTTCTACCAACTAAGGGCCGAGCCCTTAATTTTTGACTTTGCAATTCTCACCTTTTGGTTCTTAGGTACCCTATCACATTCAAAGTGATTATCTAGGGATTCAACCCAATAAACACATTCTTCTGGATTTAATTTTCCACAAAACACAGGGAGTTCAACCTTGGTGTCTTTTCTCCCTAACTTCTCAAGGGCTTCGAACATGGCTCTCTGATTTGTAGGTAGTGCATGTCTATCCAATAGAGGCTCTTCCTCTTCACCTTCTTCTTCTTCTTTAGATTCATCTTGTACTCCTCTGCCTACTTTCCCTCTTAGTTTTTCCAAATCTCTCTTCATGGCTCTATTCTCTTTTTTCACTGCCTTACTTTCTACCATTTTTTCCTTGACCAATTTGGCCAACTCAACATTGATTATTTGCAAAGGGATCTCCCTCTCTCCATGCTCATTTTAAGACATCTTGTCTTCACTTCTTCTTTCCAATCAGGTTCTTAGTGGCTCGGATACCACTTGATGCAGAGAAAGCAACCATAAAACCTAGATTGGTCTTCCTTGATTAGAAGAACTTCAATTCCCTACCTTAAGCCTTCTCCTCAATCCAAGAACTCCTAGAGGGTCTATACCTCCTCTCTTAAGTCGACTTACTATGCAAAAACTCTCCTTGACTCCTAGGGACTTCTCACAACTTGGATCCAATTTAGGCTTTAGGGATCAATTCCCTCAAATAGACAAATTGAAGGATTTCTATCCCAACTATATGGGAATTAAATTAAATGGTGGGAAGGAATTATCCTGACCTAATACACTAGGAATAACTCACTTTTAGAGTTCCTAAACACCCACAACATATCCTACTCAAATTAGGATAGTCAATCTTGTAGTCTTCCTTACTCAGTTTTTGGTGGATAACTCTCAACTTCTCCAAATAACTTGTCAATCTCCTTACCTTTTAGGATACCCTTTATCCTTCTCCTTCAGACTCCAAGATATGGAATTTAAATTCACTCCTACACTATCAAACTCTCACTCTATCCACAGGCCTAATTGGCCATACCAGGCTTGAATAACAAAGTAAATGTTTGAAAATGGGTTCATAAAACCAAATTAACCCCTTAGAACACTTCCCTATACTCTAAATGGTCGATCCCAACCATTCCCAAAATCTCTTCAATCACTGAGACTGGTTATCCACTCTATCTCCTACTTTCATGGTCAAATACATAGAGATATTTGACCTAGGGCTAGGTGGAAAATCCCTCCAACATAATCCACGTCTTCTATGCTTCTGGTATCTCCAAAATTACCTCACTAACTTGCATTTACCAAAGGGCCATGATTTTTCCATGGTGGGAAAGCAAGTTAGGGCTCCATAACCAATTTATTCTTAGTTTCTGGAGTTTACAAGACCAGTGACCTTGAAAATTATTGTTCTCTCACCAAACGAACCAAAACACCCCAAACCAAAAGCATGAATTACATAGATCCCTAAGAAAACAAAATGAATTGGATTTTCATCTGTACCAATCTGTACAGTACTTGCAAATTCAAAAATATAGTAACTATACACAAAATAACAAAATTCTTTATTTGTTCACCCTTCCAAAAGTCTGTACCATCATTGCCAACCCATGAATGGGCTTCAAACATGTTTAAATACTAGTTGAAATGGTCATAGCTACAATTCAAATCATTATGGATCAAATTTTCAACTTTGCAACTATACCGAGCAACTTTTTGAAAAGTTGTCAATGTTGTCAAACAACTTTTTTGACAATTTTGCTAATTGAAAAGTGGAATTAGAATTCAGAGTATTATTTTGGGAAGGAA
>MU225647.1:656151-708316 GCA_018584345.1 Thuja plicata | reverse complement strand
CAACTTACTAAAAATAGTAAGTTTCCAAAAATAGCAGCTTTGTACAAAATAGCCCTTATTGAATAGAAAAACACATATTTTTGGGTGATGCAAGATTGCCCTTACACCCAGGATGCTCCTACATCATGTTGACTCAAGAAGGTAAACCTGTTTCTTTCTTTAGTGAAAATTTGAATGATGTAAAAAGGAAATATTCTATCTATGATCAAGAGTTCTATGCTATTGTGCAAGCTATGAAGAAGTGGAGACATTATTTGACGCCAAATGAATTTGTGTTGTATACTGATCATAAGGCTTTACAATATTTGGCTAGTCAAAATAAGTTGAAGCAGAGACATATGAAATGGGTAGAGTATTTGAAGAGATTTAAATTTGTAACTAAGCATAAGAGTGGATTTTCTAACAAAGTTGTTGATGCATTGAGTAGAAGAAGATCTTTGTTGACTATTTTGAGAATTGAAGTTCTTGGTTTTGATGACATGAAGAATTTTTATGAAAGTGATCCTAATTTTTTAGAGTAGTGGAGAGTGTGCAGAGCACCAAATTAAAATAAATCAAGTAAGTATGCAGATTATTTCATTCAGGAAGATATGTTTTTCAAAGGTATTCATTTTTGTATACTGAGAGGTTCAATAAGAACTAATTTGATAAAAGAGAAACATAGTAGTGGATTGGTTGGACATTTTGGTATCAATAAAACATTAAGTTTTCTAAAGGAGAGGTATTTTTGGCCTCAGTTGTATAAGGATGTTCATAAATTTGTAAGAAGTTGTGGAGTTTGTCAATTCACAAAGGGAGTGAGTTAGAATACTGGTTTGTATACACCAATTACTGTTCCTGAGAAACCTTGGAGTGATATCAACATGGATTTTGTTCTTGGCTTACCTAAGACAAAAAGAGGTAATGATTCCATATTTGTTGTTGTGGATATATTTTCTAAGATGACACATTTCATACCATGTAAGAAAAAATTAGATGCAGTACATATAGTAGATATTTTCTTTAAGGAAATTGTCAGATAGCATGGATTACCAAGGAGTATCATTTCTAACCGAGACAGTAATTTTGTTAGCTATTTTTGGAGAACACTTTGGAAGAAGATGGGTGTTGAGTTGAAGTTTAGTTCTACATTTGATCCATAGACTGATGGACAAACAAAATGTTGTAAACCAAAGTTTGGGTAACTTATTGAGATGCTTAGTTGGAGACACACCAAGTAATTGGGATTTTATGTTGGCACAAGCAGAATTTGGATACAACAGTTCAATAAATAAAAGTACTGGAAAGACACCTTTTGAGATTGTTCATGGCACACAACCAAGAGGTATGTCAGATTTGAGAATATTGTAGGCAAAGAGAAAAGAAGTGTTGAATCAGAAGAATTTATGAAGACATTGCATGAAGATGTGAAACAAAAGTTGGAGAAAAGTAATCAGAGATACAAAGATGATGTAGAAAAATCAAGAAGACATAAAATATTTGAAGTTGGTGATGCAGTAATGGTTCATTTGAAGAAAGGTATATTTCCTATTGGAACATATGGTAAACTCAAGATGAAAAAAATTGGTCCTTGCAAAATACTGAGAAGATTTGACAGTGGAAATGCTTATGAAGTTGAATTACTTGATGATATGGATATATCACCTATATTCAATATTTTAGACTTGTATGAATATCATGAAACTAATGAAGAAATGACAGTACCAAGTGATTATCCTAAGAAGTAGATAGAAGAAGTTGAGAAGATTTTGACACAGAGAATTGGCATAAGTACAAGAGGAAAATAATACATGGAATATCTAGTAAAATGGAAGAACAGACCAATTGAGGAATCATCTTGGATTTCTCAATCTAAGTTGGATTCATTTTAGTTTAGATCTGATACATGATTCAGGGAATCATTTCTTGTAACCCCAGGTGTTTGATGCAGGAGCATCTTGGGTCATTGGCAATCCTTCTCAACCAAAAAGATTTTTGTTTTTGTTTAGAAGTTGCTCGGGAAATACTCTGTTCTGATTAACTAAAAATAAGTTTTACAAGGACATGAAACCTTTACAAAGTAATAAAGTTCAGCAGGTTTTACAAGGACCTGAAACCTAAAGAGTTAAAAATAAATGTTCAAAAAAGAGCAAAAATAGCCGTGCCCAAGCACCCAAAAAGGAAAGGAAACAGAAAAAAGAAACTAAGCCAAAAGAAGTCCCATAGATACAACAATAAAAATAGGTACAAAAAAAACCCCCAAAGGGATAGAAAATAGGATAGCTACATCCCGTGCACTAGTTCCTCCGCTTCGATGATCATAATTTGCATGTTGCTTACTGAACTATTGAGCTTCACAGTGTCTTTGTCCTCCTTAGGACTATTCTTCTTAGTACTAGCTCTGGTATGCAATCCCTAGCTAATTCCCTCTTTGATCTCTCTGCTTTCCTTCTCCTTGTTATCCCTATCCATTTTGTGACTAATAAGATTTGAGACTAATAAGACATTGATCCTCAATTTTTTTAACTATAGCCTCCAACCTCTCCACCTTAGTAGTCAAATTCATGATTTTCTCAGCATTACTTTCTTTCTCAGCCTTGTCTTGGATGTCTTTGATTTTTCTCTTCATTATCCCCCCTTTATTAACAAATTTTTCCTGGGCTTCAAAATTCCCAACCACTTCTTTCTTTTCATTTAGACAAACAACCACTGGTTTTCCCTCAATTCCCATACTATTAAGAATATTTATCTCGGCCTTTATAATATCAACGTGTTTTTTCATATTATTCTGATCATCAATCAAGTTTCTTACCAGACTCGTGAAACCTACAATGCAATCTTTATTGTCCGTGGAGAAATGGTGCTCCCCTATGTCCACATTGTCATGAAAATCACATTCCTTATGCCCAGAATCTTCATCAGTTCTATTATTCTTTTCATCTTTTATATTTCATTCTTCCTACTTTTTCTCTTCGATATTCTCCCTAAGACTGGTGTCATCAATGCCCTCATCTTTCCTCTCCTCCTTATTCTCCCCTTTTTCCTTATCCTCCCTGTTCTCCTCTATGTTTTCCTTTAAATCTTCCTTGTCTAAGGTAAAATTAATTCTCCTCTTACTGGAGTGGCTACTCTTATAGGTAATTTTAGCTTTTTCCTTACCCTCCCTACATTTCCTTTTTTTATCCTCCTTTTTCTCCTCCTTAATATCATTCTCTATTTCTAACTCCTCATTCTGAGTCTTCTTCTTTGTTACCTTTTTACCCTTTTTCTTTTTGCTTCCCTCCCCAATCTCCTCATCACTATCCTTCTCTGTTTCTAACCCTTCAGAGTAGGGTTTCTTTTGGTTTTTTGAAACACCATTTTTGTTAGATTTAGGGGTTTTAAACCCTTTAGAATCCTCTTCGCTTTCTCTTTCTTCCCCATGCATACTATCATATTCATCCCCATCAGTCTCTTCTTCCTCCTTCAAGATATTCTTCCCCAATGACCTTTCCACTTTCTTAGATTTCAGCACCTCATATATGAGAAGCATAAGCCCTTGGTGGGATGCATGATTCCCCTTCAGGTCTTTCTGTAAGCTAGAAATGGTAGCATCTAATGAACTAAGCAGATAGTAAAGTAAAATGACTTTAACCTTGTACCTAAAATAGTTTAATAACATGAAATGATACCCATACACCCTAGTAAACCTACCATCCAGAGTGACATAGATGATTATCCTATAAAGGACATACCTCCAAGGTCTGGAAATGCACTTTGGATTATGGTAGGAAGCATCAATCTTGATCACTCTGTTCTTTTCCTTCTCATCTTCTGGGAAAGTCTCCCAAGCTTTATTCAAGATCAGTCTATCTCTATAAATTTTAATACCATCCATACCCATGCTCGTAGCTTCAGCAATGATCTCCTTCATAACCTCCATATACTGGTCACCAACCAAAATCTTGCCCTCTTTCCATGATTTCGTAAAGATCCTAGTGATAGATAGATTCCTGCCATGGAGCCATTCCAGAAAAACATCCAACCCACCCTCTTTCACAATTTTCCAAACTCTATGCTTTTTCTTCCAGTTGTTACAGTTAACAGGCTCAACTCTTTTCTTATTTTTGCCTATTTTCTTACTCTGGTTGCATAAAATATTGTTGTAATGGCTACTGATAATGCCAAAATTAATATTACACAAAGCCAAAAAGACCCAGAATGCATGCCAAATCTAGCTTACAATCATGAAAGAGTACTTACATTTTCAAAGGTAATAATGACACATCACCTTCATATTATGATTTTAAAACAACTTACCATTTATAATAATTTTCTAACGGCTCCTCATTCGATTCATCTCAAGCAATAATTTTGCTTGAGATGGCATGTCATTTCTATCATTCCACTGTGCCACCTCATCACTCTTACATGCAGTATTTGTCGCCCAGTCAGCAACACCGTTTACCTCACGGTAATTATGGGTAATAATACCATTTTCAAAAGAGCGCATAATATCTTTAGCTTTTTGAATAATATTATAAATAGTCCATGAGGTGGGAGTGTCATTATTTAAACATTTGACTATGTTGAGAGAATCCCCTTCTAACTAGACTTTAGTGCTACCTTTTTCTTTAGCTAAAATAAGACCCTAAAGAGCCGCACAAGCTTCTACAAGATGATTTATTTGATTACCAATGGGGATAGCTTTTATACCTATATAGACACCATTTTGATCTCTGATGACAATGCCACATCCTGCCATCCCCAGATTACCCTTAGAGGCACCATCAAAATTGATTTTCTTCCATCCCTTCAGGGGACAATCCCATCTAGCATCCTCTCATTTAGTTTTGTTATCCTTTTTTTTGGAATTGCCAATGATTTTCTAGTTTTTAAACAAGGTAATATCATTCTCCTATAGAGGTTCCAACACTTTATCTTGTAACATAAGATTCTCTTTAATGTCTCTCTTAATCTTAAAGAAAACCTCCTTTTCACTAGTCATCTTGTCTTTGAACGCTCTATCATTTCTTTCTCTCTAGACCCCCCCAAAAAACATGGGGAAGGACAAAATTCTAGATCTTAACAACTATGTCATTCTTTGTAGGATAGATCCAAGATTTAAAAAAGACTCTCTAGATTATCAGGAAAGACCTACTCAATATTAAGGATTTGGAAAAAAAGATCCCAGATCTTTTTGAAAAATGGGAAGTGGATGAAGATATGTCCCGCACTTTCCTCCTCTTTCTTGCAAAGATAACACCTGTTAACAATAGTCATACCTCTTTTCCTGAGATTGTCAGAAGTTAGAATTTTATTTTGCATCATTATCCAGAAAAAAACATTAATTTTAGGAATGAGTTTTTTATCCCAGACTTTCACCCAAAAAGGCTCAATAAGGTCTTCAAACTCCAAATGGTACAGAGAAGAGACAGTTACATTTCCACTAGTATTATGTTACCAAACAATCCTATCCTCTTCCTCATCAGATTGATTGAGTTGAGATGACCCAGTCTTATATCAATGATAGATAAATCTTTCCAATGATCCCTTTCCCAATTGTCTTCAACTTTCCTTCCAAAAATAATTTTACACTGATTCTCAAAGATACTCCATTCAGGGCAATCCTTGAGGGGGGAATGAAGAATCAACTCATCTTCCCAAAAAATAACCTTGCTGCCATTTCCCACTTTCCACTTAATTCCTTTTTTGATTCTGGATTTATTTTTCATAACATTTTTCCATATGAAGGATCCAACCCTTTCCCTATCCTCATTCAGAAAGGCATCAAGATTAGGCCTATCCTTATAATACTTGTAATCCCATATAAGAGTCCATTCTCCTTTTGAGTTATAGTATCTCCATATTAATTTAGTGAGGAGTTTCTCATACAAGTTCTTAATTCTTCTTAGCACTAAGCCTCCTTTCTTGATCGGACAACAAACTTTGTCCTAGGCTATAAGCGCTATCCTTTTTTTTTCCATCCTTGTCCACAGAAACTATTTTTGAATTTTTTCAATAGCTTCACCAAACTTTTTGGGGATTTTAAAAATGCTCAAAGCATAAAGAGTGAAACCTTGGAGGGTAGCTCTGAGAATCTAGATTTTACCTGCTTGACTTAGTAGCATCCCTTTCCATCCCGCAAGTTTATTGTGAAATTTATCTACTAAGGAGATCCAAAAAGTATCAGGAGGTTCCAAACAGAGAGGGAGACCAAGATAAGTACCAGGCATAGTCCCCAAGTCACATCCTAATATCCTTATGATTATCATCTTTCTTCTATCAAGGACATTGAAGAGATACACCAAACTCTTTCCCCAATTTATAATCTGGCTAGAAGCTTTCCCATAATTAGTCAAAGCTTTCTTAATATTGCTAGCATTTTTAGCCGAGGCTTCTCCCATAATTACTGAGTCATCATAAAACTCCTGATGAGAGAAAACTTGGTTCTCCAAAGATGGTTGTAACCCTTTAATGTCACCTTTCCTCACCTGATCCTCAATTTACCCTCCCATGCACTCATCCATGAGGATGAAAACAATAGGGGACAGGGGATCCCCCTGTCTTAGTCACCTTGAAGATTTAAAGAATGATGTAGGAGACCCATTAACCAAAATAAAAAAAGTAGGTGAAGAAATAAGCTGGAAAATGAGATCAGTACATTTTTTATTAAATCCAAAAGCCTTCAGGACTTGTACCAAAAAATCCCAATCCACTCTGTCATAAGATTTAGACATATCCAATTTCAGAAGAAGGCCCTCCTTCTTGGACATCACAAGAGAATGAACATTGTCATGGATAGTTATGATAGAATCCATGATTTGTCTCCCAGGCACAAAACCATTTTGGTTCCAAGAAATCAAATAAGGGAGGATCGCCAAAATCCTAGTAGTAAGAACCTTAGAAATAATTTTGTAAACAAAGTTGCACAAACTAATAGGTCTAAACTAATCCATCTTATCGGCTCCCTGTTTCTTAGGGATAAGGGGTATAAAAGTTCCATTCAATTTCTTCATATTTTTTTTGGTTCCAAAACTCTCTTTAACTGCATTGGTCACCTCCTTTTCAATAATATGCCAATAATATTGGAAGAATAACATAGGAAAACCATCTGGCCCTGGGGATGTTTGTCCTTCAAAAGAAAAGATAGCCTTTTTAATCTCAGAGTTAGAAGGGATAGCATTGAGCCTGGAATTCTCATTTTCATTAAGAATATATGGAATGCACTTTAGAAATTCCCTTTGTCCATCCTTGTCAAGCTCACTATCCTTTTGCAACAAATTTTGAAAGAAGTTCTTCGCCTCCAATCTGATAGCCTCCTCATTATTAGAAATAGTTCCACTAATGTTTAGCTTACAAATCCTATTAGCCATTCTGTGTTTTAGCGTAGTCATGAAGAAATACTTAGTATTTCTATCTCCCTTCTTCAAGAAAATCTTTCTCGATCTCTGTCTCCAAAAAGTTTCTTCTTTTGCAATAATGTCATGCATCTCGACCAGCTTCCCACTCTCTTGGTCTCTTGAAATATAAGCATAACCATCCTTTTGGATGCTCTCCTGGATTTCCTTGATCTCTAAACTGACACTAGCCTTAGTAGTAAATATGTTGCCAAAAGTCTCTTTGTTCCAAGCTTTGATATTATCCTTGACATTTTTAAGTTTTTTAGCTAGGATAAACATAGCAGTCCCCTTAATATTTATTTTCCACCACTCCTCTATTCTTTGTTCAAGTTGTGGGTGAAAAGTCCACATTTTCTCAAATCTAAATGGAAATTTCCTTTTCTTATCAATTGGGTCAGCCAGAAAGGTGATGGGATTATGATCCGATCCCACCCTAATATGGGCCAATAAAGAGTAGAAATAATTAGTGAACCAATCATTAGTGATGAGAGCCCTATCCAACCTAACTTGAATGAGGTCCTTATCATTTCTTCTATTAGTCCAGGTATATTTAGTTCCCTGTAACTCAATGTCATGGAGAAAATGATAGTCAACAAAATTCATAAGGTCCATCCTACTATCCAGATTAGATTGACTTCCTCCAGTTTTTCCCTTTTCTCTTAATGGGATATTGAAGTCTCCCATAACAATCTATTATTCATTATTAAAGGAATTTCTCAAAGAAGACAACTGCTTCAAAAATACTTCTCTACCTTTTTTAGTATTGGGGTCATAAATATTAGTCAAAACCCAGGAGATATTATCCTTCAGATGCCTAAACCTGATACAAGCCACACTATCACCTTGATATATAATATCCCCTTTTATTATGTCTCCATTCCATATGGTAGCAATGCCCCCAAAAGCTCCATTAGAGTCACCCCCACAAGTTATTCCATTCTTAAAAAATTAATCTTTTCAACTTTATCCTTGAGCATTTTAGTTTCTTGAATCAGAAAAATATCTGGTCTATTATCCCTAATCATATTCCTAACAATGTCCTAATTATGGGGATTATTCAACCCCCTAATATTCCAAGATATAATTTTCATGATTTAACAAAGGATCCTACCTCTAGAATCTGTTGGCTGTTAGAATGAATTTAGAATAACTGAGAGGGGGGGGTGAATCAGTTATCCTCAAGTCTAGATGTAGTAAATAAAACTTTCTGTACTTCAGATCTACTCGGCAGCAGTAGCATAAATCAACAACTTTAATCATGCAGTTTACTGTCAATTGAAATTAGCTTGTAGTAGTATAACAATAAAGCAAATCATAAGCATTCACACAAGTTGACAAAAGTATTTAACGTGGAAACCCAATATGGGAAAAACCACCAGTAACATACTACCAAGTTTTCACTCTTCTAAAGTGATGCCCTGTGAGGAGCGAAAGAATTGATCAAACTCAATTCTACACAACCCAAGAAGAACCTGTTAGCTAATAACCTATTACAAGAGAATAAAAATGGAGACAAAATAAAAGTGCTCTCAAATGCGAAAAATGCATAAGAGATAATGAAAAAGTACAATGCTCAACCTTATAAAAAGTGAGATAGAAACCCTAAAGGGAAAAGCTAGATTGCACATTATTAATTAATAATTAATTAATAATGCACCTAAATGAAGCTTAAGTAACTAGAGTAATAGGAGCTTATATAATTAAATCAATATGATTTAATTAATAAGCATAAAGTAATAATACTCTAACACCCCCCCTTAAGTTGAACGCAGGGAGAAAGATAACCTAGCAAAACTATGAAAGCAAGAAATGGGTCCCGGCAACAAGGCCTGATCAGGTACCTAGTACAAGAAAATCTTTGTAAACCGGAGACAAAGGAGAAAACCCAGTGGGAAAAAATCCTCTCCAAAAAGAGATATAAAAGAAAGCAAAGACAAAAAGAATGACTTCAAGAAACTCTCTAAAGCCATAAGTACAATGCGTGCTACCAACCCCCCAGTGAGAGAGGGTCGAGGCTCCAAAGCCCCCCCAAAATGAAAGAACCCTTGGATCAATGAACAAACCACTGTGACTCCAATGCAGAGGAGTGAAAGTGAGTGGACACTGTAGAGGGAACCTCAAAAGTTGAGGTGTCACTGGAAGGCCGAGCTGATGCTTAAAGGAGTAGAAATGAAGATCTTGAAAGGGAATCCCCTATGTAAGTGGTATGACAATTGTGTTGACACTGTCATCAAAGAGGAGATGAATGTCCTCTATAGAGTCCTCAACAACTACACTTTGTGGCTCAATGAATGGAGATCAAGGGTCAAGCAGTGCTGAAGAAGAATCCTACTAAAGAGAAAAGTACACCTCAAGATGTGGTGTGGCAGTCACAACACTGGTCTCAGGAATAATACAAAGGTTCAAGTGACCTGAGTGCACCACATGATGCTCTCTCAAAAGAGGAGAGTTGTGCGTCAACAATGGAGATGGTGGACCAAAGTGAGAGAAGGTGTAGAGACGGGTGGAATGATCAAATATCCCTATAGAAATAATGCCTCCTGTCGCACTATCCCTAATGAAGACTGAATCTACCATGAACTCAACTGTCTTCCCTGACCCACTGCGTGTAATCTGATAAATCGAGAGAACATTTGCAGATAGAGATGGAACATACAATACATCATTGAATGTGCCATCTTGAATGCTGACTGAACCTATCTCGTAGACTGTCTATACAGTGTTATTCCCCATGATAATATGAGGAATAGGAGAAGCCTCAAAAGAAGAGAACAAATCCTAAGAAGATTCCATATGGTGAGAAGCACTTGAATCCAGTATACAAGGGACCTGTGAAGGGGATGCAATAGATGCTCGTAATGCATGACCCTGTCCAAATGTCAAAGATGTGGAAGAAGACTAAAAAGTAGACCCCTATGAGCTAGAAGAGGATGGAGAGGAAACATTTCTCTTCTGAAGAAGAGCTTGCAAATCTGCAATCTATTTTTCATTGCCATTGAATCTCTTCTAAAAACAAGTTGACTCATCATGAGCTCCCTTCTGACAATAGGAACATGTGGGGTTCTGAGTCTTCTGTTTCTCCTTCTTAGAAGAAGATGGTGGGCCAGTAGAGTGATGAGAAGAGGAATTAGATATCTTCTTCAGCTTCAACTTCTATGTATCCTAAGATGACTTGGAAAGCAATGCCTGTGACTGTGAACCTATAAGAGAATCCATCTGACTAAGATTGGACTGCTCATGAGTTAACTTGTCACAAAAGGTCTCAAAAGAGGGCATAACATGACGTGCACCCAGTGCATCCATAGTGGAGTAGAAGGTAGAAGGGAAAATCTGATAAGGGCCACAAAGCTTTGAGAGTATCAGAAAGATACACTCATCATCTAACTTCATCTTGCCAGCAACCTGTAAAATAGAACGAAGAGACTTGAACTTCATCAAGAAGTCCTCAATGCTGGTGAATGACTCAGGTACCGAGGAGGTGAACTCTGCATCTATCTAGAGAATCCTGAACTAATTCATGGTACCAAACAAGGTGGAAAACTTGTCCCACATATCCCTGATTGTGGTCAGACTGTCCAGGTGGAACAACAACCCATTTGAAATATTCATGGCAATGAGGCCCATTGCCTCATCCATCCTATTTTTGTGCATAAGAGCCTCATAAGGCCTCTGAAGAACTGGTTGAACTGTATCCAGGTAGGGTCATAAACCTCATGACTTCAGAAGTCTAGTCATTTGTGGCTTCCACACATGGTAATTGTGTGGAGTGAGAAGCTCAATAGATATTGTGTCTGCGGTAGTGCCCTGTGCTTTGACTGATTTTTTTAATTATGATTTCTTTCAGAACTAGATAGAAGATGCAGAAGGGGTTTTGTTTTATGTGATACAATGTTTTGTTTTTCTGAGATAAATGACAGAAAAGCAAGAAAGAACACCCCCCACAATCGATAAAACCCAATTCTAGTACAATTTCAAAATCTTGAAAGACAGAAAGAGCAAGAAATGCTTTAGAATGTAAATTTGTGTACCTTGAATTTGAAGCTCAAAACAGCATCAAAATGGAAGAATCAAGAAATTAAACCTGCACCAATGCGATGGGCTTGAAAAGACCTTTCCGTTGATATATGATATGTCAAATTTTGAGTCCGTATGAGCCCTGTAGGACCAAAAAAGCACAAGTACCCCCAAAATGCAAGCCTATTGGGAAAAGCCAGTCATGGGAAAAAATTTGACAGTTGTATGACTGTCACATGACTTGAGGACATCATCGCTGATGTCACCTGCTAACTGGGTGATGATTGTATGTTGACATCACTAGGTGACTGGGCACCTCGAAACTCATGCCAAAAAGTTTTGCATGTGCTGATTCCAAAAATCTTAAGATTCTCGCCAAATTTGGCAGATCTCCAATTTTAACGCCAAAATTGGCAGATCTCGCCAAAAATGGTGGATGTACTAAAAAAGTGGAGGCAAATTTTTTTTATTTTTTTTTTGCATAAAAAATGCATGTTTTGGCAAAAAATAGTTTGCTTTGAAAAAAGAAATGCAGGTACTACCTACATAGTAGCAGGTACAGGCCTGCACATAGGTCTAGGTACTAAGTACCTATGGCATGCTTGCCAAAAAAGTCAAAAGGACTTTTTCAAAAAGTAAAACAACAAGTTTTTGAAAGTTGTTAAAAACTTTTTAACGTGACCTTTGCAATTGCAAAAAGCTTTTTTTGCATAAAAAGGATTTTTTTTTGAATGAATAAAACTTTTTTCTTTTTTTTTTTGAATAAAAAATTTTCCTTCTCGGGATGCGAGCCAGGGTCGTATGGCTCTGGAAGCAAATTTTTTTTTCCTTAGATTGCAACTTTGCCTGAAATAGGTCGTGCCTTATATGAATATAGGGGTTTTTGGGCCTTCTAGACTCAACTGTGAGGTCGGTTTGTGCCCAAAGTGCTCCAAAATCTAGTGCCCCCTGGAGCCACAACCAAAAAACTCTAAAAATTAGAAACCCTTTAAGCTCCAAAAACCTTCAAATTAGGAACAAGGAGCCACAGATCTGAGCTCTGATACCATGAAAGAATTGATCAAACTCAATTCTACACAACCTAAGAAGAACCTGTTAGCCAATAACCTGTTACAAGAGAAGAAAAATGGAGACAGAAGAAAAGTGCTCTCAAATGTGAAAAATGCCTAAGAGATAATGAAAAAGTACAATGCTCAACCTTATAAAAGATGACATAGAAACCCTAAAGGGAAAAGCTAGGTTGCACATTATTAATTAATAATTAATTAATAATGCACCTAAATGAAGCTTAAGTAACTAGAGTAATAGGAACTTATATAATTAAATCAATATGATTTAATTAATAAGAATAAAGTAATAATACTCTAACATAGCCAACCCTGTTAAAGGTTACAATAACACACTGTTAGGTGTGACCTGGTTCAAGGATTTAATCACCCTGTCAGGAGTGGCCTTGTTAGCGGACTTAGAAGATTCCAATATGAATGTCACCTTGTTAGAGGATTTATACAAATCACTATTAAGTCAATCTTGTTAAAGGATTTAACTGATACAATGGTCAGAAAGTAATCAGCAGTTTGTGATCTGGTACATACAACTTACTTTGCAATTCAGATCCAATTACAGCTCTGATGTTAACTTACTGGATAGCCTGCAACGTCATTTCAATCTTTTGATCTGCTTGGAAATTCATCAAGCAATCACACATACAATACTCTGCTTCTACCTTTTGCCTTCTCTGCTAGATCATGCTAAACAGTAAATTAACTATGCAAACCTTTTTGCATACACTTGCATTCATCCACTTGCACACACAATGAATAACCCCTGAGGTTATCATATAGCCCTTTGTCTAGGTTAGATAAATCTTTTTGTCACTTAAACAAGATCATAGATCTTAGGTTAGGTCAGATCCAATGGATCATTCCATCTTTTGCATTACATTTACTTCTCCAAAGTAGTCTCTAAATAAATCTTGAAACCATGCATTAATTATGGTTACCCATACATTAAATGGCATGGATCAATCTTTAATTAACATTACATATCCCAATAAAATCAACTAAATCAGCCAGAGATCTCAAATCTCATCAATAATCAAACTTTTGTAAGTCGGCCTTCATCACTGTTTCCACTCTGCAATTTCAATGGTGCTTGACATTGCACAAATTTTTACTCATCACAAGCAACTTTACTTAGCACAAGCAACTTTTCTCGGCACAAGCCAAACTTTCTCGACACAGAACAGCCAAAAAAATTGTCTTTGAAAGATAAACAACAAATTACTTTGCCAGAGTGCCAACTGATCAGATACCCTTTGAATTGCCTAAACTCAACCATTCACTTGGTCTTCTTGTTAAATCTTCTTCATCAACAATAGATATGGTATTCAAACAGATAGCAATAGCCTCACTAGTAAAGGTTTGACATCAATGAAAAAATAATAATTGCTTAGATTGTCACTTTCCAACAATCTCCTTCTTTGGCATTGATGGCAACACAAAATATTAAAACAATAATTTAACAAACATAGTTACCAACCAATCCAAAAAAAATTCACCTGTGTTCCTTGATATGAACATATCTTCATTAATGTCTTTAGCTTCATTTTGATTCTTATCTATAAAAAATTTCTCCCTTTGTGTCTGTAATCACACTATAATCATTTGTGTCTAATCATCTATAGACTCCCTCTAAGTAGATAATCACTTCAATGTTTTCAATAGTAAGTTCTGCCCCTATGTAATCTTTCTCTCTTTGTAATTTCTATTTCTTGATAATCTCTTCCTCTTTATATGTAATCTCTCCCTCTTTGACAACAATGCCAAAGACGTCAATATATTTATCATGTGCATCTTCAATATCATGCTGATCCTATCATATTTAGTATGACTAATTTTTCTTTTATGTCCTTGTTCATCTTCATAACTTTATCCAGCATCCTAAAGTGTGAGTTACTGTGCATCAATGTGTCAGATATTCTGAATGAAATATTTGATACAATAGTACCATATAGAACTTAATTAGCCTTAGTCAGGGGAATCATCCCCAATTTACCTCGTAGATATGCATGAGCATCCTTGGGTAGTGCTTTTGTGAATATGTCTGCTAATTTTTCTTTATTGTTCACATAATCCAATCTCACTTCTTTACTCTGAACTAGCTCCCTCAAGTAGTGGTACTTGATAGCTATGTACTGTCTTTGAGTGCATCACAGAATTTTTAGAAATATTAATAGCACTTGTATTATCACAATATATGACAACTGGATCAGTGATTTATTCCTTCATACCTTTCAGTAGTATCTTCAACCACACAATGTTAGAATAGTTAACTGCTGCTACCACATACTCGGCTTTAGCTGTAGATTGTGAGGTGCAGTTCTGTTTCTTGCTTTTCCAGGAGATCAATCTCTTTCCTAAAAGAAATGGTCCACCAGTAGTGATTTTCCTATCATCAACATTTCCAACCTAGTCAAAATCAGTATAAACTCTGAGTTCAAACTTGTCATTCTTTTTATAGTATAGACCATAGTCCTCAGTTCCTTTCAAATATCTCAGAATTCTTTTGACTGCCAACATGTGAGTTTCCTTAGGATTAGCAGAAAATATTGCTACAATCCCAACAACTAGGGCAATGTCAGGTCTACTGTGAAAAACATACTGTAGTTTTCCAATCATTGACCTTTAGAGTGTTTGGTCCACTTCTTTTTTGTCATCATCTTTTTTCAACTTCTGTCTAGTAGCCATGGGTGTACTCACTGGTTTGGACTCTTCCATTCTAAAAGTTTTCTGTATCTCTTTGATATATTTAGATTGAGTGATATAGATACCATTCTTCATTTGATAAATTTGTAAGCCAACAAAGAATTTTATTTCACCAAACATAGACATCTCAAACTCAGTTTGCATTGCAGTTGAAAATTTTTGACATAGCACATCTTGTCCACTAAATATGATGTCATCCACAAAAATTTTAGCTTATAATGTACCTTTTCTTTATTCTGTCTTCAAGTACAGGTTGTTGTTGTCATTGGTACTTGCAAATCCAATCTTGATCAGATACTTGTGCAATCTTTCATACCATGCTCTTGGTGCTTACTTCAATCCATATAAAACTTTGTGCAATCTGGAAACCATATCCCTATTGTTTGGGTCTACAAATCCATCAGGTTGCTCAATATATACTTCTTCTTCCAATATTCCATTGAGAAATGCAAATTTCACATCCATTTGATAAACTTTGAATCCTTTGTAGGCTGCATATGCAAGTAAGGTTCTGACACCTTCCAATCTTGCAACTGGGGTGAAGGTTTCACCATAGTCAATTCCTTCCTCCTGTGCATAACCCTTACATACCAGTCTAGCTTTATTCCTTGTCACATCTCCATGTTCATTTAGTTTTTTCCTGAATACCCACTTTGTGCCAATTACATTTTTGTCTTTTTGCCTTGGTACAAGTGTCTAAGTTTTGTTCTTCTAAATCTGTTCAATTTCCTCATTCATTTCTTGTATCCAATCTTCATTTTCTAAAGCATCTTTCACTTTTTTAGGCTCAAATTCACATAACAGACATGTGTTATTTTTCACCTTACTTCTTGTCATAATAGAAGAATCCTTTGACACAATGATTTGATAAGAATTATGATTCCTTCTCACATATTTTTCTAGGGTAGGCTTAGTCCTTGCTTTGGGTTCATCATTTGTATTCAGCTCTGGTTGATTCTGTGACTCAGCATCTCCATCAGATAGTTCGACATTTACTTGCAGTTGCTTGGCAACTCCACTCTATGACTCGGCAGGTGCATGCTATAGTGCAGTAGTAGTCTCAGGTAGTGAATTAGAATCTTCCTCATCTAGATATACAAATGATCTATAGCTTTCAGGCTCTTGTGTACTTTCATCTTCATTTCTTTCTGCAAACTCATCAATTCTTACATTTTCACTTTCAACAATTTTGTTAGTATTAGTATTCAGGCATTTGTAAGCTTTGCTTTTGGTTGAATAACCAAGGAATATACCTTCTTCACCTTTAGCATCTAGTTTTCCATTTCTGTTGTCTTTCAATATAAAACATTTGCTTCCAAATACTTTAAAATACTTTACACTAGGTGCATAACCATACCAAAGTTCATAAGGCATAGCATTTGTACCTTTCTTAACTTGAACTCTATTCAGTGTATAGACTGCAGTACTTACAGCTTCTTTCCAATACTTTTGTGCAACATTTTTCTCCATCATTAGTGTTCTTGCATAGTCCATGATAGACTTGTTCCTTCGTTCAACAATACCATTTTGTGGAGGAGTCCTAGGTGTAGACATCTGTCTTTTTATTCCTCGGTCATTGCAAAACCTGTTAAAATCATTAGAAATAAACTCTCCACCTCTATCAGATCTTAAGAATTTCAAACTTTTGCCTGTTTCCTTTTCAGCTTTAGCAAAGTACCATTTGAATAACTAGAATGCATCAAATTTTTCCTTGAGAAACATTATAGTCATCATCCTTGAATAATCATCAACAAATAGAATAAAGTATCTAGCACCACTGTAACTTCTTTCTCCAATGGGACCATAGAGATCAGTATGGACCAATTCTAGAATTTCCTCTGATACATATGTTTTACTCTTGAAACTAGACTTAGTCATCTTTCCTAGTTGACATTGTTTACACATAGCATTCCCAGGTTTCTTTAACTTAGGTAGCCCTCTAACCTTTTTCAGTTTACTTATGCTTACCAAGTTATCAAAGTTCACATGACACAACCTCTTATGCCATAACCAAACATCATTATACTGTGCAAACAAATATGTTTCTTCAGATAAATCCAAATAAAATAAGTTACCTTTAGTCTGATCACCATTTCCAACTAATTCTCCAGTAGAATCATAGATCTTTTCCTTTATGTGATGGAATTCAAATTTGTAACTAGAATTGTTCAATTGTGCCACACTCAACAAATTATATTTGAGATCATCAACCCAATACACATCATCACATCTAATTTTATCAGTTAGGTTAATCAATCCATTACCTTTAATAAGACATGGTGAATCATTGCCAAATTTTACATAGCCTCCTTTACATTGGTTTAAGGTTTCAAACTTATCCTTGTCACCAGCCATATGATGGGAACAACCACTATCAATGATCTAGTGATCATTTTTGCTCATATAAGAGATTAGTGTAGTTTTCTCATCATCATCAGAATCTTCTTTCATTGCAACATAAACAACTTCTATATCATTGTTATCAGAATTATCAATGTCATTGTCAGAAGTTTCTTCAGCAATATAACAGGATTTCTTACCATTGTCTTTGTAGTCCTTATATTTCCTAAAGTCTTCGTCATCCTTTCCGTCTTTGTATTCCTTGTATTTTTTGTCCCTTCTTTCATCCTTTTCATTTTTTTTAGGACATCTAGCAGCTATATGACCAACTTTGTTGCATGAAAAACAAATAATAGGAAGTTTACCTCTGTATTTTCGTTTTCCTCTGGATAGTATTTTTTCCATGAGTGCTTCAAGTTCTTCAAGATCATCATCAAAAGTGTCACTATCACTGTCCACATGTTTCTTTCCTTTCTTAGATTTATTGAAAACCAGCTGCGATCTAAAAGCAGAATCAATCCCTTGTGGATTATAGTTATCATAATTTGACATTTCAAATGCAGTGAGTCTTCCTATCAGATTTTCTAGATTCAGATTATTGTTAGGAGTACATCTCAATTCTTGAATTTCACAAACTCTAATAGCATATATAGGAAGTAAATCTCTTAGTACCTTGCTCATAATGGTGTTCTCATCAATAGTTCCATTAGCCCCTCTAATGGCATGTACAACTTATTTTACCCTACCATAGTACTGAATGATATTTTCACCTTCTTACATTTTCATCTCATCAAACTTACCTCTTAGACTTTCTGATTTAGCCCTCATCACATTTTTGTCTCCACCATAGACAGTTGCAAGCTTGTCCCACATCTCTTTTGCATTTATGTAGTTCTTTACATCATCAAACTCTGAGTAACTTAATGAGGAGGTGATCTCCAACATTGCTTGATTGTGTTCATGTTTTTCTCTAAGTTGTATAGCTAAGAGAGGATTAGTAGGTGGTACATAGGCATGTTCAATAAGTCACTTAGCATCATCTCCAATACCAGCCAAATGTAGTTTCATCAAGCTCTGCCATGCAGGGAAGTTATCTTTGTTCAGCTTGGGAACCTCTTTCTTATACATCTTGATCTTTTCATTCCAAGTACCTTCAAACTATTTTCAGGAGACCAAAGCTCTGATACCAATTGTTAGAATGAATTTAGAATATCTAAGAGGGGAGGGGTGAATCAGTTATCCTCAGGTCTAGATGTAGTAAATAAAACATTTTGCACTTCAGATCTACTCGGTAGCAGTAGCATAAATCAACAACTTTAATCATGCAGTTTACTGTCAATTGAAATTAGCTTGTAGTAATATAATACTAAATCAAATCATAAGCATTCACACAAGTTGAAACAAGTATTTAACATGGAAACCCAATATGGGAAAAACCACCAATAACATGATACCAAGTTTTCACTCTTCTGAAGTGATGCCCTGTGAGGAGCCAACCCTGTTAAAGGTTACAATAACACACTATTAGGTGTGACCTGGTTAAAGGATTTAAACACCCTGTCAGGAGTGGCCTTGTTAGAGGACTTAGAAAATTCCAATCTGAATGTCACCTTGTTAAAGGATTTAACTGATACAATGGTTAGAAAGTAATCAGCAATTTGTGATCTAGTACATAAAACTTACTATGCAATTCAGATCCAATTATAGTGCTAATGTTAACTTACTAGATAGCCTGCATTGTCATTTCAATCTTCTGATCTGCTTGGCAATCCATCAAGAAATCACACATACAATACTTGACTTCTACCTTTTGCCTTCTCTGCTAGATCATGCTAAACAGTAAATTAACTATGCAAACCTTTTTGCATACACTTGCATTCATCCACTTGCACACATAATGAATAACCCCTGAGGTTATCACATACCCCTCTATCTAGGTTAGATAAATCTTTTTTCCGCTTAAACAAGATCATAGATCTTAGGTTAGGTCAGATCCAATAGATCATTCCATCTTTTGCATTAGGTTTACTTCTCCAAAGTAGTCTCTAAATAAATCTTGAAACCATGTATTAATTATGGTTACCCATACTTTAAATGGTGTGGAACAATCTTTAATTAACATTACATATCCCAATAAAATCAACTAAGTCAGCTAGAGATCTCAAATCGCATCAATAATCAAACTTCTATAAGTCGGCCTTCATCACTGTTTCCACTCAGCAATTTCAATGGTGCTCGGCATTAAGCAACTTTTTACTCGTCGCAAGAAACTTTACTTGGCACAAGCAACTTTGCTCGGCACAAGCCAAACTTGCTCGACACAAAATAGCTAGAAAAACTATCTTTGAAAGATAAACAACAAATTACTTTGCCAGAGTGCCAACTGATCAGATACCCTTTGAATTGCCCAAACTCAACCATTCACTTGTTCTTCTTATTAAATATTCTTCATCAACAATAGATATGGTATTCAAATAGATAGAAATAGTCTCACCAGTAAAGGTTTGACATCAATGACAAAATAAAAATTGCTTGCATTGTCACTTTCCAACACTAGCTTCCATCCACGATGTTCTTTTTGGCCTCTTTATTTCTCACCTTCTGGTTTGACGGCCTCCTTGGAGAAGATATAATAGCTCCCACATCTCCATTCCTTCTAATTCTTGTTGCTACCTTTCTACTTGGTAGCTCTTTGTCCTTTCCTTTTTTTTTTTCTCTCCATGATTTTCTTTCTCATCTTCCATTTCACTCTGTTCCCCCAGAAAGATTTGGCTTATTTTAGTAGGGTCCTCCCAGTTATGTATTTCATTTTCATGATTTCTTCCCCCCTTAGGAGTCATTTTCGATTGATTAAGGGTTTCTTGACTCACCACCATATCCTATTGTTTATGCTACTCTTTAGAATTTTCATTCACTTCTTGAGTGTCAGACTCTGGACTTCCTTCCTATTGTTTATCCTTTTTCTCCACATTAGGATCTTCCATTTCTTCAACTTCTATATCCACTATTACTGATTCCGTAATCTCCCCCTCTTCCACTTGGACTTCTTCTGTATCCTGATTCTGTCCCTCATTTTCATCTTTCTTAGGATCCTCATTATTTGTAAGAATAACTACAGTAGGTTTAGATATCATAATATTTCCCATTAGCACACTATTAATAGTGTTAGGTTTACTATCTTGTCCCTTTTTCTCTTTTTTTTTTCCTTCCCTAGCTATCTCTCTTCTAGCTCTGATAGTTCTCCCTATAGGAACCCATTTCTTGTTCTTTTTCTGGGTGAATTTTGCCGGGAACTTCTTTGCCCAATATCCAGCTATCTTGCAGTGAAAACATGCAAAATGGATTGTTTCATATTCAATAGCTTGCTCCCACGATCCCAATTTAGAGTTTAGATTTATTTTCTCTGGCATATCATTATCCTGAGTAATGCCAACATAGATCCTTGCATAGGTGAGTCTTCTCCTGGAAGCAGTTTCATTATCTATAGAGAGAATTTCTCCAAATGAGTTAGCTATCCCTACAAATATATCCTCCAACTAGTATTGAAGAGGCAAAAAATGGAGCTTGATCCATACAAGAACCTGACTAACATCTTCCTCCTCAAAGACTAAATTGGGGCACCATTTTTGGAGAATCAAATTATTTTTCCCTATCATCCAGGGCCCATTGCATAGGACATTCATTCTATCTTCCTCACAAGAGAAAAAAAAAAGACATACATCCCTTTTCCATGGCTACCACATCTACTTTCCCTTTCATACCCCATCTTTAGGATATGAAGGCCCTTACCACTTCAATATTTGGTGTAACCCCTATAAATCTTCCAACCAGGGAGTTTTTCATTCTAGCTATAGAATGATAAATAATTTGGTCTGGGATGTCTATTGCAATGCTACCTTCAGAAGGTCTTGAAATGTTCTTAATCGGTGGTAAACAAGATTTACCTGAGGCTTTGATTCCAAAAAGGGACGCCCATTTTCTGGAAGACTTCTAAATTTTGTCAGTCTTGGGTCCCCCACCCAGGTCCCAAGGTGCCAGACCAGCATCAGGATCCTTCCCTTGGTTCTCATTGTCCTTCCCATTATCCTGCTTACTGTTCTTGGAAGGTCCTACCTCCTTCGAACCAGTCCCACCCAAATTCAAACTTGAATTTGGCAAATCCCGCATTCCTAGCTCCCGTGTTCCACTCCATGCTCCACTCCTGTGCTTCACTCCATGCTCCACTCCCACTCACCATTGGAATTTGTTACCTCAACATGTAAAATAGCAATTTTATGCTCAGGAAATACTCTGTTTCTCCGGATCTGTTGCTCAGTAAAAAATTTCTGTTTCTCGGGTTTTGTTGCTCGTGCATGCTTGTTTCTTTCACTCGATAATGCTTAGTTCTTATGCTCGGGTCTTATTTCTTGGGCATACCTATTTATTTTCCTATTTCTCAGGGTGTTATTTTCTTGATTCATTCTATTGCTCGGTTAAGCTTTGCCCAAGATGATTATTTTGGAGTTAGATCTGGTGGCCAACTTATTCAGTTAATTCCAATGGCTTAATTGATTTGGGGTCTCTCATTGGGGTCTATGTAGATCTAAATCTAGGTCTCACTTATGGATTTGAGTGCTGACCTCTCTTGTTAGTTTCTTGTATATATTCTTTTATGTTCTTAGTTTAGGTATCAATATTAGAGAAAGAAAGAAAATGTTTAGATATTGAGATTGAAGGTCTATGATCTCTATTGTATGAATATATTATTATAATTCATTGAATATATGGCTGAAACTAGGAAGGCCTCATAGCCCAACATGTAAAGATTTTCATCAAGTTAAAATAAATGATCTCTCTATTTTCTTCTCTCACTATGTTGTTTGGCTTCTACATTGGTTCTGCAAGGTGGTTGGTAGTTGGGTGAGCCTCAGGCCCCTTCTCTCCTGACCTCCTTGCATCAAAGAGAAATCAGCTTTGTGAGCATACCAAATACCATAGTCTTCTATCCCTTTCAAGTTCCTAAATATTCTCTTTACTTCTACCATGTGAGACTCCTTAGGATTAGCTTAGAATTTGGACACAACTTCAACTTCTTGTGCAATGTCTAGTCTACTATGAACAACATAGTGCAACTTACCAATCATTGATCTATATAGAGTTGCATCTACTATACTTGACTAATCATCCTTAGATAGCTTTCATCTTATAACCATGGGGGTTCCAAATGGCTTTGAACCTTCCATTCCAAACTTCTTTAGTGCTTCCTTTATGTACTTGGCCTGACTGATATAGATACCATCCTTTAGTTGTGAAATCTCTTATCATTGACATCTCAAACTCTTTCTTCATGTCTTATGCAAACTCCAATATCATCTCATCATTTCCTCCAAAAATTATGTCATCCATAAACACTTTAGCTAATAGTTTCTTATCAAATTCAACCTTCAAGTACATATTACTATCTTCACTTGTTCTTATGAAATTAATCTTAAAAAGATAAGAGTGTATCCTTTCATACCATTACCTAGATGCTTATTTCAATCCATGCATTTCCTTTTTTCTCTATCAGTGCAAACGCATCTACTTTCTCTATATAAACTTCTTCTGCAAGAATCTCATTTAGAAAATCAGATTTAACATCCATTTAGAAAACCTTAAACTTTTTATAGGAAACATAAGAAAGTAAAATTATTACCCCTTCAAGTCTTGGCATAGGAAGAAATGTTTCTCCAGAGTCCATTCCTTCCTCTTGTGCATAGCCCTTACACACAATTCTTGCCTTATTTAAAGCCACTTCTCCATCTTTAGTGAGTTTGTTCCTGAAACCCCACTTTGTACCAATCATATTCTTGTCTGTTGGTCTAGGGACAAGTGTCATTCTTCTCAATATGATCAAGCTCTTCTCCCATAGATTTTTGATGGGGAGTTCCTCTCCTAGATCTTTCTTTCTCTCTCTAAGACCTTCTCTTGGTCTTATTTAGGGTCTCTATCACTACCCTAACTAGAGGATTCCTCTTTGATCCTCTAACACCCTAGGAGCTCGCAAACAACTTCAAACTCTTCACTAAATGCTTCTTCATGTCCTTACACAACCATGAATTCTCTAGCTTCCTACTTCTCCAATGGTGTCAACTTCTTATGGATTGAATTCCTAACTCCTCTTAGGTCTAATTCAACTTCTATGGATCCAAATTTGTGGTTCTTTCAACCATTTCCCAATCGGGTTCTAAACTTCTAGTATTTTAGGCCTTGTAGCCTTTTTAGGCCTATTAGCCCTCCTAGACACTGAAAACTTGGATTTTCTCCTAAAATACCTTGACACCCTAGAAAAAAATTTCATATTCCTTGTGTTTGTTCCCCCCTTAGAGATTTTCTAGGTCTCATATGTCTAACTTGTCCGTACAGTGGACTTTCACCAAACCCCTAAAAATAAGGGTTTCAAGGGCATGAAGACTGGTTTGGTTTCTTAAACTTCTTTAACTAATCTACTAAGTTCCTATGAACTTATCCTTCCATAAAAAGGTTTTCACTTCATTCCCCCACACTCCTCTATCCTTTATTGGCACATAACAATCACTTAGAAATCACCATTGCCTCTGCACTGTTCAGTTACCCTAGCCAGAATAACCAGTACTCGCCTAGGGCCTGATTGTTCTCTTGCTTCCCCTACAAACACACACACCACACACTATATCTAGAGTGTATATACAAGTATTTAATTGATTCCAAGTGTTCATGGGACTTTTAACTACGGGAATGCCAAGAAAAGCCATTTTCTACATGACTGGTCCAAAACTGGACAATGAATTTGCAAAACACAAAAGACTTACTTAAAGCTAACCAAAATGAACAAATGAATAATATAATGCCACAAATATCTAGGAAATTACATATTAAACACTATCCATTCTTTCATTCAATTGATTCAATCCACAAAAGTGTTGGATGATGGCTCTGTATGCTTATTACAGTGTTAATTGGTTCTTACCAATAACTAGTCCATACAAAATGAAGTCTAACAGTCAAATTAGGGTTTTATCCACCTTATATACTCTCATCCCACATGTCTATCCTATTTGGTCTAGATTTGGGCATCGTAAAGGTTGATTCCTAAAATCTAGGAAATGTTGTCATGACAACTTTGACAACTTTTGTCAAAATGACACTTTCTCAACTTTGATGGCCCTATTTTGTTTCAAAAATTACCAAATGACCTCAAATGACTTGAAAACATTAAAATATTTAAAATCTCCCCACTTTGGAGTTTTGGTCAACCCTTTGACCTTTTATTTGACTTCTAGGTTCTAGACCCCTAGAATCAACTTGACTCAACAACTCACAAACCCTATTCTCTCCTGACACTAAAAAACACCTAAAACAAACTAGGGACTTTATAACATATTCCTTATTCATGGATGGTTGTCCAAACCAACCTACAAGCCAAAATTACTAAAGATCTTTCTAAAGACCTTAGGGTGCTCCTGCACCACTTTTATCCAACCATCATTCTTACAAGCTTTCTTCTCAATTTTAGGATAAAACTTTGAAATTAGAAAAGTACTCTCTCTAATTCTTCTTCTTTTCTACACTCTAGCATCTTTATCAAAAATTATATGATTAGTATAATGATTCAATTTCACATACCTTGGAATAACTGGTTTAGGTCTAGCTACTTCTTCTTCCTGTTCCACTGGTTGAACCACTTCTTCCTCACTTTTTTGTTCACCAATTTCTCGCACTTCAGGTTGCTCATACACAATCTCCTGGACATCCTCTGATTATTTCTTTCTAGATTCATGAGATATGTCTAGATATTCATCTGCCTTCCTTTCAACCATCTTATTATTCCTTTTATTGAAACACTTATAGACCTTTCTTTTGGTGGAATATTTTAAGAAAATACCCTCATCACTCTCAAGATCAAACTTGCAAGTGAAATCATCTCTCTTGATATAACATCTACTAAAAAAAAATTTGATATAATTAACACTAGTTGTGTGACCATAAAACAATTCATAAGGTTTCTTACCAGTTCCTTTCTTTAATTGTACCCGGTTCACTATCTAGAATGCAGTACTAATGGTTTCTCTCCAATACAAATTGAGTACATCACCTTGAGTTATCATTGCCCCAGAAGCATAAACTATAGTTATGTTCCTCCTTTATGCAATTATATTTTTTTTAGGAGTCCTTGGTGCTGACATATGTCTCTTGATTTCTTCAAAATACTCAATGAATTTCCATGAAGTGAACTATCCTCCACTTTCTGAACTTAAATACTTCAAGATCTTACCTACTTCATTTTCAAAAATTTCCCTGAACACTTTGAAGTTATATAAAGTTTCATATTTATCCTTCAAAAATGTCACCCACATCATTCTTGAATAGTCATCAATAAACAACATGAAATACTTATCACTACGATAATGATTTCTACTCATAGGACCACAAAGATCAGTATGAAATAAATCCAATATATTTTTAGAAGAAAAATACTTACTACTCAAAGTAGAACAAGTCATCTTACCCAGCTGACATTCCTTGCCTTTACCTCATCAATATTTATTTTACCATTCATATATATTGAGCCTTTACCTCTTACCATGCAGTGTGTATTATTTCCAACCCTGACCACGCCACCATCAAATTCACCTATCTTTATGAACTTACTTTTTTCACTGGTCATGTGATGTGAACACCCAGTATCAATTACCCATACATTACCATGTTCTATTTATCATACCAATGCCTTCTCATCTTCAAAATTTTTTTGTATTACTGTATCAAACACCATGTCTTCATAATTGTCATTAGATCCTTCACTAGTCACACCTTCATCTACTATAACATAACATTGTTTCTTTCCTTTTCCCTTGAATCTTTTCATATTTTCTTTCTATTCATCATTAGGACACCTGGAAGAAAAATGTACTATTTTTCTATAGGAATTTTTTGTTAAAGGTAGCTTTCCTTTATACTTAACAGTATCTCTAGGTAATCTTCTTGCAAGTAATGCTTCAAGTTCTTCTTTGTTCTCTTCTTTTTCCAAGATAGATTGAAGTCCCTTGAAATAAATTCCAGGACTTGTCTATTTTCCCTTCTCCTTTGATGCTATTGAAAAACAGGCTTTAAAGTTTACTTCAACTTTAGGCATATTGTTATCATAGGTACTTAATTCAAAAGAAAT
Organism: Thuja plicata; assembly: GCA_018584345.1. Lineage (NCBI taxonomy): Eukaryota > Viridiplantae > Streptophyta > Pinopsida > Cupressales > Cupressaceae > Thuja > Thuja plicata. The sequence continues at coordinate 681,668 of MU225647.1, read as the reverse complement.
GGTCTTACCAATCAATCCATCAATATAAACAATCTCAAATATTCTCAATTCTTGTATAGAAAAAGCTCTAATGGCCTAAGTAGGTAGAAAGGTTCTCAAAAATTTACATACCACATCACCTTCTTCAATTTTACGATTGGAAGATTTGATAGAACCAACTACTTCCTTTATCCTTTGACCATATTGAGAAATGTTCTCACCTTCTACCATTTTGATGTCATCATATTTGCCCTTCAATCTGTCTACCCTATCTTTTTGCACATGTCTTTCTCCACTATAGATTAGCTTCAACTTTTCCCAAACATCAAAGGAAGTCTCAAGCCCATGAATTTAACCATACTTAGTATCAGACAAGGTTCTTACAATTTCTTCCAGTTCTTGTATGTTATCTTGTTCCTCCTTTATTTGATCTACATTAGTAGGCCCATTAGGAACAATATATTGTCTCAGCACATGATGCTAGAACTGTAGCCCCATTCCTTTTAGATAAATATTCATCATGTCGCTCCATATTATGTAGTTGTCTCTTGGGAACTTAGGACCTTCCTTCTTCATCATTAGATATTTTACTCAAAGTGTTAATCTTTACCACAAAGAGGACCCAGGATCTGATACCAATTATTAATACTATAAGGTCCAAGATTAACAAGAGGGGGGTTGAATCGGTAATCTATCATATCTGAAATTTTTCATAGTTCATTCAACACCATAAACCACATTCATGAACTTTAAACATTATGCATGAAATAAACAAAGTAACCAAAAAATCATCCACACGTGAAACAAAATAAAACCAATATTTTTTATCATGGAAACCTTGGCTAAGGGTGAGAACCACAGTGGGGATTAGCACCCACAAATATTTTCACTCTTCTGAAATGCACCCTGTTAAAGGCCTAGCCCTATTAGGAGATTACAATGATGCCCTAGTAGGAGAAGACCCTATTAGGAGTCACCCAGTTAAGGTATTTTACTTTGGCCCTATTAGGATCTTTTCCCTTTTAGGAGTAACCTTTTTAAAGGATTCAAACCCTAGTTAAAGAGTCGCATGGTTAAAGGATTTATAAATCAGACTTGTTAAAGTCTACTCGGTTAAGGGATTTTATTGAGAACCTATTAGGATTCAACAAGTAAAATGATCTAGGTGTAGCATGCCTCCTCTACTTTTTTAGATCAAATTTAGTTAAATACCTCTTCTTCTTGCAGACAATCTCTCTCTTCACTCGACCATACCGTGGCATGCATGATCTACATTTGCATAAAGCATTAATTTACATATATATACATTACATTTCATTAGGAAATTTAACCACATTAAAAAATGTATTAAAATATTTTGTGCTCAATCATTGAACCCTAAAATATATTAACACTCTGGAACATTCGATTACAAACTCAGGTCGGGCATAAGATTCATCGCACATCAATTTGAATCAAGAACAGTCAAACCTTTTTGACTTATTTACCACGCTTCCAAAACTTTATTAAATTTGGTCACCTCAAGAAATGAAATAGAAAATAATCATTGTAAATATGGTATGCCATGTCACCTTGAAACCTGGATCATGAAAACATCCACTACAACTGATCACATCATCACCACACATTGATCTAACACTAGCTGCTCAAACCGGTTCAAGCATTTAGCTATTAGGCACAAAATGATCTTTTTAAAACTGAAATAATGGCTTCTAGTACTCCAATCCTTTTTAAATCATAGTATCAATAACATGTCCTAGTTAAGATAAGTATATGATTACCAAAACACTTGGATCCATATTGATTTGACAGAACAATCAAATCATTCACTATGTGTCACTGTATGTTCTTCTGTCTGCCCTGTCGCTCTTCAATTAATCATAAATTTCTCCATGTTTGTTCCTAGCATACACGATCATACTAAATGCATCTAGAGACATCCCCAAGTCTCCAACAAAAATTGACAACTCTAATTACTAATGCAACATAGAATTCATATGCACAAATGCTTAGCAACACATCAGGAGCACTGGGTAAAAGCACAATAATTTGTCACCCTTTAGGCTAACTTATCAGCACAACTAAATTTTATTATTTCTAACTAAAAATAAATTTTGGTCAAACATATAGTCTAGCTAGATTCATTCTAGATAAGTTAGATAAGTTCTTTAACTTTTCCAAATGGAAATGTCTTTTAAATGTATGTTTTATACCACTTTGAGTCCAATTACCATAGAAATAAAATTATTTCAAAAAATGTGACGTTTCAATAACTCCTAGTATTTTTAATGATTTTTTAAAAAAATGCAAAAATACCCTTTTGTAGAGATCAGATTCAAGAATATCCTCATATAGATTTTATAGTATTTTAATTAGACAGTCTATTTTAATTAAAAAATATTGAAAGTAGGTATTTTAACAGTCAAGCAGTCATTGATTTGGAAAATATAAAAAAATGATAAATCAATTCAGAAATTTTTTGAAATTATAGAAAACACTAGACAAGAGATTCTGCTTCCATAATATGTAATTTATTTGGTTGTTGGTATAGTTTTAATAGGGGAAAAGTGGCGGGAGACAAAAACTATTGATTTCAGGTATGTTCGGCTTTGAAAACTTATAACGGGAAAACTATAGATCGAAAACACTTCTTTCTTTTTTTATGAACTAGATATACATGTCAGCTAAAACATATTCTAAAATTGGAGGAAAAAACAATGTTTTACTTATAATGATTTGGTGGGAAGTAAACTCCTTGATTTACAGTATTTTTTAGGAAATGAAAAATAGACCCAAAAATTTCAAAACACATATTAGTTTTGGTTCAATTTTTTTTTAAAACAATTATAGGCATATAATGCATCCTATTTCACACATTTATTCAGTTTATATCATCTTCAAATTCTCAATAGAAATGTGACTTTTATGCCCTCAAAGTTTTACAATTTTGGTGTTGTTAACCTTTTCGTTTGTAAAAGGGTGACAAATTATTGTGCTTTTACTCGACTGTCAAAATACAACACTGTCAACAAATACAACACCAATTTGACATCAATGAAAATACAATAACTCATCCTCATGTCATAAAAATTGTACAAGTAAACACTCAACATATTATTAGTATCATGAACATCATCATTAAGAGTATCTTCTTCATCAAGATTAATTGTAATAGAATCAAAGATATGAATAATATTTTCATGTTTATTCATTTTAACTTTGTTTAAATTCACTTCCTCCATAGGCTCAAGCATGGGTTGTTAAAAGGAAATTGAAGTGTGAAGAGGGGTATGAGGTGAATAAAGGTTTTGAGAAAAATGTTCATAGTCTCTAGCATGACATTTGAGACAATGATCATGAGCATGACGATTACATTTAGTCTTCTATATATTTGGGTTGGGATAGGATCAATCATCATCAGGTCCTATTCTTCTTTAGGAAGAAGAATTAAAGGAACCGCACTAGGATGAGACAAGATAGGAAGAGGATGTAGATAAGGAGTAATAGGTGGTGTAGGAATAAGTCCATGATAAGGATCATCCTTAGGTTTTCTAAGTTCACAAATCTTTTGAATCTTAAAGGCTTGGTATGAGAAAAAAAGATAATCAGGCTGAAATTTAGTTGGTTGAGGAATTTAAGGCCAAAATAAATCAAGGTCAATGGAGTCTCTAGGAATGGAAGGCTGGTAAAGACCATGGTTAACAATCATGATCTCTCCTTTATAAGGGAATTTAACAAATAGGAGAAACTACCACATTCATGGAGGTAATTCAAGGAAGACCAAGTTTAACTTGAAATTAATTAGAAGTAGGAATAATAGTTTAAATAGTACCCAAAGTTTTACAACCAACTTCCACAGGAAATGAAATGGAAACATGGGAAGGATAAAGAAAACCATTAAAAGTTTGAATCAAAATGACATAATTATCATAGAAATATTTATGCAATCATTTACTAAAAATATGCTCTTTAATTATCACATTCACTGTGTAAGTGGGATCAACAAGGGTACCACATGAAGGAATACCATCAATCCTAGAGACAATGTAAAGAGGACCATTGGGAGCCTTAATTGTTCCAGTGGGATCCTAAGTAATGAAAGACTAAGGTGAAGATTGGGGTTTAGATTGAGGTTGAGGTTAAACATGTTTGATTTGTTTTACAATATGAGTGGCTTCATCAAATTTCTCATTATAATCAATGTGCATAGGAGAAGAAAGTTTATCAATAGTATTGGTTGAATGAGATGGAAATGGATTAGTATATATTTGGAAATTATGATTAGGAGATGCAACAAATTTGTTTCCATTGTTAATATCAACATCTACAGATATAGAATTACAATCAATAAGGTCTTGAACCACATTTTACAAGGAATCACATTTTTTTCAATATCATAACTAGGTTGACGATGGAATTGACAAAAAAATTGGGATCGAAGAATCGAGATGGTAGTTTTCATGGGTTTATTGGTTTGATAGGAGGAATTTTAATCATGTTTTCATTCATTAACTTCAACATCACATTATGAAAATATTTAGAAATTGAAGTAAAAGTATGAGCTAGTCTGAAAATACAGGACAAAGGAGCCACACCTTTGGATGTTGCTCGTACTAGTTCATCAATTGTGTTGGATGATTTGTTGATATTGATGTATTTTTAGTCTTCTAAAACTTGTTTAAATTGGATGTAGCATCACTCTTATCAACGAGAATATGAGCCATCAAAGTGTTTCTCAAATTGACTCACTTGAAGTTGACAATGATGAAAAATTGCACACAATTGTGAAAAGGAAAAGAACTCAGTAAGGAGTATCTTATCTCTAATGTCCTTTTGTAAATTAGTAATAAAAATACATTGACTATCAACATTAGGAACATGATAAGAAGTCTAAGCATGAAAATTCTTAAATCTATCAATAAATTCACTAATTTTCTTTAACACCTTATACAATACATCAAATCAATCAATTAAATTTGAGGACCAATGTTGTTTTGAAATTGTTGAGTAAAATCATTAGCAAGCTTGTGGAAGGAGTCAATGGTACAAGGAGTAAAATAAAAATACCATTGCAAAGCTTTGTCTTGAAAGGTTCTAGTAAACAACTTAGTCATAAACCTATAGTTGTGAGAGAAATCACTACACAGGGTTTGAAATTTTTTAACATGAGTCACAAGATCACCGTTACCATTATAAGTCGCAAGATGAGGAATCTCAATACTTTGTGGGATAAAAGATCAAATAATATCCATGGAAAAAGGACTAGAAATATGACATGTAGGAATGTTAAACTTAGATTGAGTCAAGGAGGGAAGTTGATGTTGCAAAGAAGACACAATTTGAGCTAAGATATTAATGGTAGAATCAGTAGATTAAAGGATAGGAGGAGAAACATTGGAAACGTTAGGAATATTTTGTGAAATGCAGGGAATATTGGAAGAAGCATGAAGCATGATAGGAGCATTGTTGGAAATAGGATTTGAATATGAAAAAGGGACACTATGATAAGAAGTCATAGATGAATGAAATGAAACACATGGAACACTCATAGGAATAGTAGGAAGAATAGGATTAGGGAGATTTACATGGTTAAGATTAGAAGTTTGGATTGAAGTTTTGATAAGAGGTGGATCATAAGTGGAAATACTAAGAATAGAAGTAGAGATGGGAAAAGAGGTTTCAACACTTGTAGTAGGTGGAACATAGCCTAATTCTTGAGCACATTTTGTAAGAGGTTTAACATTGGAACTTATAGCATGGGAAATGCAAAGCAAGAGGTTAATACCATGTTAATAATTATTAATAAGTTTCTTTAAGCCTTCTATAAAGGAAAGAACTTCAGGATTATGATTATCTTGAGCTAGCCAATGTTCTAAGTTTTCAAATTCATGAGTAGGCTTTTTCACTTGGTTGTGACGAAATCTTAATGCTTCTTCTTCATCATGAGAATAATAAGAAGAGTTATTATCCATGATAGGATAGGTATCATTAGGATGCATTTTGGTTTCATCAATATTCCTAGTAAATAATGGAGGTTTGGGATCAAAAGAACCCATGAGTCTATGACTTCTAACTGGAATACTATAGGTTGGAATCAAAGTGATAAAGCTCAAACACAAATGAATGAAAGGAAAGAAAGATGTAAAAAATGTAGTAAAGATGTAATGTAGATAGAAATGATCATAATGCATAAAAAGTAAAGCTAGCTATGTAATTCCAAAAAGAGATCTGGAAAAACCTTGTCAAACTGTGCCAGTACTAGAAATTGTCTCAATTCCAGGACTCAGAATACTGAATCTATTGAATATGAAAATCTCAAAAATATAGGTACAAGTCAAATTTCTTGGTATAGGTTGCACTAGGTTTGACCTATACCTGTGAGAGCTAAAAATAAAGGTCTCAGGATAGTGATTGATACTGTATCTTCAGATCTACAAATCTGAATCTCAAAATCCATGAATCTACTCCTAAACACCAGAAATAGGAAATTGTTGGGTGAAAATGATGAAATGTAACTGATTGAATGTTTGAAGATATTAAGTTGATAACCAAAATGTAGAAGGATAATGTAAGACATTAAATCATTTAATGGATTATATTGTCATTGATGTCAACTTGATATAATCTAATCGGTTATAATAAAAGTGTCAAAGACTTCAGAGGATCAGAGAGATAAAGATTATGCTTTCTGTAATGCATAAAAGACAAGCATTCACATTGTGACTATAAACACCGACGGTTAGTGGTACCCAATGGATAGAGATCACCAACAGTCAAGTCACAGTGATGCCTGAGCAATAAAACTGACGAGCATTACTAACGAGAAGAATCACAAGAAAAATCGGTGGCCAGAAACATACTGTAAACCGACAAAGAAGCCTGAGGAGAACTAGAGTGTTGACTGACACTATTAGAGAGTTAAAATTGAAAATAACTAGAGTTCACAAATGAAAAAATATCTAGCTGGTAGAGCTAAATATAGAGTTAACTAGTAGTTATCATTGTTTTCATCAAAATGATAAGCCAGAGATAAGTGATTTATTTAAAGCTAATTTGTCCAGTTGGAAAGAAGATCTCAATGAGATAAAATAGGAGTTTTTCTTTAAATCTGATTGGCAATAATTTTGGATCACACCAAGATCAAGAAGATCATGAACCTAACAATGGTGATTTCATGTCTACTTTAGAGACAACTTAATTCATTACGAATGGGTGTGGGTGAAGGAATGAACAAGAGAAGGCTGAAGAGAAACTGATGAAGAGCAACTTCATACAGTGCTAATCAACAAGCTAAGGAAAAATCTAAAGAATTCTGCAAACACCGAGCAACAAAGAACAACATCACTAAGCAGAATCAAAGTGGAGCAAAGGTATAAATAGAGTTATATTTATCAGAATAGTTTTGTGAGATTACAATAGATCTAAAAATCTACAAGTATAAGTTGTATATGTGAACAAATCATACTGTTTTAGTTTAACCATTGATTCATAAAATATCTTAACCAAGTGGGATATAAAGATCCTTTCTATATTGAGATACATCCAATGGAGTATCAAAAATTTTGTTCATGAAGATAGAATGAGATGCCAAATACCTATTGACAGGCCAAGTGAGTGTTTGATCAAGGATGGTAGCATAGAGATGCCCGATATCAATTGATAGACTAAAATTTTAAATCCTCTAACAAGGTCACACCTAACAGTGTGTTTGTAACCTTTAACAGGGTTGCCTCTTCATTGAGCTCACTTCAAAAGAGTGAAATTTTGGTTTTACTGATCCCAAGTGGTTTTTCCCTTAATAGGGTGTCCACGTTAAAAATACATGTGTCAATGTGTTTATGAGCCATTACTTTAGTGTTTTTAATTACACTTAACTTAATTGGATTGATCAGTATACTCTAGATAATCTACTGTCTTTCGGTAAATTAACAGACTGCTAATTGGTAAATCTATAGTAGAAGGTTTTACAAAGCATTCTGAGCAATAGTAAATTGATATAAGTATTTGGAGGCATTCATCTTATAGGACTGAAGATAACTAGAGGTATAATTTTGAGGTACTAAGTTTTAAGGGTTGATTATTGGAATATTTTGAGGCCACTGATTCACCCCCCCTCTCAGTTATTACTAACAATTGGTATCAGAGCTTGTGTGCTTAGAAAGGGAGTTTAACAGCTCAAGAAAAAGATCACAAGATAAATAGAAGACATGTGCCCAAGTTGAATAAAGACAACTTTGCATCATGGAAAAGTAGAATAAGACTCCACCTATCAGGTATTGGAAATGATATTGTTCAATACTTAGATAATGAATATGTGTTTCCTATAGGACCTCATACTCTTGATCAATTAAGAGTCAAGTGTGAGCATAACTGCATGATGATAGAACTTGCATTATCACTCTCTGATGTTGAGTTTGAAGATGTCAAAACCTGCACCTCTACAAATCAAATGCAGAATAAGTTGAAGCTTGTACATGGAGGGGATGCCAATGTTCTCAGAGCAAAGGCCGAAAGCCTAAGAGGGAGGTTTGATGACCTAAGGATAAAAGAAGGAGAAAACATTACTCAGTATAGCTGCAGAATCAAAGAGGTAGTAAATGCTATTCGAGGAGTTGGAGGTGTACTTGAAGAGGAGACAGTGATAAGCAAAATCTTAAGAACCTTATTTCCTGTTTATGCTATTAGAGTTTCTGTTATTCAAGAAATGAGAGGAGTTGCAAACAATACAGTTACTCTAGATAGTTTGATTGGTAGACTAATTTCATTTGAGATGAATAGCTTTGACAATAGTGTCTTACCATCCATAAAATCTACATTCAAATATTCTCTTAAGATAAGTAACTCAAGTCATAGACATGTTGTAAGAAATGATAGTGACAGTGATAATGAGGATCAAGGACTTGATGAGATTGAAGCACTAATGGCTAGAAGATTGCAGAGAGGAAAAGGTAGATACAAAGGCAAATTACCACTTGTATGTTTCAATTTTAAAGAGGTTGGACACTTTGCTGCAAGATGTCCAAACCGATGAAAAGATGATAGAGGAAATGACAGACCTTATGAGAAGAAGTTTGATAAAGCTGACAATAGAGATTATCGGTGCAACCAACAATATGACAATAGAGATACCCGAGACTACAAGGACAAAGGGAAGAAATATTGTTACCTAGCTGAGAGCATAGCTGATGATACTAACACCAAATCAAGAGAACACATCAAGATGGTATTTGTAGCCATGAAGGATGATTCAGATGAAGATGAAGAAAGGTATGTAGAAACTGCACTCATATCTAAAGTTAGTAAAAATTATGTCTGGATCATAGATAGTGGATACACTCACCATATGACTGGTGATAAACAAAAGTTTGAGACTTTTGAATACTATAATGGTTGTTCAGTGAGAATGGGAAATGATACACCTTGTCCAGCTAAAGGTAAAGGAACTATAATGTTGAATAACCTGATTAAATGTGAAAATGCTTACTGGGTTAAAGGACTAAATAACAATTTGTTAAATGTTTCTCTATTGAATAATTTAGGTTACAGTGTAGCATTTGAAAATAAGAAGGAAAAGATATTCAATGAATCAAGAAACTTGATTGGTACTGGTGAGAAGAAAAAAGGTAACCTTTTCTTCTCGATGACACTAACACCACTTGTTTTATGGCTAGAAACAAAGACTTATGGTTGTGGCACAAAATATTGTGTCATGTGAACTTTGACAACATGATAAGGATAAGCTGTTAGAGTAATTAGTTAGTTTCATTACTCTTTCTTCACTTAAGCTATCTCTTAGGTGCATATAATTAATATTTTATATTAATTATATTGTGCAACCTAGTTTTTCTGTTTAGGGTTTGTTCACCTTTATAGGCTGAACTTTGTAATGTTTCTTTCATAACTTAGGGAACAATATTTTGTCTCTTCTTTTGAGCATCTCTGAGTTCTACTTTTTCATTCTCATGCTTCCTCTCTGTAACAGGTTATTTGCATGCAGGTGTATTCAGGTTCTGTGGATTTGCATTTGTCAAATCCTACATGGTATCAGAGCTTCCCTGCTGCTGCCTAGTCTGAGGGTTTTTGAAGCCATGATTTGCAGCCGACAGTGGAAAAGTTTCTTCTCTCTAGAGAGTTCTTGGCTTGCCCTTTAGATCTGGTATTCTCTATAGGATGATATTTTTTGTTTCCTTTTTGCATGCAAAAAAGAAAATAAAAATTTGGTGTACTTTGAGCCAAAACAGACTTTGCCATTGCGCTCAGAAGGACTGGGAGAATCAAAATACATATAAATCTCGACGTTTTTGGTCACAATGACCTCTGGAATTTATTTTTTTGCCTCTTAGGCCGTACGACTTGAAAAATGAGGCAAAAATTAAAAAAATTAAAAAAAACACTTTTTCTAAGGTTTTTTTAGGGCTGCTAGAGCGCACCACCCCTGTACCACCCTGACCCAGCCTGCACCCGGCCCCCAGCCGGCGCGCCACCCACCAGCCACTGGGGCTAATGCCACCAGCGCTATCACCCAGGTGCCACTTAGTCTCTGCCAGCGAGCCACCCAGGCTCTGCCACCACCGACGGCCTGACACCACCACCTGCAGGTACAGTGCTAATGTCACTACTGACGTCAGTGAGCGAAAAAAAAAAAATTCTGACAGAATTTAAATTATTCTGGCAGTTTTCTATTTTTCCAGCGACTGGGAATTTTTTTCCGACAATAGGCATGACGGGAATAAAATTTTTTCACGTGGACAGTGACGGTCATTTGAATGTCAAATTTTTTCCATTGTCTGTTTTTTTCCAGGGAGCTTGGTTTTTGGGGGTACCTGTGCCTTTTTGGTCCTACAGGGCTCATACGGACTCAGATTTTTGACTTCTTTATATTGTTGGAAAGCTCTTTCTGAGCCCATCGCTCTCAGGTAGGTTTCATTTCTTTATTTTTCCATTTTCTTGCTAGATTTTGTAGTCAAAATCACACCTTCTTCTGTGCTCTTGTTCTGCCTCTGGAACTCAGGTTTTTTTCTCATTTTTTGTGCTCTCTTAGTATTTTGTGGTGTACAGGGGATAGTATTATACATTTTGGGGGGGTGCATTTTCCTTTCTACACTTTACTTTAGTAAGACCCTTCTACTTTCGTCTTCTTCTCTCAATGTCGGACACTTCAATGTCCCGACTAACACCACATAACTACCACACCTAGAAAGCTCACATGACCAGGCTTCTTATGTCACATGGCTTATGGTCATGTCTAGATGAGAACCAACCTATTTTACAGCATCCTTTTGAGGCTCTTCAACACAAAAATAAAATGGATGAAGCCATGGGCTTACTGGCACTGAATGTTTCTGGCAGTCTCCTGTTTCACCTAGAGAATTTGAACACTCCTCGGGCTATGTGGAACAAGTTTGCAGATTTTTTTGGCATAGTTAATGAGTTCAGGGTACTTCAAATTGATGCAAAGTTGACATCCTTGTCTCCTAATAGTTTTTCCACCATTGAGGACTTCTTGATGAAGTTCAATTCTCTTTGTTCAGTTTTACAGGGATGTGGGAAGACCAAGTCAGATAATGAGTGTATTTTTTTTATACTCTCAAAGCTTTGCAGATAGTTTGTGATCTTCTCCTCCACCTTCTATTCCACTATGGATGCTTTATGACCTCAACACACTATGCCTTCCTTTGAGACCTTCTGTGATTGATTGACTCGAGAGCAGTCAAAGATTCAACAGTTGGATAGTTCTTCTGGCTCTATGAGCCATGCTTTGGTTTCCCACTCATCTCCACGGAAGCCAGAGAAAAAATAGGTACCACCATCTACTCCTTAGAAGGAGAAATCAAAGACTGACAAACCCTCATGTTCCTATTGTCAAAAGGGAACTCATGGTGAGTCACTTTGCTATCAGAAGAAGTTTGATGGCTATGAGAAATAGATTGTAGCTTTGCAAGCTCTCCTTCAGAAGAGCACTATTTCCTCTCCATCCTCTTCTAGTTCACAAGGGTCTGCTTTTCAATATTTTGCCACATCTTCTTCAGCTGGATAGGATCTTGGAAAGGGTCATGCATTCTGGGCTTTTGTTGCATTCCCTTCATAGGTCCCTTGGATACTGGATTCAGGTGCTTCTCACCATATGGCATCTTCTCTGGAGATGTTATCTTCTCTTGCAGCTTCTCCTATTCCTCACATTCTCATGGGGAACAACACTATTATGATAGTCTATGGGAAAGGTTCTGTAAGCATTCAGGATGGCACATTCAATGATGTATTGTATGTTCCATCTTTATCTGCAAACCTTCTCTTGATTCACCAGATTACTCTCAGTGGGTCAGGGAAGACAGTTGAGTTCATGGCAGATTCAGCCCTCATCCGGGATAGTGTGATAGGAGGCATTGTTTCTATAGGGATAGTTGATCATTCCACCTGTCTCTACACCTTCACACATTTTGGTCCACCATCTCCATTATTAGAGCTCATCTCTCCTCTTCCGCGAGAGCATCATGTGGTGTAGTCAGTTCACTTAAACCTCTATGTTGTTCCTCAGACCACTGCTGTGACTTCCACACCATATCTTGTTGAGGTTTCTTCTCTTCAACAAGACTCTTCCTCAACACTGCCAAACCCTCCAGCTCCATTCATCGAGCCACCAGGTGCAGTTGTTGAGGATTCTATAGAGGAAAATCATCTCCTCTCTCATGATAGTGTTAGTGCACCTATCATACCACTTGCATTGGGGATTCCATTTCAGGATCCTCAGGTCTAGTCCTTTGAGCATCAGCTTGGCCTTCTTGTGACACCCCATCTTTCAAGATTACCTCTTCACTACTCACTATCTTTCACTCCTTTGGATTGGAGTTACAGTGGTTTGTTCATTGATCCAGGGGTTCTTTCATTTTGGGGGGCCTTTGTAGCCTCGACCCTCTCTCACGGGGGGTTGATAGCATGCATTGTACTCATGGCTTTGAGAGAGTCTCTTGAAGTCATTCTTTATCTTTTTCTTGCTTTTATATCTCTTTTTGGAGAGGATTTTTTCCCACTGGGTTTTCTCCTTTGTCTCCGGTTTATAGAGATTTCCTTGTATTGGGTACCTGATTAGGCCTTGTTGCCAGGACCCACTTTTCCTACTTTCATAGTTGTGCTAGGTTAGCTTACCTCCTGAGCTTTGCTTAAGGGGGGTGTTAGAGTAATTAGTTAGTTTCATTACTCTTTTTTCACTTAAGCTACCTCTTAGGTGCATATAATTATTATTTTATATTAATTATATTGCGCAACCTAGTTTTTCTATTTAGGGTTTGTTCACCTTTATGGGCTGAAATTTTTAATGTTTCTTTCATAACTTAGGGAATAATATTTTGTCTCTTCTTTCGAGCATCTCTAAGTTCTATTTTTTCATTCTCATGCTTCCTCTCTGTAACAAGTTATTTGCATGCAGGTGTATTTGGGTTCTGTGGATTTGCATTTGTCAAATCCTACATAAGCAACAAAAGGAATGTTAGAGGCTTACCGACAATGACTAAGCCCGAGCATATCATGTGCAAGCATTTTCAAAAAAATAAGATGAAAAATTCTAGTTTCAAGAGAAAATCCCATACATATACTGCAATTCTAGAATTAGTCCATACAGATCTATGTGGACCAATGATGACAAAGAGCTACTATGGAGATAGGTATTTTATTCTCTTTATTGATGATTTCTCTAGAATGATGACAATCATGTTTTTAAAAGATAAATCAGAAGTATTTAAGATGTTTAAATGGTACAAAGAAAAGGTAGAAAAACAAAGTGAAAAGAAATTGAAATTCTTAAGGTCAGATAGAGGAGGGGAATTTACATTAGATGAATTCACTGACTACTGCAATGAGCATGGAATTAAGAGACAGGTTTCTGCACCAAGGACACTATAGAAAAATGGAATTGCCGAGAGGAGAAATAGATTATTTGTTGACTCTGCAAGAATATTGATGATTGAGAAAAGCATCACTCAAACATTTTGGAGGGAAGCTATCAGTACTACTGTCTACACACTAAACAGAGTACAATTAAAGAAGGACACAAACAAGACACCATATGAGCTTTGGTATGGTCATACACCCAATGTAAGTTACTTCAGAATCTCTGGTAGTAAATGTTATATATTGAAGGATGATAGACATGGAAAACTTGACTGCAAAAGTCAAGAAGGTATCTTCCTAGGGTATTCAACCAAAAACAAGGCTTATAAATATCTTAACAAGTCATCTAACAAAATCATTAAAAGTGAAAATGTGAAAATAGATGAATTTAAAGAAAAGAATGATAAGAAAAGAAAAAAGGAACCAGAGGACTACAACTGGCTTGTTTATATAGAACTTGACACTCTACCTGAGCAACAGTGTGTCACTCCCAAGCATCAGAACATTGCACCCAAGCATCAGGCTGCAATTACCAAGGATCGGGATAATACTGAAGATGATGTTCCAAACAATGGATATGAAAATGAAGGTGAAGAAGATAATCAAAATTATGAACACAGAGCTGAACTAAAACTCTCCAAGTATGTCAGAAGACATCATCGACAAAATCAAATCATAGTAGACAAGAAGGCTAGAACAAGAACATGAAGTAATTCACTTAACACCAGATGTTTACTTTTTGATTTTGAGCCTAAATCTATTTGCAATGCACTTGAGAATGAAGAATGGGTTAGTGCTATGAATGATGAGATAGAACAGATTGAGAAGAACAATACATGGACACTAATACCGAGACCAGATGACAAGAATGTCATCGGTGCCAAATGGATATTCAGAAACAAGCTGAATGAGAATGGAGAAGTCACTAGAAACAAAGAAAGATTAGTATGCAAGGGATATGCACTAGAAGAAGGTATTTATTATGGTGAAACCTTTGCACCCATTTCTAGACTAGAAGGAGTTAGAATCTTACTTCCTTATGTTGCATTTAAAGGATTCAACGTATACCAAATGGATGTCAAATTTGCATTCCTAAATGGAATACTTGAGGAAGAGGTATACATTGAACAACCAGAAGGGTTTGTTAATCTAGACAAGAGAAACATGGTATGTAGCCTACAAAAAGCCTTGTATAGATTAAAAAAAGAACCAAGAGCCTGGTATGAAAGACTTCACTCATATCTCATTAGCATAAAATTTGTTAGAACAAGTGAAAATAGCAATCTGTACTTAAAAGAAGATACCAATGGTAATATTCTGATTGCTGAAATTTTTGTTGATGATATCATTTTTGGGGGAAATGAATTGTTATGCAAATCCTTTTCTAATGAAATGAGAAAGGAATTTGAAATGTCTATTTTTGGAGAGATCAAATTCTTTCTTGGTCTACAGATTCTTCAACAAGATGTAGGCATATATATCACGCGGTCCAAATACATCAAGGAAGTGCTAAAGATATTCAAGATGGAAGATTCCAAACCAGTTGGAACACCTATGGCTACTAGATGCAAGATGACAAAAGAAGACAAGATAAATGAGCTAAATCAGACCTTATATAGATCAATGATGGGCAAACTGATGTATGTTGTTCACACTAGACTAGATATAGCACATCCAGTGGGGATAGTTGCAAGATTCGCTGCTAATCTCAAAGAATCACATATGACTACTGTCAAAAGAATTCTGAGATATTTGTAGAACACTGAGGACTATGGATTATGGTACAAAAGAGAAGGAAAATTTGAGCTACAAGTCTATACAGATGCTGATTGGGATGGAAAAATTGATGACCGAAAGATCACAACTAGAGGAGCATTCTTCATGGGTGCCAGACTTGTCACATGGATAAGAAAGAATCAAGGATGCATCTCTCATTCTAGTACAGAAGTAGAGTATGTTGCTTCTACTACAAATTACTCAGATATTGCATGGATCAAACAATTACTAGAAGGTATGCATATGAAGATCCTTGAACCAGTAATTATCTATTGCGATAATACCAGTGCAATAAATATTTCTAAGAATCTAGTCATGCATGCTAAGAGTAAGAATATTCTATCAAGTATCACTATCTAAGAGAACAAGTGCAAGAAAAATAAGTGACACTAGAATATTTTCAATTAAAGGAACAGTTAGCTGACATATTCACCAAGCCATTACCGAAGGATACATTTGAGTATCTGAGACAGAGACTAGGGGTTCAACCCTTGTCTATTGGTCAGTAATCTGACTAGGAGGTTGCATCATCCTCTACCAAATCTGAACATCAATCATGTTGATGCAAACACTGAGATGGAAAGCAACAGATACATCTGTACATTGCAAGGTACATATCTGAACCAAAAATTAGAACATTGTATTGTTGATGGATAGAGAAATTCAAGGAATATATTATGTAAAGGGATGGAAGATAATATAGATGATAAAATAAGGAGAAGTTTCTTTTGGCATTGTTGTCAAAGGGAGAGAAATATCTCATTATCATACAAAAAGGGAGATATTTTATCATTACCAACAAGGAGAGATGATCTCATTATCAAAAGGAGAGATATGATAAAACGAGAGATTATATCATTATCCACGAAGAGAAGTTCCTAAGAATCAGAAAGGAAGAGTTAATCAATATTCTAAGGGAGAGAAATTGATTACATATGGAATATCCATCTAAGGGAGAGAAGTAACAAAGGGAGAGAGTTCAAACAAAGAGAAAGAATGTTGTCAAAGGAAAAAGAGATTATCAAGAAGAGGAACAGTCAAGGTAGAGCACATATTAGAATAGAGATATCAGATGATACATCTATCCAGTGAAGGGATTAAAGATTCAAGACAAACACTATGCAAGAAACAAATCCAAGCTATTTTTTGAGCTTACTAAGAGCCAAACATTTGTAATAGTTACATTAGAAAATCTTGATGAAACTGTATATTTCATATTGTATTAGTGATAGTATAGTATGATAATGTAGTATGTTTCCATCAATGCCAAAGGGAGAGATTGATGACATGTAACCAATTGAATATTTGTAGATATTAAGTTGATAACCAAAATGTAGAAGGATAATGCAAGACATTAAATTAGTTCATGGATTGTATTGTCATTGATGTCAACTTGATATAATCTAATCGGTTATAATCAAAGTGTTGAAGACTTCAAAGGATCAGAGAGATAAATATTATGCTTTTTGTAATGCATAAAAGATAAGCATTCACATTGTGACTACAAACACAAATGGTCAGTGGAACCCAACTGATAGAGATCATCAACAGTCAAGTCACAATGATTCCTAAACAAGAAAACTAACGAGCATTATTGACGAGCAGAATCAAAAGAAAACTTGACAGATAGAAACACAGTGTAAACTGACGGAGAATTCTGAGGAGAACTAGAGTGTTGATCGACGCTATTAGAGATTTAAAACCGAAAATAAATGGACTTCATAAGTGAAAAAATATCTAGTAGGAAGAGATAAATATAGATTTAACTGGTAGTTATCATTGTTTTCATCGACAAGATAAGCTAGAGATAAGTGATTGATTTAAAGTTGATTTGTCCAGTTGGCAAGAAGATCTCAGCGAGATAAAACAAGAGTTTTTCTTTAAATCTAATTGGTGAGAATTGTGGATCATGCCAAGATCAAGAATATCAAGAACTTAACAATGATGATATCATGTCTATTTAAGAGACAACTCAATTCATTACAAATATGTGTGGGTGAAGGAATGAACAAGAGGATGTCGAAGAGAAACTAATAAAGAGCAACTTCATAAAGTGCTGATCAAAAAGCTAAGGAAAGAGATAAATAATTCTGGAGAGACCAAGCAATAGAGAACAACATCACTGAGTAGAATCAAAGTGAAGAAAAGGTATAAATAGAGTTATATTGATCAGAATAGTTTTGTGAGATTACAATAGATCTGAAAAATCTGCAAGTATGAGTTGTATATGTGAATAGATCATATTGTTTTAGTTTAACCATTGATTCAGAAAGTCTCTTAACTGAGTGGGATTTAAATATCCTTTCTATATTAAGATACATCTAATGGAGTATCAAAATTTTTTTTCATGAAGATAGCATGAGATGTCAGATACCCATTGACAGGCCAAGTGAGTGTTTGATCAAGGATGGTAGCATAAAGATGCCCGATATCAAGTGACATGATAAAATTTTAAATCCTCTAACAAGGTCACACTTAATAGTGTGTTTGTAACCTTTAACAGGGTTGGCTTTTCCCCGAGCTCACTTCAAAAGAAAAATTTTGGGTTACCGGTCCTAAGTGGTTTTTCCCTTAACAAGGTTTCCATGTTAAAAACCCATGTGTCAATGTGTTTATGAGTCATTAGTTTAGTGTTTTGCATTACACTTAACCTAATTGGATTGATTGGTATACTCTAGATAATTTATTATCTTTTGGTAATTTAACAGACTTCTAATTGGTAAATCTATAGTAGAAGGTTTTACAAAACATTCCGAGCAGTACTAAATTGATATAAGTATTTGGAGGCATTCATCTTATAGGGTTGAATATAACTAGAGGTATAATTTTTTAGTACTAAGTTTTAAGGGTTGATTAGTGGAATATTTTTTAGGCCACTGATTCACCCCCCCCCCCTCTCAGTTATTACTAACAGGAAAGGGAATTTCTTTGTTCAAGCCTCTATATATGAATTAACCTTGAAATGAGATAAATAAAGCATGTAAAATAAGATAAATGTAAATGTTCACCTTTATTTTCAAAACCCATGTGCATGGATACAAATCCACTATTTCCACAAAGATGTATACTTTCTTGATAGAATGTTCATAGAATGTAGAATGCCTTCACCAATACAATAGATCTACACTTTCCAAATCATAGATCATGGATGTATTTATTCTTTATATGCTTGAATGGAGAAGGAGAGGAATGAATAATGGATATGGATCCTCTTGTACAATTGGAAATTCCTCTACTAATCTTTTATGGGATAGAAATTCACACAAATCAATATTAGAATGCCTCAGAATGAATGGATGGAAGATAGCCTTCAAATCTTGGAGCCAAATCCTTTCTTTCTTGGTAGAAATCACCAAAATTCTCTGTAATTACACCTTGGACTTAATTTATTGATAGTAGATAATGGTTGTAAGGGATCATGGGCATGAAGGGAAGATGCCTCCTTATATAGTGATTTGGGAGTCCAAATTCACAAAAGCATACCTCACTAGGTAGGAAAATAAAAATTCTTTGCACTGGGCCTGAACCCCACCAAAATACAACCCCAGAGGCATAGGTCAAAAGTGGTTCTACCTATACATAGTATAGGTCAAATGAACTAGGTTTGACCTATACCTGAAGGGGTAAATTTTGAGGTAAACTTTGTGGGGTTCGAGAAGTATTAAGATGCTCAATGAAAAAGGAAGAGATAAGAAGGAAAATCAATCATAAATGCATCCAAAGTTGAGGATATCACTAAAATGGGGCCTAATAGGTCCTAGTGCTTCCAAATTATTGGGTGCTAAATTTTTAGGACTATACAGTTACGTAGTTCACATGTAGGCATAGAGATTCCACCTAAATTCCCATGGAAAATCCTAGTTGACTCATTCTCTATACCTTTACGGAAGCCATAATTCCATAAATTATTCTCATAGGGATATTATATGTAGGGTTCCAGATCATGAAATGCATGCAAACATATATAGAAATAGGAATTGTCTAAACAATACAAATTCTCAACAAATTACCATTTAAACATTGTATAACATGAAGTAAATTTGAATCTGTAAATGCATAAATTGTAATAATCATGAAAAGAATATAAATAAGATCTAGACACCCATATCAGAGGCAAAATGTAAAGAGACGGTTTCACCAAAATCTAATAGTGGGAAAAGTGTGAAGTAGGATCCATAAGTTCATGCATGCAAACAAGATATCCAATTCCTTCTAATCATATTACATTGGAAGGAAGATGATCTACTAGGCTCAATTTGGCTCAATAATTAAGTGGATTATGTGATCCTTCATTATGAGAGACTATGAATATGTAATTTTGATTGAAAAATGAAATTTCTAGTGCTAAATATAAGGAAAAGGTGATTTTTCGAATGTATAGGGTGACTAGGAATTGACAAACAAATTTTGGAAGTAAATCTAAAAATCACAAATTGTATAAGATTTGTATTATAAATTCAAGGATAAATTAGAGGGCATCAGGGGCCTAGGTTGGCTTCTCGCTAGACTAGGGTTCCTTGC
This sequence comes from Thuja plicata, assembly GCA_018584345.1. Classification (NCBI taxonomy): domain Eukaryota; kingdom Viridiplantae; phylum Streptophyta; class Pinopsida; order Cupressales; family Cupressaceae; genus Thuja; species Thuja plicata. The sequence continues at coordinate 661,508 of MU225647.1, read as the reverse complement.
TTAGCTCGCTCTTGACAGTTATTGATTTTAAAATTTGTAAACTATAGCTCTCCTCTTGATCTAACTATATCTCTTTCTGTGTGTTCGCCATTTGAACCTACACACAAAAGGAAAGGAAATTTTGTGTGGAAAGGGGTTTTCCTAAGTCAAGCACTGATTTCAAAATTAAACTTGAATTTTAATTAAATCAAATAGTAATTGAGAGTGTGTTGATGTATAGAAAAGGCTATATTTAAAAAATGGAATACTTATATCTTGAAAAACCTTTGATATGTCAAAATGCTCATGAAGATGCTTTATGTTTACTTGAGGATATGAATATCTTTAATTCCTTCACAAATGATTAGTTTTGTAAATTATTACCTGTCTTCAATGAATTAGATTCTTGGTCTCTTGCTCTAAAATTTGAAATGTTAAATTATAGTGGAGAGCTTGAATTGAACTTGATTGCCTGAGTTGATGTCAAATTGAGGGAGGGTAGCTTTCTTATATACCTCTCTCAACCATTTTTGGGTGTTAAATTTGAAGGATGTTGACATGATTTTAATTTTTTTACTAAAACAATGTGACCATTAAGAATTTTAAATTTGGCCCCAAACATTGAGGAGTGAGGTTCCTAGGTTTGCTTACACTTAGAAGCGGTATGACCAAGGCTCCTCACTCCCTCTAATATGTTCCTAAATTTAGACCAGAGGTCCTATTTTGAGAGAAGAAGCTAGAATCAAATATGTAATTGAGTTGGATCAAGCATATTTAACACAAAAGGCCAAGAATTCTATAATAGGGCCTAACTAAGCAATAAATTCCATAGGAATTTAATTTATGATGTTACATTTTCATAATTCAATTATCTTAAATATATATGTAAAAGGTGTGCATTTTCACATATACTCATTTATAGAGATAAAGGATATTCAATGAATGTAACTAAAGTGTGGGTAGATAAAATCTTTTGGTTTCAACTACCTTTCATCTCATTAGTTACCAACAATTGTGATTCCAAGTCTCATATTTATGAATTATCAAGAAGTATTATAGTTATTAAGAATAAATTAAATGTAAAAAATGTGTTTGTCATGATTTTTTTATTTGGTTTTTGATTCTTATATGTACTAGAGTAAAAGTTTGTCTAGCAATTAATCTATCCCTCCTCTACCTAATTTTCTCAAAACTTCTAGTATAAATAGATTGACCGTGAAAATTTTTCATGTTATGAGGATTCCTCTTTTTTATTCAATCTTCTCACTAGTTTCTTCATTTCTTTGGTAGCATGTTTAAGATAAAGTTTATAAAAATCTAGTCTAATTGATTAGAAATCTACTATCATTAGCTAATAAATTTTTCCTTTTATGCTTGCTTATTTATCCTCCTATCAGGATATAAACCTACTATCATTAGCTATTTAATTTTAAATAAACACCCAAATTATTTCTTTCATGCTTTCTAATTAAACCTCATACTAGGTTTCTTCTAGGAATCTTGGTGCAATTCAAAAATTATCTTAAGTGATTTTTTTTCCATTTATGACTACTATAATCACCTAAAAATTGTCTGATAAACTCAAAAGCCCTAATCTGAAATCAAGTCCCTGTTGGAAATGAGTTGAGTAACTGAGAGCGAAGGGGTGATTCAGTTATCACTAAAACAAATCCAAGTGCCTTAGATGTATTTATCAAAATTATTTTTGTCGCTAGGTTAACATAGATATTCTATTCTCATTCGGTTAACAAAGGAAACTTTAAGATATTAATTGTGATTATCCTTTAGTGATTAATTGCAGAAACATAAAGCATAAAGAAAATAAAATGTACACAAATAACACCAAGATTTAACATAGAAACCCAATTTGGGAAAACCACCAATTGCAACTAGTTACTATTTTCACTCTTCTGAAGTGAGGCCTGTTAGGAGCCAACCTTGTTCAAGGTTACAAAACACACTCTTAGCTGTGACCCTGTTAAAGGATTTAATCACCCTATAAGGAGTGGCCTTGTTAGAGGTCTTCAAACACTTCAATGTAAAAATGTCACCTTGTGAGAGGATTTATAAAAGACTGTTAAGTCTACTCTATAAATAGATTTTAGACCACTGCTACAATTGTTAGAGAGTAACAATGGATTGACCTGTTTGTCAAAGCAACTATCTTTGATGATTCAGATCTCTATGTCTGGCTTTAAAACTAGATCCTCACTGATCAGATATTCTATTGTAGCTCTATATATTTTTTCCTTAATCAGAATCCCATCTGATTTTGGCTTCACTCTTCATATCAAAAACTCACACACATATTTTATCTTTCACACATTCAATCCACACTTGACCTTATATATATATGATAAGCCTTGTCACGTCGGATTGAATAACCTTCCAAATAAATAATAAAACTTAAGTATGTCAGCTGCATATACCAATTAACCATAAAATGTAAACTATTGTTAGTTGGATGACACTAAAAGCATAACTTAGTTAACACTGTAATCCTTTAATTCCCGACCATTATTGTAATGCCCGGTCATTACTGTAATCCCCGAGTGAACTCGTTTGAACTAAAAATAACTTTGGTCTTCTTCAATTCCTGAGAGAGCTTGGCATACATTGATTGTGCTAGGTTAGGATTAGACATTTGTGTAGACATCACTATATTTGTGTAAACATCGATGACAATACACAATTGAATAATTGTCATAAACAATCTCCCTATTCGGCATTGATGGCAACACAACATGTCATAATACAAATAATTATAGAGAAATAGTAACAAGGATAAAATTTTATTAATGTCCTTATCTTCATTCTGATCCTCATCCAGAAAACTCCCCATGTCTTCACAATCACTAAACTACAAATTTCTCCCTCTTACATTAATCTTTGTCTTTGATAAACTTTCTCCCTCTTTCATCAATAATCTCTTCCTTAATAATTTATTTTGGCATGACATCAATAATATTTCCCTCTTTGACAACCAATGACAAAGGCACCATCCAATACATATCCAATAAATTTGTAATGTACCTCTTTGTACTAATTCATATGCAATAAGCTTTTAAAATCTACATCAACATGTTATATCTATTATGTAGCTCGGTTCATGCATCACTAATTCATCCATTAGTGAGCCTCATTTAGGGGAATCACCCCTAGCTTCCCTCTAAGATACAAGAATGCATATTTAGGTAATGGTTTTGTGAATATTTCTACAATTTTTTCTTTAGTATTCACATATTCCAAGCTTACTTCTTTGTCCCGAACCAATTCTCTCAAGAAATGATACTTTATTGCTATATGCTTAGTTGGTGCAGTAGCACACCTAGGCTAACCTCCATAGTTTGATTATTTTGGCTTGTACTTGACATTGGAAAAGTCAAGATAGTTAGGTTTTTTTTGGACTTTAGAAGGTCATTGTAATGTGGGATAAGTGAGTTAGTCATTAGGACTAAGGTCACTAAATTAGCCATTGTTAGTAGTTTTTATATTTCTTAGGCTTAGTTGCTTAAATATTGGATTTGAGCCATGAATGTGTCTTAAACACATAAATGATGTCGTAGAGATACCATATGGTCATAAATGGTCTTGGAAACTCAAAATGAAGAGGTTATAGGTCCTAAAATTTAGGGAGGATGCATAATGGCAAAGATGCCAACAGTTGCTAAAATGTTGCTATGACAACTTTTGCAATTATTGCAAATGTTGCATGTAACTCGGTTATCTTTGGATCCTCTTATGAATAGGAAGTGGGAATCAAACAATAGTCCCTAGAATCATGGATATGGAATCTAATGTGACAATTGACATGAACCAAGGGAGGAGTCATAGATTGTAACAAGATTTGAATAGTGAAATAGCTCTGCAACTTTGTGTATTCAAGAATCCCAAGCATTTTGTTATGACAATCGAATGTAATGGATCGAAAGACTGAAACTAATTATTGTTTTCTATTCCTAGCATATTTTGAAGCATCTTTCATTCATTAAGCTGGTTGTTTAGAGGTAGTGTAAGGTCTTAGATAAAATATTTTGTGTTTTGTGTGTTTACTGGTCCTGTCCTGACTAGTCAGTCAATTCATGGCTCCCCCATGAAATATAACCATGGGATCTTCTTGAGGATAGATGGAAATGTTAGGGGAGTCAATGGTATGTATACATGTAGAGTTAGGAGTTAGGGAAAGTTGAGCTGCTATTTTTAGTTCCAAGCCCTAGGCGAGCATGCACTGTCTGGTTAGTGGTTTAGAGGTGAAACAATAAGCATTGTTATGCAGGGTAGTGAAGTAATGTATAGTCTAAGTGTAGTTTCAGTTAGGGAATAGTCATATCTTGACATTCTAGGAGGGTCAAGTTTTTATCAATCCAATTGGTCAAGTTTTGAGCAAGTTTTGTATTGTGTTGCAGACTGTCCTAGAAATTAGGTCTATTAGCCCTATTGAGCCTAGTTTGTAGGAACCCTATGTACAGAGGACTTCTGAAACTAAAACCTTAAAAATATCTTGTAATGTGATAGAGGGTATCTGAATGTGTGATTGGTTTTTCAACTTATTTGGGAAATTTTTAAAATAAGTGGGAAAAACACATTGTGAAAGGCTATAAGGAATAGGCCTCAATTAGGCTACCAAGTTATTGAATCCTTGAACCCGGTGAAGACCGAGTTTAAGATCCTAGTAAATGGTTTCAAATGACAAGGAGATGGAAATTTTCAAGTGGATGGATATCCCTGCAATGAATCATGAATGTTAGAGTGGAATTGGCACTTAGATCCTTCTAGGTGTAGTGGAAGAAGTGAAGAATCAAACTAACTAAAGGGTGTTGGTCTTTCAAGGTGAAGCACATGAGTTGAGAACTCTTAGACAAGAGTTGGAATTGGACTTAGTTAATCATCTAAGCCAATCAGGACCTAGAGGAGATTAGGTTCCTTGAAGATGGTGGTACCCTAAATTTTGATAATTTAGAAGTCCCAATCTATTATCAAGAAGCATGTTTCTCCATACTTAAAAATATCAAAGGAAGGAAACTTTATGACACAAATAAATAGAACTAACTAATAGAAACCTTTAGAAAATGTTCAAATTAAGACCTACTACAAAGATGATTTTGACAGAGGATAAAGATGGTTGAATTTTAACAATCTAAAAATGACCCAGTTTGGGAAATCCAATTTCCTATCTCCAGCAGAAATATTAGCTTTTCACGAGGTGTTTTGGATTTTTTACCAAAGCCAAATCTGAAAGTTAGGTAGTTAATTTTTAGTTAGTTTATTGTTTTTTCAAAATAATTTGTAATAAGAGTTGTGTCTTTTCACCCTAAAGAGGTGTGAAAGCCACTCAAACACATATATATATACATAATGTAAAATGTAAAGAGAAGACA
>MU225647.1:633400-652050 GCA_018584345.1 Thuja plicata | reverse complement strand
GCCAGAATTGCAGAAGTTCCAACCTTGCTTTGGTTGTGACTTGTTAGTTGGCCAAATCACTTGGGTTTCCAAGCATTAGATTGGAAAGTCCATAGGAAATCCAATTTAGCATTTTTGGGCACCAACAGAATAGACAAGCTAAGGTCTCATAGGTGAAGTGCTAGCAAGCCTTGGAATACTCACATTATATTGGTATTAGAGCTTGTTTAAAGATCAGGCTTATGGTGGATGTTTCAGCCTACTAAATTAGTTGGAGAGAATACACCATTTAGATCAGTAGAACACAAAGCCATGGTTAGTAATGCTGAGTTAGCCAAAAAGGTGGATGAGCAAGAAGAAGACAACAAGTTTTTAAGAGAAAGGTTGTCTCAAATGGAGCAACTCTTGGGAGAAGTCCAAGACAAAGCTGAGAAGATGAAAGATAAGATAGATCATAAAGAAGAGGAAGAAGCAAGGGAAAAGGGAGTGAATGTAGAAGAGGAAGTTCCAACCCCTGACCCTGTTAGTGATCAAGAACCCTTCTTAAAGGCATTGAAGGCCTTAAGTGGCAAAGCTTTAGAGGGTGTACCACTTTTTAGTGGAAAAATGGATCTAGATTTAGTTGTGGATTGGATTGACAGTATAGAGAACCAATTTGAATGTGATGGTATCACAGAGGCCCAAAAAGTGAGTGTGGTCAAGTCAAGGTTGAGAGGATCAGCTCTCACATGGTGGAAGTTTGTTCAAACTAGGAGGGAGAAAGAAGGAAAGAGTCCTATAGTCTCATGGAAGGGAATGGTGACCAAAGTCAAGTAGACTTACTTACCTGATGATTATGAGGTTCAGCTGCATAGGAGAGGACACAATCTTAGGCAAAAATATTTGGATGTCCAAGCATACACTGAAGAGTTCCAAAAGTTGTGCTTAAGGTCACAAGTGGTGGGGGATGAAAGAATAAGGCTAGATAGATACTTGAATGGACTCAATTGGTCTATTCAAGAAGACATGAGTCGTGTGAACTTAAAAACCATTTACCAATGTTATCAAATGGCCTTGAAGATAGAGGAGAAAGGAAAAATAAAGAAAGAGAAAACCTCCAAAGGAAGAGGTAGAGGAAGGGATAATAGAGGAACAAGAGGTGGCTATGGTGGAAGAAGTTCAGAGTCAAGGACACAAGGAGAAGTCAAGTACACTAGGAAGCAAGAGGGAATTTCTAGTAGAGGTGGAAGAGGAAGGAACTCAAGTTTCAGAGGTAGGAGTGATGGACAAGGAAGAGGAAATTACTTTGCCAATATCAAATGTTACCATTGCAACCAAATGGGACACCCTACCTATAGGTGTCCAGAGAAGGGTAGTACTTCTCAAGGAGGTACCAAGAGAAATAATTTAGTTCATGAAGAGAAAAATGCACCAAAGACACACTCTGAGGTACAAATGAATTCCAAATAAGGTGAGAACCTCATGATGAGGAGAACATTGATCAAGGAACCAGTCAAGGAGGAGCCAAGCCAAAGGAGGTCTCTATTCAGAATCAAATGTAAGGTGATGGGAAAAGTATGTAGAGTCATTGTAGACTCAGGGTCTACTGACAACATTGTGTTAGAGGAAGTAGTCAGCAAGTTAGGCATGACAAGGATACCTCATGCCCATCCTTACAAGGTCACATGGATCAATAAGGGACATGTATTAGTCAACAAGCAAGCATGGGTAGAATTCTCTATAGGGAGATATAAGGACAAGGTTATATGTGATGTGCTACCCATGGATGCATGTCATTTTCTCCTAGGTAGGCCATGGAAATTTTACAGCCAAGATATCCATGATGGAGTGAAGAACTACTATACATTCAAGAAGGATAAAGTAACTTTCAAAATCCAATCATTGTTAGAAGATGCAGATGTGAAGACAATATGTCCTAATGTGCTTATGGTGGATGAGAAAGAATTCATAAAAGCCATGGAAGAAGGAGAAGGAGTTTGCTATGCATTGGTGCTAAGACCAAGAGAAAAGAATGATGAAAAAGGAGACAAGAAATCAGAGATACCTAAGGAGATACAATGTATGTTTCAGACTTATAAAGGCATAGTAAGTGATGGACAACCATCAGCATTAACCCCTACAAGAGCCATAAGTCATAGGATATACTTCATACCCATAGCTACCCTACCTAATAAGGCAGCCTACAAGATGACACCTCAACAAAATGACGAAATTGCTAGGCAAATAGAAGGACTCCTTAACCAAGGCCTTATCAAGAAAAACATTAGCCCTTGTGCAGTACCTACTATCCTAGCACCAAAGAAAGGAGGAACATGGAGACTTTGTATTGATTCAAGAGCCATAAATAGGATAACCATTAGGTATAGGTTTCCCATACCTAGGATTGAGGACCTAATGGATTATCTAGGTGAAGCTAAGTACTCTAGTAAGATAGATTTCAAGAATGGGTATCACAAAATTAGGATACATGAGGGAGATGAATAGAAGACAACATTCAAAACTAGTGAAGGTTTGTATGAATGGCTTGTCATGCCATTTGGACTCTCTAATGTCCCCTCCACATTCATGAGGCTCATGAATTAAGTCCTCAAAGACTACATTGGAAAATTTGTAGAAGTATATATTGATGATATACTGATTTATAGTAGGACAAGAGAGGAGCATCTTCAACACCTTGAGATTGTCTTCAAGAAGTTGCATGAAGAGAAGTTGATGATTAACTTGGAGAAATGTGAGTTCATCAAAACAAAGCTAGTGTATCTTGGGTTTGTTCTCTCTCATGGAAATCTGAAAATAGACAAGAGTAAAGTGGAATCCATCATGAATTGGCCTACTCCAAGGTTAGCAATAGAGGTAAGAAGTTTTCATGGCCTTCCTCAGTATTATAGGAAGTTTATAAGGTAGTTTAGTGCTATTTGTACTCCCATGTTGGACACAATCAAAGGAGGAATGAAGACAAGGTTTGTATGGAATGAACAAGCTACCAAGAGTTTCAAGTTGTTGAAAGAAAATATTGCTACCCAACCTATCTTAGTCTTGCCAAGCTTTGAGAAGCTTTTCACCATTGAGTGTGATGCAAGCAATGTGGCTATTGGAGTTGTCCTACGCCAAGAGGGTAGACCAGTAGCATTTCATTCAGAAAAGTTGAGTGAAGCCAAGAAGAAGTATTCTTCCTATGACCTTGAAATGTATGCATTGGTTCAAGCTTTAAGGAAATGGAGACACTATTTACTCCCCAAGGAGTTCATAGTCTACTTGGATAATCAAGCTTTAAGTTTTTTGAATTCTCAAGAGAAGTTGAGTCACAAGCACATGAAATGGGTGGAATACTTACAAGCTTATACCTTTAATATCAAACACAAGAAAGTTTTCCTCAATAAAGTGCTATAGTTGAAAAGCATGGGAATAGATCATTTCAAAGATCTATATGCTGATGATGAGGATTTTGCAGACATTTATAAGGTATGTGCTGAATACAAAAAACCATTTTCATAGTAAGTATGCTAAATACACTTTTCAAAGTAATCTTTTGTTAAAGGGAATTTAGTTATGTTTCGCTAGAGGGTCTATTAGGGAGAGTTTAATCCAAGAAAAGCATAATTGTGCATTGAGTGGCCACTTTGGGATCACTAAGACCCAAGAAATTTTTCAAAGGTTCTATTATTGGCCAAGGATGAATCTTGATGTTAGGAGGTATGTGGATAGTTGCATTGTATGTCAAAGAGAAAAAGGCACATCTTCAAATGTAGGCCTTTATCAACCACTACCTATTTCCACTAGGCCCTAGGAATGCTTGAGCATGGATTTTGTAGTTGGGTTACCCAAGAAAAAACAAGGTATGGATAGTGTATATGTAGTTTTGGACACATTCAGCAAGATGGCTCACTTTGTGCCATGCAAGACCACTAATGATGCCAGCCAAATAGCCTCTCTCTTCTTCAAAGAGATAGTAAGAATCCATGGGTTGCCTATGAGCATAGTGTCAGATAGAGACACTAAATTTATAAGTCATTTTTGGAAGACTCTTTGGCAAAGATTGGGCACTTCCTTTGGGTCTGCATACCTTCCCCAAACTGATGGTCAAACGGAAGTGGTGAATAGAAGCCTTGGAAATCTTCTAAGATGCTTGACAAAGGAGTATGGACAACAATGGGATCAGTTGATTGGGCAAGCTGAGTATGCCTACAATGATACCGTGAATAGATCAACAGGGAAGAGCCCCTTTGAGATAGTATATGGATTGCATCCTACAGGAGTCTATGAGTTGAGAGACTTGAAGGATGGAGTGAAGGCAAGTGGATATGCAGATGATTTTTCCTATGTAATGCAAGAGATACATGAAATAGTTTGGAAGACTTTGATAGAGAATACCATGAAACATAAAACCAAGGTTGATGAGAGTAAGAGAACTATTCAGTTCAAAGTGGGTGACATGGTCATGGTGCATCTTAACAAATCAAGACTTCAAAAGGGAGTCCCTCACAAGTTCAAAAATGAGAAGGATAGGTCACTGTCCTATCTTAGCTAAATATGGAGATAATGCATTTAGAGTTGAACTCCCGGAAGATAGTGGACTGTCACCTATTTTCAACATTGCAGACTTAGTCCATTACAAAGGACCGCAACAAGAAATGGATTAGAGTCTCCAAGAAGTAATCAGGGATGTAGAAGAAATTCAATTACCCCCTATTACAGTCACATGAGTTGACAGTGTATTGGATACTAGAGTCTACAAACAGAATAGAACCAGAGCCTACAAGGAACACTTGATAAAGAAGCATGATCAAATGGATGCTAATGTAGTATGGGTAAAATAATCAGATTTCAAGAAGATGGGGATTGATCCAAGAATCCTCAATCCAAGGGTGGATTGAACTTTTTGTTTTGGGGAGGATGGTGCAGGAGCACACCTAGGCTAGCCTCCATAGTTTGATTATTTTGGCTTGTACTTGACATTGGCCAAGTCAAGATAGTAAGGTTTTTTTTGGACCTTAGAAGGTCATTGCAATGTGGGATAATTGAGTTAGTCATTAGGACTAAGGTCACTAAATTAGCCATTGTTAGTAGTTTTTATATTTCTTAGGCTTAGTTTCTTAAATGTTGGATTTGAGCCATGAATGTGTCTTAAACACATAAATGATGTCATAGAGATACCATATGGTCATAAATGGTCTTGGGTCCTCAAAATGAAGAGGTTAGAGGCCATAAAATTTAGGGAGGAGGCATAATGGAAAAGATGCCAAAAGTTGCTAAAATGTTGGTATGAAAACATTTGCAATTATATCAAATGTTGCACGCAACTCGGTTATCTTTGGATCCCCTTATAAATAGGAAGTGGGAATCGAACAATAGTCCCTAGAATCATGGAGATGGCATATAATGTGACAAAAGACTCAAACCAAGAGAGGAGTCATAGATTGTAACAAGATTTGAATAGTGAAATAGCTCTGCAACTCTGTGTATTCAAGAATCCCAAGCATTTTGTTATGACAGTCAAATGTAATGGATTGAAAGACTGAAAATAATTGTTGTTTTGTGTTCCTAGGATAGTTTGAAGCATCTTTCATTCATTAATCTGGTTGTTTAGAGGTAGTGCAAGGTCTTAGATAAAATATTTTGTGTTTTGTGTGTTCACTGGTCCTGTCCTGACCAGTCAGTCGATTCATGGCTCCCCCATGAAATCTAACCATGGGATCTACTTGAGGATAGATGGAAATGTTAGGGGAGTCAATGTTCTATATATATGTAGAGTTAGGAGTCAAGAAAAGTCGAGTTGCTATTTTTAGTTCCAAGCCCTAGGCAAGCATGCACTGTCCGGTTAGTGGTTTGGAGGTGAAACAGTGAGCATTCTTATGCAGGGTAGTGAAGTAATGTATGGTCTAAGTCTAGATTCAGTTAGGGCATAGTCATATCTTGACATTCTAGGAGGTTCAAGTTTGTATCAATCCAATTGGTCAAGTTTTGAGAAACTTTTTCATTGTGTTGCAGACTGTCCTAGAAATTAGGCCTATTAGCCCTATTGATCCTAGTTTGTAGGAACCCTATGTATGGAGGACTTCTCAAACTAAAAAATTCAAAAAATATTGTAAAGTGATAGAGGATATCTGAATGTGTGATTGCTTTTTCAACTTCTTTCAAAATTTTTTAAAAGAAGTGGGAAAAACACACTGTGAAAGGCTACAAGGAATAGGCCTTAATTAGGCTTCCAAGTGATTGAATCCTTGAACCTGGTGAAACCAAGTTAAATATCCTAGTAAATGGTTTCAAATGACAAGGAGATGGAAATTTTCAAGTGGATGGATATCCCTGCAATGAATCATGAATGTTAGAGTGGAATTGGCACTTAGATCCTTCTAGGTGTAGTGGAAGAAGTGAAGAATTAAACTAACTAAAGGGTGTTAGTCTTTTAAGGTGAAGAACATGAGTTGAGAACTCCTATAGAAGAGTTGGAATTGGACTTAGTTAATCATCTAAGCCAATCAAGACCTAGAGGAGATTAGGTTCCTAGAAGAGACAAGCTAAGGTCTCTTAGGTGAAGTGCTAGCAAGCCTTGGAACACTCACATCATTAGTCTTAGTATGCATCACAAGGTTCCTTGAAATGTTAATTGCACTAGTGTTGTCATAGTAGATAATAACTGGCTCTTTGATTTCCTCCTTCATACCTAACAACACCTATTTGAACCATATGATATTTGAACAATTTACTGCTACAGCAATATACTTTGTCTCTGATGTAGACTAAGATATGAAATTATGTTTGTTTTTGGTCCAAGAGACTAATCTCTTACCAAGGAACAATTCTCCACCACTTTTGATCTTCCTATCATCAACACTTCCTTCCCAATCAATGTCAGTAAAAATCTTCAAATCAAAGTTTCCTCCTTTCTTATACCATAATCCATACTCTTCAGTACCCTTAAGATATCTTAGGCTACTTTTGATAGACATCAAATGATTCTCTCTAGGATTAGTTGAAAACCTTGCAAAAATACCAACTGATAATGCAATTTTAGGTCTAGTGTGAACAAGATATTAGAGTTTACCGATCATAGATCTATAGGTAGTCTGATTTACCTCCTTCTAATCATCATCCTTAGAAAACTTATGTCCAGTAGGCATAGGTGTCCCAACTGGTCTGGATTCTTCCATTCCAAATTTCTTCAGTATCTCTTTGATGTATTTAGACTGTGTAATGTAGATACCATCCTTCATTTGATAAACTTGTAAACCAACAAAGAATTTGATTTCACCAGACATAGACATCTCAAATTCCTTACTCATAGCTTCGGAAAATGCTTTGCATAAATCATCATATCCAGTAAACAGTATATCATCAACAAATATCTCTACTAATAGTATCTTCTTCTGATGTCCTTCTTTGATGTACAAGCTACTATCGTCATTAGTTCTCTAAAATCCAATACTTACTAGGTAACCATGCAATCTTTCATACTAGGATCTTGGAGCTTGATTCTGTCCATACAAGGATTTGTGCAGTTTGAAAACCATATTCCTTTTGTTAGGATCAACAAAACCTTCAATTTGCTCAATATAGACTTCTTCTTCAAGAATTTCGTTTAGGAATATAGATTTTAAATCCATTTGATATACCTTGTATCCTTTATGTGTATCATATCCCAAAAGAGTTCTGACTCCTTCAAGTCTTGAAACATGAGAAAAAATTTCTTTATAGTCAATACCCTCTTCTTGAGCATATCCTTTACATATTAATCTTGCTTTGTTTCTAGAAACTTCACCTTTTTCATTCATCTTGTTTCTGAAAACCCACTTATTACCAATCACATTCTTGTCTTTTGGTCTAGGTACAAGAGTCTAGGTTTTGTTCTTTTCTATCTACTCAATCTCTTCATTCATGGCTTCTATCAAGCTTTCATCATTCAATGCATATTTTATAGATCAAGGTTCAATTTCACTAAGAAAACATGTACCTTTAATTTTGTTCCTTGTCATTACACCTTCTGTCCGATCTCCAATTATTTTTGCAGGTGCATGATGCCTTATGACATATTTTGAAAGTATAGGTTCCTTGCTCTTTGATTATGGGCTTGATCCACTTGGTTCACCATGTTCAAATATTTTGTTCTTCTCTTCCAACTGGTACTTGAGTTCCACTATTTGAGACTCGGGTGCCTCTGTCTGAGACTCGAGTGCCTCTATCTGTGACTTAGTTCCCTCTGTCTGTGACTTAGTTTCTTCAGTCTGAGGCTCATTTTCTTCAATTAGCATCTTGGTCTGCACAATTTGCAACAAGTTTTGTGCTAATGAATTCAGTGGTTGACATGGTTGTTGTCTAATCACCATTTCCTATGTCTTAGGTATAGTATCAGGTTCATAATACACAAAGTTCCTATAGTCCTCAAGCTCTTCACTTCTCTATTCTCCACTTCTCTCTACAAACTCATCAATCTTTACATTCACACTTTCTATGAATTTATGAGTAGCGAGGTTAAAACATTTATATGCTTTGATTTTGTAGGAGTAACCTAGGAATATACCTTCATCACCTTTTACATCAAATTTTCCACTTCTTTCTTCATTCAAGATGTAACATTTACTTCTAAATACTTTGAAATAATGAACATTGGGTTTATAGCCTTACCATAATTGGTGTCTTCTCAGTACCTTTCTTGAGTTGAACTCTGTTCAAGGTGTGAATTGCAATGCAGATGGCTTCCTTCCAGTATTTGGTAGCAACATTATTTTCAATCATCAAGGTTCTTGCACAATCCATAATAGATTTGTTTCTTCTTTCTGCTATCCCTTTTTTTTGTAGTGTACCTAGTGCAGATACTTGTCTCTTGATTCCTTTTTCATTGTAGAATTCATTGAGCTCATTAGAAATGAATTCACCTCCTTTGTCATATCTTAAGCATTTAAGTTTCTTTTATGTTCCTTCTGAAAAGGTACAACTTAAACTTCTAAAATGATTCTGATTTTTCTTTGAGAAACATAACAATCATCATTCTGGAATGGTCATCAACAAATAGAATGAAATACCTCTCTTCTATGTAACTTTTTGTTTTGATTGGCCCACATAATTCAATATGCACTAACTCCAAGACTTCTTCAGTATTGTAATTTTTGCTTTTGAAACTAGTTTTGCCCATCTTCCCAATTTGACATTGTTTGCATATTGCTAATATAGGTTTCTTCAGAATAGGAATACCTCTTACTCTTTCATTCTTTCTTATGTTGACCAAGTTATCAAAGTTCACATGATATAAAATTTTATGCCATAACCATCTTTGTTCTACTTGTGCAATAAAACATGAACTTTTAGTGAGATCAAGATAGAATAGATTACATTTTGTTTGTCTGCCAGTTCCAACTAGGTTTTCTTTACTATCTAGGAGCTTGGCCTTACCATTCATGAATTATGCCTTGAAACCAATGTTATTCAGTTGTTCCACACTTAATAGATTATGCCTTAGTCCTTCAACCCAATAAGCATTATCACATTTGATTCCTTCTATTAGAGAAATACAACCTTTACCTTCACATAGCAAGGTTCATCATTCCCAAAACTGACACTCCCACCATCATAGTGCTCAAGATGTTCAAATATAGTTTTATCACTGGTCATGTGTTGAGAAAAACCCCTATCAGTTATCCAACTGTCATTCTTGCTAATATGAGAGTAAAGTGTTGTATTTTGATTATCTTCATTGTCTGACTCATAATTAATAGCAATGTAAACCATTTCATCTTAATCTTCATCACTATAAGAATCTTTTGAAATATAACAACATTTCTTACCTTTGTCCTTGTAGCTTTTGTATTTGTTGAAATCTTTCTTGCCTTTCTACTTTTTGAAAATTTTCTCATCTTTGTATTCTTTGTCCAGACACTTAGCAACAATGTGACCAACCTCGTTACATGAAAATAAAATCAATGGTATTATTCCTTTGTACTTCCTTTAGCAACTCTCTTTGCAAGTAATGCTTTAATGATTTCTAGATCTTCATCATCAGAATCATCATCACTATCACTTTCAATATGTTTTCCTTTTGAGTTTCTATCCATCTTACAAAGGTTTAATTTAGCTTTGAGTGTAGACTCAAAATTGCTAGGATTAGGAGAACAATTATCAAAATTGTCTAAATTAAAAGTTGTAAGCCTTCCAAACAATGCATCTAGAGTTATATCATTACTGCACCTCATCTCTTACTAACCACTATTTTGTCTTCAATTGTTCCACTGGAAACTCTGATGGCACTGACACTTTTCTTGATTCTTTCACTGTATTTTGTAATGTCTTATCCTTCTTTCATTTTCATCTAATGAAACTGACCTCTAAGACTTTCTTCTTTGGCTCTCTTTACATTGTCATCTTCTCCATGTATATCATGTATTTTATTCCATATATCATAGGTAGTAGGGCAGTCCTTGACTTCATCAAATTCAGAATAGCTGAGTGAAGAAGCTATATCAATCATCATTATGTTATGATTCTTCATGTCCATTATGTGATCCATAGACATAGGTATTAGTGGTTCCACATGTTGGAAATATTGTTGGAAAGCTACAATGGAAACAATTGTTGTTTTATCATTGATGTCAAACCTTAACTGGTGAGACTATTGCTATCTGTTTGAGTACTATATCTATTGATTCATGAAGGAGATTTAACAAGAAGACCAAGTGGAATGGTTGAGTTATGGGAAATCACAAGGGTACTTGATCAGTTGGCACATTGGCAAAGTAATGTATTGTTTATCTTTCAATGATAGTTTACTATGAACAGTTTGTGCCGAGAAAAGTCAATGATGACAGAGCGCCAGTAAATTACCGTGGAAACTAGTGATGACCGAGTGAAAGAACACAGTGTTGGCTGAGCATCAGTATTTTGGTAATTGTTGAGATTTGAGATCTTTGGCTAACATAATTGATTTTATAGGGATATGTAAAGTTAATTAAGGATAAGAAAGGTTGATCCGCAATATGTAAATGCACGGGTAACTGTAACTAATGCATGAATCAAAGATTTAATTAGTGATTGCATTGGAGAAGGAAATTAAATGTAAAGATGGAAAGATCTATTGGATCTGGCCTAACATAATATCTACGATCTTGATTAAGAGGAAAAAGATGTACCTGACCTAGATGAAAGAGGTATAAGATAACCTCAAGAGGTTATTCATAAAGTATGTAGTGTATGCAAGAGGATTGCATAGTTAATCGATTGATTGGCATGATCTAGCAGAGAAGGCTGAACATAGAAGAAGAGAGCTATAAGAGTGATTTCTTTATGGATTTCCAAGTAGATCTGAATATTGAAATGAGAATGGAGGCCACTCAGTGAATTATCATTAGAGATGGATTGGATTTGGATTATCAAAGTAAGTTGTATGTATTAGATCACACCTACTGATTACTTTCTAACCATTGTATCAATCAAAATCCTTTAACTAGGTTGACCTAATAGTCATTGTATAAATCCTTTAGCAAGGTGACATTCAAGTGTAATGTTCTAAGTCCTCTAACAAGGCCACTCGTGATAGGGTGATTAAACACTTTAACTAGGTCACATTTAGTAGTGTGTTTTGTAATCTTTAACAAAGTTGGCTCCTAACAGAGCTCACTTTAGAAGAGTGAAAAGTTGATAGCATATTATTGGTGGTTTTTCCCATATTGGGGTTCCACGTCAAAATTTTGGTGTCAACTTGTGTGAATTTTTATGTTGTATTTTACTGTTAAGTTACTACATGATGATTACATCTGAACAATAAACTACATATGTATGTTGTTTTATGTTATTGCTGCCGAGTAGATCTGAGTTGTTCAAATTGGTATAAAGTTTTAATGGGCACATCTAGACCTGAGGATAGCTGATTCACCCCCCTCTTAGTTATTCTAAATTCATTATAACAATTGGTATAGAGTTTTGGTCTCTTGAATATTGTTTGAAGGTACTTGGAGAAAAAGATCAAGATGTATAAGAAGGAGTTACCAAAGCTGAACAAAGATAACTTCCCTGCATGGCAGAGTTTGATGAAGTTGCATCTGGCTGGTATTGGAGATTCACCTAAGCACTATGTTGAAAATGCTTATGTAGCCCCCACTGCACCTGCCACAGTTGCACAGTTAAGAGAAAAGAAGGAACACAATCAAGCAATGTTGGAGATTGCATCATCACTGAACTATCATGAGTTTGAAGACATAAATAATTATTCAGGTACAAAGAAAATGTGGGATACCCTAGAAACCATCTATGGAGGTGACACAAATGTGCTAAGATCTAAATCTAAAAGCTTAAGAGGCAAGTTTGATGAAATGAAAATGCAAGAAGGAGAGAATATAGTTAAATATTATGGTAGGATAAAGGAAGTGGTAAATGCTATCAAAGGAGCTAAGGGAACCATTGATGATGACACCATTTTGAGCAATGTATTTAGAAATATTCTTCTTGTATATTCTATTAGAGTCTCTACAATTCAATAATTAAGATGTACTCCTAACAATAATTTGACTTTGGAAAGTCTGGTAGGCAGACTTACTGCATTTGAGATGTCAAATTTTGATAACTACACTCCACAAGCTATTTAATCTGCATTCAGATCCCATTTGGTCCTTAAAAAATCAAAGAAAGGAAAGAAATGTGTGAACAGTGACAGCGACAACACAGATGATGATCTAGAAGAACTTGAAGCACTCATGGAAAAAAGACTATCATGTAACAAAGTTGGTCATATTGCTGCTAGATATCCTGATAAGAATGAAAAAGATGAAGGAAGGGACAACAAGTACAAATATAGAAAGGATGAACAAGACTTTGGAAGGTATAAGGATTACAAAGACAAAGCTAAGAAATCTTGTTATATAGTTGAAGAAGCTTCTGAAAATGATACTAAAAATTCTGATGAAAATGATATAGAAGTTGTGTATGTTGCTGTGAAAGATGATTCTAATGATGATGAGAAAACTGGACTAATTTATTATATGAGTAAAGGTCACCATTGGATTATTTACAGTGGTTGTTCACATCACATAACTGGTGATAAAGATAAATTTGAGACACTAGATCAGTGTAATGGTGGTTATGTTAAATTTGGTAATGATGAACCATGTCTTGTTAAAGGGAAAGGATCAATTAACTTGACTGACAAGATCAGATGTGACAATGTATATTGGGTTGATGATCTTAAATATAATTTATTGAGTGTTGCACAGTTGAATACTTCTAGTTACAGAGTTGAGTTCCATCAGAGGAAAGAAAATATGTATTATGCCAATGGAGAACTAATTGGAGGTGGTGAGTAGACTAAAGGTAACTTGTTCCATCTAAATTTAGCTTATGAGACATGCTTGTTTGCACAATACAATGATGTTTGGTTATGGCATAAAAGGTTGTGTCATCTAAACTTTGATAACTTGGTAAGCATAAGAAAATTGAAGGTTAGAGGGCTGCCTAAGTTAGAGAAACTTGAAAATGCAATGTGTAAGCAATTTCAGTTGGGAAAGATGACTAAGTCTAGTTTTAAGAGAAAAACTCATACTTCTGAAGAAATTCTAGAATTAGTTCATACTGACCTTTGTGGACCCATTGGTGAGAAAAATTACTGTGGAGACAAATATTTTATTCTATTTGTTGATGAATACTCAAGAATGATGACTGTTATGTTTCTTAAAGAAAAATCTGATGTCTAAGATCTGACAGAGGAGGTGAGTTTATTTCTAATGAGTTTAATAGGTTCTACAATGACCGAGGGATAAAAATACAGATGTCCACAGCTAGGACACCACCAAAGAATGGTATTGTTGAAAGAAGAAACATATCTATCATGGATTGTTCTAGAACACTAATGATGGAGAAAAATGTTACACAAAATATTGGAGAGAAGCCATAAGTAAAGCAGTCTATACCCTGAATAGAGTACAAGTCAAGAAAGCTACTAATGCCACACCTTATGAGCTATGGTATGGATATGCATCTAATGTAAAATATTTCAAAGTTTTTGGAAGCAAATGTTTCATACTGAAGGATAACAGAAATGGGAAAATTGATGCTAAAGGTGAGGAAGGCATATTTCTTGGTTATTCAATGAAGAGTAAGGAATATAAGTGTTTGAATTCTAACACTAACAAAATTGTGGAAAGTGCAAATGTTAGAATTGATGAGTATGCAGAAATAAATGAAGTTGGAAGCACATAGGAACCTGAGAGTTGCAAATCATTTTTCTATATCGATGAGGAAGATTCTAATACATTACTAGAAACAAAGAGTTAAGTTTTTGAGCAATAGCTAGCACCTACCGAGTCATAGGATGAGGTTGCCGAGCAATAGGAGGTAATTGCCGAGCTATCTGACAGAGATGTTGAGTCACAGAATCAACCTAAATTGGACATGAATGATCAACCTGAAGAAAAAAAAGAGCCTACTCTAGAAAAGTATGTAAGGAGGCACCATAAACCTGATCAAATCATAGGATCAAAGGATTCTACAGTTATGACAAGAAGTAAGTTGAGAGAAGATACATGCTTATTATGTGATTTTGAGCCTAAAATAGTAAAAGATGGTTTATACAATGAAGATTGGATACAAGCCATGAATGAAGAAATTGAATAGATTGAGAAGAATAAGAATTGGACACTAGTACCTAGGCTGAGTGATAAAAATGTAATTGGTACTAAGTGGGTATTAAAAAATAAGCTAAATGAACATGGAGAGGTAACAAGAAACAAAGCTAGACTGGTATGCAAGGGTTATGCACAAGAGGAAGGAATTGATTATGGAGAAACATTCACCCTAGTTGCAAGATTGGAAGGAGTAAGAACCTTACTTGCATATGCATCCTACAGAGGTTTTAAAGTATATCAGATGGATGTAAAGTTAGCATTTCTAAATGGAATATTAGAAGAAGTATATATTGAACAAGCTGATGGATTTGTAGACCCAAGAAAGAGGAATATGGTTTGCAGATTACACAAAGTGCTATATGGATTGAAGCAAGCACCAAGAGCATGGTATGAGAGACTGCACAATTATCTAGTGAAGATTAGATTTGCAAGAGCAAATGAAAACAACAACCTGCATTTGAAGACATAGCAAAGTAAATGTACTTTATTGGCTGAAATTTTTAGTGATGACATTATCTTTTGTGGAAAAGATGTGTTATGCCAAGCATTTGCAAAGGAGATGCAAAATGAATTAGAGATGTCTATGTTTGGTGAGATAAAAAAATTTGTTGGCTTACAAATATATCAGATGAAGAATGGTATCTATATTACTCAATCGAAATATATCAAGGAGATACTAAAAACTTTTGGAATGGACGATTCAAAACTAGTGAGTACACCCATGGATACTAGACAAAAGTTGACAAAGAATGATGATACAAAAGAATTGAATCAAATCCTTTACAGATCAATGATTGGAAATCTGTAATATGTTGTACACAGTAGACCTGATATTGTGCTGGCTGTTGGCATTGTTGCAAGATTTTGTGCCAATCCCAAGGAAACTCATATGATGGCAGTAAAAAGGATTCTGAGATATTTGAAAGGAACAGATGAATATGGTCTATATTACAAAAAGAATGATAAGTTTGAGCTCAGATTTTATACTAATTCTGATTGGGCTTGAAATGTGGATGACAGAAAAAACACCACAAGAGGAGCATTTCTTCTAGGAAAAAGATTAGTTTCATGGACAAGCAAGAAATGGAATTGTACCTCACAATCTACAGCTGAAGCTGAGTATGTAGCAGTAGTAGTTAATTGTTCTAATAATTTGTGGTTGAAGATACTACTGAAAGGTATGAAGCAAGAGATCACAAAACCAATTGTCATATATTGTGATAACACGAGTGTCATTAATATTTCTAAGAACCTTGTAATTTACTCTAAGACAAAGAAAATAGCTATCAAGTATCATTACTTGAGGGGTCTAGTTCAAAATAAGGAAGTGAGACTGGAATATGTGAATACTAAAGAATAGTTAGCAGACATATTTACCAAGGCACTACCCAAAGATGCTCATGAGTATCTGCGAGGTAAATTAGGGGTGATTCCCCTAACTAAGGCTAATTAGTTCAGGATGACACTGTTGCATCAAATGTTATATTCAAAATATTTGACACATTGATGCACAGGTAGTCGTACTCTAGGATGATGCCTAAAGATGTGAAAGACAAACAAATACAGAAAAGAAGATTAGTCATAGACAAGATGACAGGAACAACATGATACAAAGTTTAGAACAAAAGAATCTACATGATGAAGATGTCAACTTCTTTGGCATTGTTGTCAAAGAGGGAGAGATTATAGAAAAGAAGATAAAGAGGGAGAGTTTACTATACTTAGAGATAAAGGGAGAGATTAAAAAAAAGAGAGATTGTTGTCAAAGAGGAAGAGAATAATGAAAGAGGGATTCTACAGATGAACAGATACAAAAATATTTTAGTGTGATTACAGACATAGAGGCAACAATGTTTTAAAAGATGAGAATCAGAATGAAGGTAAAGACATTAATAAAAAATTGTTCATATCAAGGAACACAGGCAGACTTTTTAGATTGTATGGTAACTATGGTTGAAAATTATTGTTTTAATGTTTAGTCTTGCCATCAATGCCAAAGAGGGATATTGTTGGAAATATTGTTGGAAAGCTACAATGGAAACAATTGTTTTTTTGTCATTGATGTCAAACCTTAACTGGTGAGACTATTGCTATCTGTTTGAGTACTATATCTATTGATTCATGAAGGAGATTTAACAAGAAGACCAAGTGGAATGGTTGAGTTATGGGAAATCACAAGGGTACTTGATCAGTTGGCACATTGGCAAAGTAATGTATTTTTTATCTTTCGATGAAAGTTTACAGTGAAAAATTTGTGCCGAGCAAGGTCAGTGATGACCAAGCACCAGTAAATTGCTAAGGAAACTAGTGCTGACCGAGTGGAAGAACACAATGTTGGCCAAGCAGCAGTATTTTGGTAATTGTTGAGATTTGAGATCTCTGGCTGACATAATTGATTTTATTGGGATATGTAAAGTTAATTAAGGATAAGCACGATTGATCAACACTATGTAAATGTACGGGTAACTGTAATTAATGCATGGATCAAAGATTTAATTAGTGATTGCATTGGAGGAGGAAATTAAATGTAAAGATGGAAAGATCCGTTGGATCTGACCTAACATAAGATGTATGATCTTGATTAAGTAGCAAAAGATGTACCTGACCTAGATGAAAGAGGTATAAGATAACCTGAGGAGGTTATTCATAAAGTATGTAGTGTATGCAAGATTATTGCATAGTTAATTGATTGATTGGCATAATCTAACAATGAAGGCTGAACAGAGAAGCAAAAAGCTGGAAGAGTGATTGCTTGACAGATTTCCAAGTAGGTCTGAAGATTGAAATGAGAATGGAGGCCATTCAGTGAATTAGCATTGGAGTTGAAGTGGATTTGGATTTGCAAAGTAAGTTGTATGTATCAGATCACACCTGTTGATTACTTTCTAACCATTGTATCAGTCAAAATCCTTTAACCAGGTTGACCTAACAGTCATTGTATAAATCCTTTAGCAAGGTAACCTTCAGGTGGAATGTTCTAAGTCCTCTAACAAGGCCACTCCTAACAGGGTGATTAAATCCTTTGACCAGGTCACATTTAGCAGTGTGTTTCTTAACCTTTAACAGGGTTGGCTCCTAACAGAGCTCACTTCAGAAGAGTAAAAAGTTGGTAGCATGTTATTGGTGGTTTTTCCCATATTGGGTTTTCACGTTAAGATTCTGGTGTCAACTTGTGTTAATGTTTATGTTGAGTTTTACTGTTAAGTTACTACATGTTGATTACATCTGAACAATAAACTACATATGTATGTTGTTTTATGTTATTTCTGCCGAGCAGATCTGAGTTGTTCAAATTGATATAAAGTTTTAATGGGCACATCTATACCTGAGGATAGCTGATTCACCCCCCTCTCAAGTATTCTAAATTCAACACCACATACTTCTGATCTAGGAATTGCAAACTAGTGTCTCCAATGGTACATAGATGTAGCCTCATCAAATCTTGCCATGTAGTGAAGTTGTCTTTGTTAAGCTTGGGGATCTCCCTTCTGTAAGACATCTCTGATCTTTAGCTTAGGCCTTGAAACCTTCCCTGAAAGCGCCACACTCTTTAATACCAATTGTTGGAAATGAGTTGAGTAACTAAGAGGGGAGGGGTGAATCATTTACCAAAAAAATAAATCCAAGTCCCTTAGGTATCTTAATAAAAATTATCACGGTCGTTCGGTTAACAAAAATATTCTACTCTTCATCCACAATTGGAACAAAGGATAGAGGAAAGGTGGAATATCAAAATTGATGGGTCTGCTATGTTTAACATTGCCAAAAAACTTAAAAATGTAAAAGAAAACATTAAGGATTGGAATAAGGAAACTTTTGGGAACATTTTTACAACTAAAGCTAGCACTAGCTTAGAGATCAAGGAAATACAAGAGAGTATCCAAAAAGATGGATATAAGTTTATTACTAGAGAGCAGGAGAATGGAAAGCTGATTGAGATGCACGAAATTATAGCCAAAGAAGAAGCATTCTGGAGACAAAGATCAAGGAAGATATATCTGAAGGAGGGGGATAGAAACACGAAGTATTTTTTTATGACTACTCTAAAGCACAGAATGCATAACCGGATAT
>MU225647.1:593118-618391 GCA_018584345.1 Thuja plicata | reverse complement strand
ACCAAAAAGGTTGATTCATGAAAGTAGCATTGAATTTGCATAAAGCCTATTGACAGCCTAAGAAGAAGGTTGATTCAAGGATGGTAGCAAGATTTTCCTAAAGCCTATTGACAGTCTAAGAAGGAGGGTAATTCAAGGATGGTAGCAAAATAGATGCCAAATACGAAGTGACAACCTATATGTATAAAATCCTCTAACAAGGTCGCACTTAACAGTGTGTTTGTAACCTTTAACAGGGTTGGCTCCTAGCAAGGCTCACTTCAGAAGAGTGAAAATTTGGGGTACTGGTCCCAGTGGTTTTTCCCCTTAAGAGGGTTTCCACGTTAAAATCCATGTGTTATGTGTATATGGTTTATTACTTTATTGTTTTACATTTCACATATGCATTTCTGGATTGATTGGTATACTCTGCATATTTACTGAGTATCGGTAAATAAGTTTTACTGCTTACTGGGAATCAAGGAGAATAAGGACAGACAAGGTAAACCAATAGATAGTTAAATATTTCAGGTATTTTAAGGCATGCATCTTGTAGGGACTTAATAATCTTGAGGTGTATTGATTGGTGGATTAAGGTTTAAAGGATAAACTTTTGAGGCCACTGATTCACCCCCCCTCTCAGTTATTACTAACAAACAGAGGGGAGATAGCATACCGGTATAAATCCTAACCTAGGGATGGAGTCGTAGTCACTTTCTTGCGAGATCTAAATGATGTATCGATCCCTACCACTACCTCACACACACACACACACACACACACACACACATGCTTGGCTTTGTGATGCAGCTTTGTAGGTACCGGGCTTCGATTTCCCTGAATTGTCAGGATGAGCGTGCCCTATCACATTATCTCAATGGTAAGAGAGGGGAGATAACATACCGGTATAAATCCTAACCTAAGCTATAATTTGTCTGGAGATAGTGGACAAGTATCTGATTGTCTATCTTACTTGAATTGTCAAGGTGACATGAATTCTAGAACCCTTGTTTGAGTATGCTTATGTTTGTTGCTTCTTTTTTGTATTTTTATTTGGTCATTTTTTAGTATGCATGCATGTAGGTCAATGTAGTATTTTGTCATGATGTCAAGAAAAGATTTATTAATGGTTATTTATAAAGATAAATAATTAAACTTTCTAGAATATTGGAAAATTAAATATATAGATATTTAATTTATAATGATTAATTAAATACATATATTTATTAAAGGGACTTAATAAAAAGGTCTAAATATAAAAGATTGAAGATTTTATTAAATATTAAATCTAAATAAAAAATTGAATGCACAATTAAATAAATAATTTTTAAATATCAGGCGACATATTAAATATATGCTATAAATATTAATTCTAATTAAAATATTGATATGTAATTTAATTATATTTTAAATTAATAAATTGAGATTTGAATTCTAATTAAAAGGTTAAGTTAAGTGCTTTAAGTGGAAAATTATTTATTTAATTAAAAACACAAGAAAACAAAAAGAAAAAAGAAAAAAAGAAAAAAAAAAAGATATTTATTTATTTGATTAAAAAAAATATTTATGGAAAAGAAAATAAATAAATAAAAAATATTTATTTATTTAGTATTAAATTTTTTTTTTTTTTTAATGTATTTCTTTAAAAAAACAAAGAAAAAACAATTCATTTATTAATTTATGTTGAGTTTTCTTATTTTGGAGTTGTCCTTTTTTTGGATACCCTAGTTTTATTAGTTTTTCTTTATTAGAGTTTATTTTTGTCATTTAAGAGAGACATAGAATTTGGAGGAGACATGTTTATCAGTAGACAATTTTTTTTATCAGAGAAAACAAGTTTATCAGGTTACAGGTTTTGTCTGTATTTTTGAAGTTAAATAATTTATTGAAAGCATGGGATTAAGGTTGGGATATTGGTCTTCTTTTTCTTCTTTTTGGCAAGACAACTTTCAGAATCAATGTAGGGGTTTTGAATCCTTTTTGCAATTCTTCATTTTTGAAAGATTGTCTTCTTTGTGTTTGCCATATTGTTTGATGAGTTTTGAAATGTTTGTATTAAAGTTTTCTTTCTTATTTTGATAATTGAAAACGATAGAGTATTAGGGTTTTATTGTGTGGAAATTCATGTTGATATTGAGTCTGGAAAACCATAGAATTCTGTGTGAGAAATTGCAGGCAATATCCTATGAAAACATAGGGTTTTACTATAACTTTCTTTTCAAATATCCCCTTAAAATATAAAGACACTTTTAGACACCCATTTGATTTTAATTTAACATATATCATAATCAAATAGGGCTCTTTTGTATAGATAGGGTCAAGTATTGACTTTTATAGTGAGACTTGACATATTTGAGCTTGAATTTTCAATCTGAGACAAGCGAATAGTCATCCATAACTTTTTCAAAATACATAATTAGGAACATCTCTTCGGTTAGATTTTATATGAGAATATTATGAATGTTTTTCTTAATTTTTGTGAAGATCCAATGGTTCAAAAAAAAATTATGGTCTTTTTACCAAACTGGTAACCTTCATTCCTAAACAAGTCTGTTAGGGAGGTTTTCTTTTTACATCATTCAAATGACATTTTCTTACGACTGGTAATAGTGAAAAATATGTAGAATCAAATTATTATTCCATCGGTATAAGTTTCAGATCCGTATCATGACATATAATATTATACCATTCAAATTACGGACTCATTTACATAGAGGAAATACACAAAAACTCACTGTTATTAAGTCCAATCTTCCCAAGACTAGAACCTTCCATTACAACAATGGATTCATAATATCTATTACTTTTAAAAATTATTTTCCCCCTCATATTTATTGTTATGTTATTAGTTAATTAATATAAATTAATTATATTTGTTAATAATAGTTTCTATTATTAATTTTTAATCAATTAATATAAATTAATTAATGTTTTATAAACTGATTTATATGAATATAAATTTATCTATATAAGATGTTTAACTAAGAGAATCGCAAAATTAATTTATATAAGTATAAACATGAATTAATTTATTAAAAGGGAACCTTGTAAGTCAATTATGATTTAAGGTTATTTAAACTAATAACACAATTATGTTATCTAACTGAATTTAATGGGATATCAAATGTGTAATACATATGCATACTTTATGTCATGGTTTTCGTGTCTTGGCTGATGGTCGGAATGGGTAGAGTGTTTCCCTAGGTGGATTAGATCTTTAAGATTTGGATTATTTTATGGTTTTGTATCTTTTTCTCTTTGGGGTAATACTATGGAATGTTTATAACTATTCTGTTATCATGATTGGTTCATATGTTGTCTATGTTAGTAATAACTGAGAGGTGGGGGGCATGAATCACTAGCCTCAAAAATATTCCAATTAATCAACCCAAAAACTAGTACCACAATATTAAGCCTCTAGTTATCTTTAGTCCTGTAAGATGAATACCTTCAAATATACTTAACAAATTACTACCACTCGAAATGCTTTGTTAAACCTTATTATGTATGTTACCGAATAGGAGTCTGTTAATTTACCAAAAAATGTAAATTACTTAGAGTATACCGATCAATCCAGATTAGCTATGTGTAATGAAAAACACTAAAGTAATGACTCATAAACACATTGACACGTGGATTTTTAACGTGGAAACCCTGTTAAGGGAAAAACCACTTGGGACCGGTAACCCAAAATTTTCACTCTTTTAAAGTGAGCTTGGTGAAGAGCCAACCCTGTTAAAGATTACAAACACACTGCTAGGTGTGAACCTGTTAGAGGGTTTAAAATATTAGTTTGTCACTTGAGATCAGGCATTCCTATGCTACCTTCCTTGTCCAAACTCTTCTGGTTTGTCAAATGGTATCTAGCATCTCATGCTATCTTCATGACCAAAATTTTTGATACTCCTTGGGATGTATCTCAATATAGAAAGGATCTTAAAATCCTGCTCAGTTAAGAGACTTTTTGAATCAATGGTTAAACTGAAATAGTATAATCTGTTCACATATACAACATAGACTTGCAGATTTTTAGATCTATTGTAAGCTCATAAAACTAATTTGATCAATATATGCCTTTTAATACCTTTGCTCCACTTTTGTTCTACTTAGTGATGCTATACTCTATTACTCAGTGTCCACAAAAATCCTTAGCTCTTTCCTCAGTTTGATTGATCAGGACTGAATGAAGTTGGTCTTCATCATTTTCTCTTTAGCATCCTCTTTTTTATTTAGTCCCCTCTATTCAAAATGAATTAAGTTGTCTCTTTATAGACAAGATATCACTGTTTTTAGGTTCTTGATTTTCTTGATCTAGGCATGATACGCAATCTTAGCCAATCATATTTAAAGCAAAACTCTTGTTTTATCTCGAAGGGATCTTCTTGCCAACTGGAAAAAAAAACTTTAAATATTTTACTCATCTCTGGCTTTATCTTTTCGATGAAAATAATGATAACTACCAGTTAAGTCCATATTTATCTCTGCCAACTAGATATTTTGTCATATCTGAACTCAAGTTAATTTTGGTATTTTGACTCTTTGATATCTTCGGTCAACACTCCAGTTCTCCTCAGGCTTCTCCATCAGGTTACACTATGATTCTGGCCGTCAGATATGCTTTAGATTCTTCTCATTGGTAATGCTCATCGGTGTTCTTCCTTGGGTATCACTTTGACTTGACTTTCGGTGATATCTTTCCGTCGGGTTCCACTAGTCGTCAGTGTTTGAAGTCACATAGTGAATGCTTGTCTTTTATGCATTACTCAAAGTATAATATTTATCTCTCTGATTCTCTGAAGTCTTTGACACTTTGATTATAACTGATTAGATTATATCAATTTGACATAAATGAAAATACAATCCATTAATTGATTTAATGTCTTGCATTATCTTTCCTACATTTTGGTGATCAACTTAACATCTTGAAACATTCAATCAATTACATGTCATTAATCTCTCCCTTTGGCATTGATGGAAACATACTACATTATCATACTATACTATTACTAATACAATATTAAATATAACAGTTTCATCAATCTCTCCTAATGTAACTATTACAAATGTCTAGCTTTCGGTAAGCTCAAAATAGCTTTGATTTGTTTCTTGCAGAGTGGTTGTCTTCAATCTTCAATCCCTTCACTGGATAGATGTAACATATAATATCTCTATTCTGATATGTCTCTGCCTTGACTATTCTTCTTCATTATAATATCTTTTTCCTTTGACATCAGGCTCTTCTCTTTGTATGAACTCTCTCCCTTTGTCACTTCTCTCCCTTAGATGGATATTTCATATGTAATCAATCTCCCTCCCTTTGAACATGGATTAAGTCTTCCTTGTGATTCTTAGGAGCTTCACTTCATGGATAATGATATATTCTTTTCTGATCAATGAGATAATCTCTCCCTTATGATAATGAGTCTCCTCCCTTATGATAATGAGATAATCTCTCCCTTTGACAACAATGCCAAACAAAAATTTTATTTTATATCATCTTCCATTCTTTTATATAATATATTCCTTGAATTTCCCTATCCATCATCAATACAATGTCTATAGTATTTGGTGCATACTTGTACCTTGTTGTGTACAGTTGTATCTATTATTGTTCATCTTAGTGTTTACATCAACATGAATGATCTTTAGATTATGTGTAGGCTGATGCAACCTCGTAGTCAGCTTACTGATCGATAGACAAGGGTTGGACCCCTAGTCTCTGTCTCAGGTACTCAAATGTATCTTTCAGTAATGGCTTGGTGAATATATCAGCTAATTGTTCATTTGCTTGAACATATTCTAGTATCACCTCCTTTTCTTGCACTTGTTCTCTCAAATAGTGATACTTGATAGCAATATGCTTAGTCTTAGCATGCATGAATAGATTCTTAGAAATGTTAATTGCACTGGTGTTATCACAATAGATAATTACTAGTTCAAGAATCTTCATATTGATACCTTCTAGAATTGTTTGATCCATACAATATTGGAGCAATTTTTAGTAGCATCCACATACTCTGCTTCCATAGTAGACTAAGAGATGCATCCTTGCTTCTTGTTGATCCATGTGACAAGTCTTTCACCCATGAAGAATGCTCCTCCAGTTGTGCTCTTTCGATCATCAATGTTTCCAGCCCAATCACCATCTGTATAGACTTGTAGCTCAAATTTTCCTTCTCTTTTATACCATAAGCCATTGTCCTCGGTGTTCTTCAGATACCTCAGAATTCTCTTAACAATAGTCATATGTGATTCTTTGGGATTAGTAGATAATCTTGCAACTATTCCAACTGCATGTTCTACAACATACATTAGTTTTCCAATCATTGATATATACAAGGTTTAATTTACCTCATTTGATTTGTCTTCTTTTGTCAGCTTACATCTCGTAGCCATAGGTGTTCCAACTGGTTTAGAATCTTCCATCTTGAATATCTTTAGCACTTCCTTGATGTATTTGGACTGAGTGATATATATGCCTACATCTTGTTGAATAATCTATAAAACAAGAAAGAATTTGATCTCCCCAAACATAGAAATCTCAAATTCTTTTCTCATTTCATTAGCAAAGGATTTTCATAACAATTCATTTCCTCCAAAAATGATATCATCAACAAAAATTTCAGCAATCAGAATATTACCATCGGTATCTTCATTCAAGTACAAATTGTTATTTTCACTTGTTCTAACAAATTTAATGCTAATGAGATAGGAGTGAAGTCTTTCCTACCAGGCTCTAGGTGCTTTTTTCAATCCATACAAGGATTTATGTAGTCTACATACCATGTTTCTCTTGTCTAGATCAACAAACCCTTCTGGTTGTTCAATGTATACTTCTTCTTCCAGTATTCCATTTAGGAATACAGATTTGACATCCATATGGTATACCTTGAATCCTTTGAATGAAACATAAGCAAGTAAGATTCTAACTCCTTCTATTCTAGCAATGGGTGAAAATGTTCCTCCACAATCGATACCTTCTTCTTGTGCATATCCCTTGCATACAAACCTTTCTTTGTTTCTTGTGACTTCTCCATTCTCATTCAGCTTATTTTTAAATATCCATTTGGTATCGATGACATTCTTGTCATCTAGTCTTGGTACTATTGTCCATGTACCATTCTTCCCAATCTGTTCTATTTCTTCATTCATAGCACTGACTCATTCTTCATTCTCAAGTCCAACATTAATAGATTTAGGCTCAAAATCACAAAGTAAACATCTAGTGTTCAGTGACTTACTTCTTGTTCTCATTCTAGCCTTCTTGTCTCCTATGATGTGATTCTATGGATGATGTCTTTTGACATACTTGGAAATTTTCGGTTCATATTTGTGTTCATCATTCTGATCATCTTCTTGACCTTCGTTCTGATCTCCATCATCTTGAGGATTTTCCTAATTTTTGGTAATTTTAGTCTGATGCTCGGGTGCAATGGTCTATTGCTCGGGAGCAATACACTGTTGCTCAGGTAGAGTGTCAGGTTTTGTATAAACAAACTTGTTGTAGTCCTATGGTTCTCTTCTTCTTTATTTATCATTCTTTAATGCAAATTCATCTATTTTCACATTTGTACTTTCAATGATTTTGTTAGATGACTTGTTAAGACATTTATAAGCCTTGTTTTTGGTTGAATACCCTAGAAAGATACCTTCATCACTTTTGGAGTCAGGTTTTCCATTTCTATCATCCTTCAAAATATAACATTGACTACCAAAGATTTTGAAGTAACTTACATTGGGTGTATGACCATACCAAAGCTCATAGGGTGTCTTCTTTGTGTTCTTTTTCAATTTTACTATGTTTAATGTATAGACAACAGTACTGACAGCTTCCCTATAGAAATTTTGAGTGATGCTCTTCACAATCATCAATTTTCTTACACAGCCAACAATTGATATGTTTCTCCTCTCAACAATTCCATTTTGTTGTGGTGTTCTTGGTGCAGAAACCTATCTTTTAATTCCATGCTCATTGCAATAGTTTGTGAATTCATCTGAAGTAAATTCCCCTCCTCTATATGACCTTAAGCATTTCAATTTATTTTCACTTTGTTTTTCTACCATAGCCTTATACCATTTAAACATCTTGAATGCTTCTATTTTATCTTTTAAGAACATAACTGTCATCAATCTAGAATAGTCATCAAAAAAGATAATAAAATACCTATCTCCATAGTAGCTCTTTGTCCTCATGGGTCTACATAGATCTGTATGGACTAATTCTAGAATTGCATTAGATGTATGGGTTTTACTCTTGAAACTAGACTTTTTCATCTTACCTTTTTGACAATTCTTGTACATGATATGCTTCTTAGTCATGCTCGGTAAGCCTCTGACATTCCTTTTTTTTCTTATCTTTATCATGTTGTCAAAATTCACATGACACAATCTTTTATGCCACAACCATATTTCTTCATTTCTAGCCATTAAACAAGTGGTGTTAATGTCATCAAGATAGAAAAGGTTACCTTTTATCTACTCACCAGTTCCAATCAAGCTTCCTGATTCATTGAATATTTTTGCCTTCTTATTTTCAAATTCCACTTGGTGACCTATATTATTAAGTTGTGAAACACTTAACAAATTATAATTAAGTCCTTTTACCCAGTAAGCATTTTCACATTTGATCAAGTTATTCAAGATTATAGTTCCTTTACCTTCAACTGGACAAGGTGTATCATTTCCCATTCTTACTGAACCACCATTATAGTATTCAAAAGTCTCAAACTTTTGTTTATCACCAGTCATATGGTGAGCGTAGCCACTATCTATGATCTAGACATCATTCTTACTAACTTTGGATATGAGTGTAGTTTCTACCTACCTTTCTTCTTCTTCATCTCAATCATCCTTCATGGCTACAAATACCATCTCAATCTCTTATTTTGATTTGGTTTCAGTGTCATCATCTCTATTCTCAGCTAGGTAAAAAGCTTTCTTTCCTTTGTCCTTGTAGTCTCAAGTATCTCTTTTTTCAGATTTTTGGTTTCTTCGGTAATCTCTATTATCACCTCTATCAAAAATTTTCTCATATGATCTGTCATTACCTCTGTCATCTTTTCTTCTATTTGGACCTCTTGTAGCAAAGTGTCCAACCTTGTTACAATTGAAACATACAAGTGGTAATTTACCTTTGTATCTACCTTTGCCTCTCTGCAGTCTTATTTCCATTAGTGCTTCAATCTCATCAAGTCCTTGATCCTCATTATCACTTTCACTATCATTTCTAATAGCATGTCTATGACTTGAATCACTTATTTTTAAAGAAGATTTGAATGCAGATTCTATAGATGGTAAGACACTATTATCAAAGTTATTCATCTCGAATGAAATCAGTCTGCTAATGAGACTATATAGAGTAACTATATTGTTTGCAATTGCTCTCGTTTCTTGATTAATAGAAACTCTAATAGAATATACAGGCAGTAAGGTTCTTAAGATTTTTCTTACCACTGTCTCCTCTTCAAGTACACCTCCAACTCTTTGGATAGCATTGACTACCTCTTTGATTCTACAACTATATTGAGTGATATTTTCTCCTTCTTTCATCGTTAGGTCATCAAACCTCCCTCTTGGGCTTTCTACTTTGCTCTTAGTACATTAGCATCTCCTCCATGTACTAGCTTCAACTTATCCCACATTTCCTTTGTAGAGGTGAAGGTCTTGACATCTTCAAACTCAACATCGGAGAGTGATGAGGCAAGTTTTATCATCATGCAATTATGCTCATTCTTTACTCTTAATTTCTCAAGAGTGTGAGGTCCTGCAGGAAATACATATTCAGTATCAAGGTATTGAGTAACATCATTTCCAATACCTGATAGGTGGAGTCTTGTTCTACTTTTCCATGATGAAAACTTATATTTATTCAACTTGGGCACATCTCGTATGTTCATCTTGTGATCTTTTTCTTGAGTTGTTAAACTCCCTTTCTAAGCACACAATCTCTAATACCAATTGTTAGTAATAACTGAGAGTGGGGGGTGAATCAGTGGCCTCAAAAATATTCCAATTAATCAACCCAAAAACTCAGTACCACAATATTAATCCTCTAGTTATCTTTAGTCCTATAAGATGAATACCTTCAAATATACTTAACAAACTACTACTACTTAGCTCGCTTTGTTAAACCTTATTCTATATGTTTACTGAATAGCAGTCTGTTAATTTACCAAAAAACAATAAATTACTTAGATTATACCGATCAATCCAAATAAGCTATGTGTAATGCAAAACACTAAAGTAATGACTCATAAACACATTGACACATGGTTTTTTAACGTGGAAACCTTGTTAAGGGAAAAACCACTTGGGACTAGTAACCCAAAATTTTCACTCTTCTGAAGTGAGCTCAGTGAAGAGCCAACTCTATTAAAGGTTACAAACACACTGTTAGGTGTGACCTTGGTAGAGGATTTACAAGATTAGTTTGTTACTTGATATCGAGAGTTCCTTTCTACCTTCCTTTTCCAAACTCTTCTTATTTGTCAAATGGTATCTTGCATCTCATGCTATCTTCATGACCAAACTTTTTGATACTCCTTGGGATGTATCTCAATATAGAAAGGATATTTAAATCCTTCTCAATTGAGAGACTTTCTGAATCAATGGTTAAACTCAAAAAGTATGGTCTGTTCACATATAAAACTTATACTTGCATATTTTTAGATCTATTGTAAGATCATAAAACTAATCTGATCAATATATCCCTTTTAGTACCTTTGCTCCACTTTTGTTCTACTCGGTGATGCTATGCTCTGTTTCTTGGTGTCCAAAAAAATCTTTATCTCTTTCCTCAGCTTGATTGATCAGGACTGTATGAAGCTTCTCTTCATCAGTTTCTCTTTATCATCCTCTTTTACATTCAATCCCCTCTATTTGAAATGAATTAAGTTGTCTCTATATAGACAAGATATCACTATTGTTAGGTTCTCAATTTTCTTGATCTTGGCGTGATCCATAATCTTAGCCAATCAGATTTAAAGAAAAAATCATGTTTTATCTCACAGGGATCTTCTTGACAACTGGACAAAATAGCTTCAAATATTTTACTCAGCTATGGCTTTATCTTGTCGATGAAAACAATGATAAGTACCAGTTAAGTCCATATTTAGCTCTGCCAGCTAGATATTTTGTCATTTCTGAACTCAAGTTAATTTTGGTGTTTTAACTCTTTGATAGCTTCGGTCAACATTCCATTTCTCCTCGGGCTTCTCTGTCAGGTTACACTATGATTCTTTCCATCGTGTATACTTGTGATTCTTCTCGTCAATAATGCTCATTGGTGTTATTGCTCGGGCATCAATGTGACTTGACTTTCGATGATCTTTGTCCGTCGGGTATGCTTGTGATTCTTCTCGTCAGTAATGCTCATCGGTGTTCTTTCTTGGGCATCAATGTGACATGAATTTTTGTGATCTCTATCCATCGGGTTCCACTAGCCGTCAGTGTTTGAAGTCACATAGTGAATGCTTGTCTTTTATGGATTACTGAAAGAATAATCTTTATCTCCTTGATTCTCTAAAGTTTTTGACACTTCGATTATAACCGATTAGATTATATCAAGTTGACATCAATGACAATACAATCCATTAACTGATTTAATGTCTTGCATTATCTTTCTTGCATTTCGGTGATCAACAAGTAACATCTTCAAACATTCAATCAGTTACATGTCATCAGTCTCATGTACATCTGTGAGTAATGTTATGGATTCTAGTGAGTCTTGATCAATATGTTATTTTATCACAGGAGGTGATGACCAATATTGTATTGAGATTCTACTTAGTCACCGATTTTCTCATATGTGATTGTTCGATGATACGAGAGATAATTATATTGATGCTTTTTGATGAACGTTGATTTTGTGATATGAGACTATGATAATTTGGTTTTCGATTTATTGAGATGCCCATTATGGGGTGAATAGTTTGGATCCTTGTATAGGATGATATGTTCTTTATTATTCTCTAGCACTATCCTTTGGTGATTTTCATGACTTGATTATTTATAAGGGGTCTTTTATGGTTTTGGCTTTTCCTTTTCTTTGGTTCTTTTGGTTGGAGCATTAGGGTAGGTTATCTAGGAGCATAAAGGGGAAGTGGCTTGCAATGAGCACCGAGGTCCTCAAGTGACTGCCAGGATCACTCATTGTAAGTAGCTTAACAAATTTATTGAGAGAAAACATTAATAATGTAATATGTGTTCCTCACCCATTCCTTGAGTACTAGTATAGAATGGGATGGGAGTAGGAAAATATGCTTGATTAAGGTCTGGAATAGTTGGTTTTCCTTGTGTATACAAAAGGATTATTGATGTCACATATGGTCACTTGAGTCCTAGGATCTAGCGAGGCTACTAGGATGAGATTCAAGGGTTAGATGTATGTTATGACACTTCTCTATATGTGTTCTAGGCTATAATGTGAGCATTTGGTACACCTGATTTTCCTCTTGATCATTTATAATTGATAACCTATAACCATTCAAACCTTTTTATTCAGTGTACCTTTGCATTATCCTTTCTTGTTTGATTTTCTATTCGAGTGAGGCCTGATGTTTTCTCCTCATCGTGGTGGGGTGGACCTTAGGTTTTTACGTGGATAGATGGTAGTGATTCTTTTTACCATTGAGATCTGACGTCATGTTCTTGTGCTTGGATGATCCTTCTTTTTTCTTCTATGATCATTTCTTAGAGATTGTTTATTTTCATCATGAG
This sequence comes from Thuja plicata, assembly GCA_018584345.1. Taxonomy (NCBI): domain Eukaryota; kingdom Viridiplantae; phylum Streptophyta; class Pinopsida; order Cupressales; family Cupressaceae; genus Thuja; species Thuja plicata. The sequence continues at coordinate 605,695 of MU225647.1, read as the reverse complement.
ATTTTATCATGTATTCTATGTATTGACTTGAGACATTTATTCAGGAGATGTTATGTATTGAATTATGACTTGTTTTATTATTGTTATTATTATTATTCCTGCGACCTGTGCAGTGGGAGATGTTTTATTAGGTATGTTATGATGTATCATTGTATCTTATTGATTGTACATTTACTTATATTAATAGGATGAGTGTATCTTGATTCCTTATATGTGATTTATGTGTTAGTTTCCTTATTGATATGTGTTATTTTCATTAGGATTAAGTAAAGAACTAATTCATATTTTGATTTGGGTTTTAAAAAGAACATATAATATGTCATGTAATTATATTATTGTTGATTCTAGTAGTTTAATTAATGTAGTTAATGTAACTATGTCTTAGAACCCTTGGGATAGTTAACGGAGTTTATGAACATTAATGTAATGTCTTACCATGTGTTAACATTGATACTTGCACTTATGTTTATACTTTATTCCACATTTGTGTTGTATAATGTATGTTTAACATTTAAGACAAAAAATTGCATCAACCTAGTGTCAAGTTGGGTTAATTTATCATGGGATCCCTAGTGGGTCATTACATATGGTGAAGCCCTAATGGTGAGAAGATCTCTATGTCATAAAGAGATAGACCAAGAATCATTGTTGAGGAACAATTTTTTCAAAACAAGATGAAAAGTTGATGGAAAATGTTGCAAAGTGATCATTAACAATGGTAGTTTCGATAACCTAACCTCTAAGGATTTGGTGAACAAGTTTAAGTTGCAGAGATTGAAGCATTTGAAACCTTATCAGATATCATGGATAAAGGATGATCATAAGGTACTGTTAAGTGAATAATGTTTTTGTACAATTGAAGTTAGGATCTTATCATGATTAAGTTATTTGTGATATTATTGGTGTAGGAGCTATTAGAATAGTCCCAAAGATAACTGAGAGAGGGGGGGGGGGGGTAAATCAATTATTAGTCAATTTAATTATTTTCTCTTTCTTAAATGTAATTTGATATAAAGTAAATGCACATTCAGATAACACAATAGAGAACTCAAAAAATTTGATTACGGGGATACCAAATAGGTAAAAACCCCGGTGGGAATTATCACCCACAAATAACTGCACTAGTTTATAATGATCATTGTTAGAAGATATTACAACACTGTTAGGAGTTTCTCTTTACAATGCAAGAAGTACAGAGACCTGGTTAAAGGTCAAACCCTCTTAGGAGTCTTTTACAGATAACCCTATTAAGGGTGAGGACTCACTGTCCAATAGCTCACTACAAAGATGGTGAAGGATACAACCTTCAGTATGACAAATATACACTATATTTGGTGAATGAACTATTTGAGTAGACCTGCTATCTTGATCAGTTCCAATGAATTGCAATCAACTTATTTTTCTTCGCATAGATCTTCAACTTATTCTTTCTAACTTTATGCTCTTCTCTATCTTTTCTTTTTCACTTCATTTTCCACACTTAACGAAAATAATAGAAATTTTATATGTATCTTCACCAAGGATAAGGTCATGACAGTATCTAGAAACACTTCATCAACTTTCTTGTTGGCCCAACAAGCACGCAATCAAAGTTAGGACCGCGCAACTCAAACTGAATAGACGTGATGCATCACAAAGTCGGCTTCACCAAATTAACTATAACATCAATATTCATTTGAAACATGTTTAGTGTCTTTGGATAATTATCTTTAACTCATAACTAAACATTAATACAAACACGCATATCCCGAAGATAGGCGCAACTCAAGAGACACTGTATTTACATCGGCTCTTAACAGATAAACTCAAGAAACTGTAACTGCCATAATTGATTAATCATAACTCAACTGTAACTACATATCTGACCTGGTGTGAATTCACATAGCATCTAGAACATGTATATACTATGGAAATAAATATGCATAGCACTAAAACTTTTTTATAGATAATTTCATATAGGATACCTGTTGTATATTAGATGTTGTCATTAATGACAAACACACAATTAATTATTTGTACAGAGGCAAATCTCCAACAATCTCCCACTTTGACATTGATGGAAATATATGATATCATCAACTCAAAGTGTCTTCCTTCTTTTTACAATATTCTCAATATCCTCATCAAAGGTTCCTCTTTATTGCTGCTGCTTTGTATACAACTCCAAAGTATATGCTCCCCCTTACTAATAATCCGCCTTTGACATCAATGACAAAGGGTGTTAAACACCATTAAGCACAAGTACTACTCCAGAAGTAGAGTAGTCAACCATTCATCAGTCACTAAGTACTGATGTTCTTGTTGCAATTTCTAATCAGACTCAGGAAAGGGAATTACTCCCAACTTCTCCCTGAGATACTCAAAAGTATCTTTTGATAGAGGCTTTGTAAAAATATCTGCTAGTTTTTCTTTGGTACTCACATAATCCAAATTTACTACTTTGTCTACAACATTTTATCTTAGGAAGTGGTATTCTGATCTCAATGTGTTTTGTCTTTGCATGCATCACAAGGTTCTTTGACATATTGATAGTACTAGTGTTGTCACAGTGAATAATAGTAGGATAATCAATCTGAATACCAAAGTCTTTAATCATCTGTTTGATCCAAATCATTGTTGAACAATTCAATGCTGCTGCAGCATACTGAGATTTTTTTGTTGACTGAGATATACAATTCTTCTTTTTACTTGTCCAAGTGACCAATCTATCTCCAAGAAATACTGCTCCTCCTGATGTACTCTTTCTATACACATGAAGTTGTATATTCTCTGAGTTAGGATACCATAAACCATAGTCAATAGTTCCTAGGGCTTCTATTTTTTTTTTAGCTTGTAGTGGTCCTAGCCAAACCACTAGTGCAATAAGGGGACTAAACAAGTCCTAGTGTGAAGTGTGTGAGTTTAGGATGCCTTAATAGGTCCTTAGTGACCTTATTTGAAAGATTGTCCACATTAGATCAAATAGGGTGTTTTATACATTATGATGTCAAATTGGAAAAGTAAGGGACTTGAGTTCCTATTTAAATTTTCTAACACCTTAGATAGGCATTTGGTTAAGTTTGGTGTACTTATGACCAAGTTTGGGTAGCAAATCCAAAAAGATGTAAAAGTTGTCAATGTTGTCATTGACAATATTGAAAACAATTGTTGCATGATTGCAACTTCAAGAAATTGGTTTCATAACTGTCTGAAACCATTGATTTTTTGTTTTGGTCAACTACTTAAGGCTATCCTTGACCTTTTGAAAGGGTTGGCTTGTTTTTGTAAGTGTGTGTACAGACTGGGTAATAGAAAGAACAATCATAGTTATTTTTTTTCTGAGCAATTGGTGTTTTGATGGATTGAATTAAGTATTTTAATCCATGGTGTTAGAGTATGTGTTTTTAAGTTTTTTCTGGTGTTGGATTTCCATTTTGTAAGCTTTTTTTAGTCTTGTAAATTATTTTGTGTTTTGTCCTGTCGCTGGTATGAACCAGGAAACTGGTGAAGATGGGGTCATAGATCCTCTTCCCACCATGAAATCTGTATGGGCCTTTGGGATTAGGGAGGTGACTCCATGTACATATTTTATAGTAAAGGAGGGGCCCTCGAAAGCATGGGAGCTAATTTTAATGTGATGCCCTAGGCGAGCCAGAGTTGCATGGCAAGGATCACAAAAGGTTGCAGATATAATGGAAGGGATTGAAAGCATTCATTGCTTCAATAAGTGATTTTGGAAAGGTAGTGTGGTGTGTGGAGGAGTCCCAACTCAAAGGATAAGTTTGGGTGAAGAGTTTAGTGTGCCAAGAATAATTTCTTTTGTGCAGACAAACTTAAGGCTTACAAACCTTGATTTCTAGGCATGGTTTTAGGAGACATTGTACGGACACTTTGGAGAAACAAGACCTAGGAAATATTTAGTGTCTTGATAAAGGGTATCAGGATCCAGTGTTTTTTTTCCCACTTGTTAAGGATTTTTACAAGTTATTGCAGAAAAAGAGCCTAATTAGGCCTAATGCTTGTAGCCCTATTTTGGGTGAATTTGGCTTTGTTCTTGGAACTCGTTTAGGGTTTCAATGCAAAGTGAGTTTTTGGATATTGGATTAGGTCCAATTAAAAATATAGGAGACTACCTCTCCATATGCATGATTTCTTGATCCATTTGGATCAGTTTGTGAAGAAGGGAAAGAAGAGCACTATGGCTAGGTGTTGAAGTAGTTTGGTTTTCTTGTTGGTGTACTCAAGCTAAAATTGAGTGGGATCTTGAGAGAGAGATCCTTGAAGCTTAGGGTTAGTGAAGAACCCTACTTAAGCTAGTGAAGAGGCCTATTGAAGACCCTAGTGGAGGATAGGGTAGGAGAGAAAATATTATTGTTACATCAATTATTCCTATGGATATGTGTCATATCTTGTTGGGTAGACCATGGCAGTATGATAGACAAGCATTACATGATGATAAAAAGAATAGGTATACTATACTTGAAAATGAAATGAAACAAGTATTTGAGACTCCTAAGAATGAGAATTGTACCAGTGTTATATTTTTTGGTTGAAGAGAGGAAATTATTGGATGGATTGAAAATTTCTAGTATGTGTTATGCCTTGATTCCTAAGAAGTATGCTTTAGAATTAGTAGAGGAAAAACTAGAGGAGATAAGGTAATTTCTAATTGAGTATGAAGATATACTCCCATATAATGTACTTGATGGATTTCCACCTATGATAAGTATCAGTCATTGTATGGATCTAATTCCTAGAGAAATTTTTCCAAATAAATAATAACATCAGATGAAACTAGTAGAGAATGAGGAGTTTAAAAGAAAAGTACAAGAATTAATTAAGAAAAGTTAGTTCAGAGAGAGCTTGAGTCCTTATGTAGTGTTAGCACTATCAAAAACTATGTGGTTTTGTGGTTCTTGTAAGTGTTTTAGGGCCTATTCTTCATGTTTTAGGTCTCTCCTCCTTAAAACCCTTGGTTCACTTTCATGAAAAACCATAGTCCTTGATGCCTGTTATAAAATGAAGTTACTTTTTCATGTAACTTAAAACACTTAAGTCATGTGTCTGTATGTCGTAGTTGGTGGGGCCTTACCTTTAATTCTTCCTAAGTCTTAGCGGGGTGGTACTTTAATTTTTCCTAAGTTCTTATGCCCCCACAAGTCTTTTTACCTTTTCCATCTATCATGCAATTTTGATTTGATCCTACAGATGTTTCTATCCATTCATCACAAAGATGTCACTCCTTAATCTTCAAAGCATCACGACAGGTTGTTGAGCATCCATCTGAGATGTGGCAGGCCCTATCTTTTTGGCTAGTTGGGAGGTTATCATGTGATCATACCTATTTTAATCCTATGTCTATCACTTTCCCTTAATCCCAAATATGCATTTCTTTATTGTTCAAGGCATTGCACTTGGGTGACACGTGGCAGTTTGTGGGACCTGGTTGAAGATCAAGCAAAGTTAATAAGTGATCAAGTTAGATTTGACCATGGAGTGGGCCCTGCGCCTTAATGCAAAGATGAATGATAGAAAATGATCAAGCCATTATGTTCATTTGAACCATAGCATTGGTGAGGTCATGGATCCTCAGTTTTAAAGTAAAGTTAAAGTGGCCGCAAGTTGGTGTTGATTTGTTGGTTTGCATGTTGCCTCAAAGAAAAGATGCTCAATAGATAATGATCAAGGCATTATGCCTGATCACCATGTGTAAAGTTTTTGAGGCTAAGGATGGGTTAAAGATAGATCATGTTGGATTTCATCCAACAATGATCAATTTTTCTTGATTAGGAGATGATCAGAGGGTTGTCATTGGATCTCTTTTTTTGACCAGGGTTAAGAAAAGAATATGGTGATTCAGAGATACAAAGGATTGTGTTGCTTGGGTCAAAGGCAGGTTAAAGACAAAGTGCAATCAAGTTAGTTTTCATCCGACGGTTAGCGTAGTGCCTTAAGGAGAAGATTCTCAATGGATAGTCATTGAGGCATGACGCCAACCTACAACATTGCAAGTCAGATCTAAAGTCATCACTGAAGGATCAAGTAAAGGTAAATCAAGTATGTTGATTGGATGAACGTCATGAAGCCTTAAATCAAATATGATCAAGAAAAAGTCTTCAAGGCACTGCGACATGGTGCCACCTATCTGGATCAAATCTTTGAAGCTCGAGTAACTTAAAGGATTATCTATGACCCTATTTTAAAGATAGATTAAAGTTCAAATATGCATCATTGATGCCATATTCTATGCCATGGGTAGCTATTGTTTTATATTTTCAAACTTGTTTCTCAAGGTTTTCAAGTGGTGAGATGTATCATCTTATGACAAAGCATTTAATCAAGGAATTTGATCTTCTAGGATGTGTCTGTACAGCTGTTTTGAATGCATATATGTAGAGGATATCTCCTTAGGGTTTCTTATTAATTTTTTAATCAGTTTAAAACCTTTGTTTTATCCTTTTCTATTCTTCACCATTAATGAAGGGTCTTTTGCCAGATTTTTTTAAATGAAGATCAGATATATTCTAAACTATCCTAAGCTTTTCAAGAAAGGATAGTTGGCATTTTGCAGTGTTAAAGGGCTAGGTTTTCTTTGGGTAATTAATATGAACCAAAAATTCCATTTATTGTTCCTATGGCAGGGTATTGTTCTTTAGTTTCCCAAGGTGGATGTGATGACCTTATGGGAAGACATGTTGTGAATTAGTGCCAAAACACTTATTCATCACAGAGTTGACTGAGCCAATAGTGCAACCCAAGAAGTTACAATGTAACCTAAGCAGTGGTAGTGTTGACCGAGAAGACAGTGGTAACTAGTATTACTCGAGTGATCAATATGACCCAAGTACATAGAGTAGCCTAAGTGCCAGAGTTTGTTATGTTCTCAGAGTGACAACATAGTGCCCAAGTGCCAGTATATTGCCTATGTGGACTACTGGACCTGAGTAACAGTATTGGGCCGACTTAGCTTATATTGTTTGATAGTAATTTATCTTATGGAAGCCAACTTAAAGAAGTATTTGATTTGGATAAGGTATTTTTTTTATCCAAAGATATGTGTAGAAGTGTGTATGCGAATATGAAGTGGAAAACTTTTTAAGAGACAACAATAGTATAAGGAACAATAGAGGTTCATCCATCACAGTCAGGTGATTAGTTTTTATACCATTGGATCTTATTCAGCAAATCATAGTTTCATAGAAGATCATGTCCTGGTTCATCCTAACAAGTGCATCATCAAAATCCTCTAACAAGGTGGACTTAACAGTCCTTTACAAATCTCCTAACAGAGTTGCATTACTAAATTGTATTGTACTAAATTATTTCACAAGGTGGACCTAATAGTCCTTATTTCTCCTAATAGGACAAGGCATCAAAAGTGGTCAGTCGTAATCTTTAATAGGCTAAATTTATACTGTAGTAATAAATCTTGTGGGTACCATCCCCACCCCAGTTTTACTTTCTATTTGGAAATTTTTTGGGTAATCAAATATTATGTCAAGTGTTGTGGATGTTTTATTTCTTTTCATTTCATGCATGAAATCACATTAGATAATCTAATAAAGGATTAAAGGATTAAATTTTATTGGTTCCTTATTCACCTCCCCCCCTCTCAGTCACCTAGCCTCAACATATTTCCAACAATTGGTATCAAAGCTAAAGGTTCTCTTAACATAAGTTTAACATCTTGAGAAAATATCAGAGGCAATGGAAATATACAGACTGGAGAAATCCATTGAAAATGAAAAGATATATCTATGAGTGGACATGGATAAGATCAAGAAACTCAAGGAGCAACTCTCTCTTTCCTTGAAAAGAAGAAAATATTTAGCAATACATATGAATGATAAAAGTTACATAGAATAAATAATTGAAGACCTATGCAAAGAAAGAATTTCCAAAGAAGAAGATGCGTCAATTGAAGAACTACTTGCAAAGAATCTCAATTTACATGAAGAACTCAGAAAGTTCAAAAGAGAACAAAAAATTCATTCAGTCAGAATATGTGAAGTCATGGAAAAAAAGAATCAAGAAAAAAATGACAAAGAAATGGCAAAAGAAGATAAACAAGTTTGAGTACAAGATTAGAAGAAAAATAAAATGAAATCCATCATTTGTCACTTCAGCAAGCAGATATGATAAATCAACTCAATAATGTAAATCAAGAATTTATCAATCTAAGGACAAAAAATGAAAGACTACGGAATGATATCAATACTAAAAAGAAAACCAATGAAAGTATGATGAATTCACAGGTAAGACTGGATCAGTTGATAGAGAAAACTCAACCCAGACATCATGGATAGACAAGATTAGGTTATACTAAACAAGGTGAATCCTCACAGCAAGGAACTCAAAAGAAAAAAAAACCTACTTGTAATCATTGTGGCAAGTTAGGGCATACATCAAATAAGTGTTGAAGCAATGAAAAGTCAAATTTTAATGGTAAATGCCACATATGCAATAAACATGGACATAGGGAAAGTGAATGTAGTGAGAAACCTAAGTTTCAAGGAAAAATTTTCAATTGTAACAAAAAAGGTCACAAATATTCTAAGAGTAGAACTAAGAAATGGAACCCTGCTGAACAACTAGCTAAAGAAATTTTTGGTTGGGATTACAACACATGGAGCAGATTTTGTCACTATGGTGAATATGGGAATTATGGTGCAAATTGTGTAAAGAATCACCTCAGAAAAAGGAATCCTAATAAGAGATGTTATGTGTGTAAACAACTCGGTCATCTAAGCAATAATTGCATGAACAAAGAAAAAGTAGATACTAGTTTTGAGAAAGGCAAAGAAAAATTTTCAAAAATCAGAACTCAGAGGAATCAACAGAGGGTAAGGAAATCTCCTGAGAGTTCCAATCAAGATTTTGAAGGATTGAATGGCACCCAAAGAAGTGAGTTGGGTAGATCTACCATCTCCTAATAAATATGCAAGGAGACTACTACAACTGTGCATACAAGCCATCCTACATCAGTTCCAAATATGCTAGCAAGTCCAATTCAGCATATTGATGCACTATGATACATTATAGTTTTAACCGAGTCAAGATCTCAGTAACACATGAGTTACATAGCCTTAATCGAGTTAAGTCAGGTTGTATAGTTTTGAGGATGCAGAAATTAGTTCTCGCCAAGCATTCTGAGCTATGCTAGCTACCATGTACAAAGAATTTAATGAAAACTCAACAGTAAGATCTCTTATAAAAGATGAATTGGAAAGGTTATTGTTTACAAAGTTTTCAATTTGTAGAGAGATTTAGAGCCTTAACAGATTAAGAGTGAATTTGTGTTCAAAATATTTAAGTTGCGAAGATTTATCAAACCTCTAAGCATAATGACATCCACATCTAGTAGCAAGGTTAAGAAAGGATCTAAGATGTTGTCCAAATTTTAAGCTTCATCCAACAATTACAGAGGAGATAGACCTGATGGGAGCTCATTCCCTAATTCCTCTAAGGGTATTGTTGATCAATGACATCCAAGCATTCTATCATTTCACAATTCAACAACTAGGGACATTGGAAGTGAATAAAGCATATGAGAAACTCTATGATGCCTGGAATCTGAAGCCAGAACATAAACACCTCGAAGTTAAGGGTTTGACTCATATCATGCATATGCCACAAATTCTTTCAGATTAAGTGGATTAGGTTTTTTCTAATCCATGTTCACGACATGCATCTATGGATGGAACAAGCAGTGAATATTACCAAGACAATGGTACATTGTGTTATAGGTATCCTATGCTGGACAAGTCAAAAGCTACCAAAACCCTAGCCCGAGATGACCTAGCTAAGAAGATTCTTTCTGAGTGGGACAGAAGAGGCATGAGATTAAATGGAGTTATAGACATGCAATTGAAGTTTGAGATTCATGTAATTGTGCACAAAATCTATAGTTCTAGCGAACCTAACAACATACCATGTGAGGCTGTGGACTTGGCATACAAGGTGGTCAAGAACAACCTCTCATTCAACCTTGCCAAGTTTTAGCTCATCCAATTGAGAAAGAACATGGAAAGCATTCGGGCATCAAAGACCAATCCATGTATTTTTGGTTCACTTCTGGTCTACATATTCTTTTATATTCATAAGTTTTTCCCTCCCAAATGCATAGTTATTTCAAAGAAGGAAAAACCCATAGTGTATCAGATAAATGATTTTGTAGCTGAATTAGGAGACAATTTTGAGAGAATCATGGATGCATATTTTGTGGAATTCAGACAAAAGATGCAGAATAGGTATAGAATTCCTAAGCAATTGGTTGAAGACTGCAAAGATGATGTTTTTTTCCTAGTTGACTGTGATAAAGTATACATCCAGGCAATCAAACCTAGGTTTGCATGGGTGAAACCTCTTTCATATGAGGTTAACATAGATGAGACCAAAGACATCATTGAGGCTCTTGTTAATGAGATTTTTGATCCCAAAGAACCATACTTTGGTACCTATGAAGAAGCCAAGAGCAGAATTTCATTAGAGATTGAGATTCCTAAGATTTTGAAAAGAGGAAAGAAGAGGTTAGAGAAGTTTGGAAAGAAGTATGAGAAGAAAAGAAGATGAGGTTAAGATAGAAGATGATGAACCTGAAAAGGAAGAGGAAGAGATAGAAAATGAACCTCCCAAGAATAAGAAGAGGGTAACCCCCAAGAAGAAACCAAAGATCTCTACCCTTGTCATCACTAAAAGAAGATCTAGAAGGAAACTCATATTGCCCAAGGAAGATGAAGAAGAAGATACATTAGTATTCAAGAAACCCCACCTATCTTTGAGAATAAAATTGAAGAATTAAGAGAAGGTAGTGGTATGAGTTCTCTAAAATCACTGAAATATGCTTCCAGAACTAAGGATGAATAGAAGTAGATTGAGGAAGTAGTTGTAGATAGGATGGAAAGATGGAAGTATGATCCATATGAATTGAAGAGTCACATGAATGAAGACCTATTCAAGGCAATATTTGTTCCCTAGAGAAATGCAGTCTGCACAAAAAAGGATATTAGAGAACAGACCTTGAGGCAAGTCATGCCTACTATGAAAAATAAAGAGGTTAAAGAGGAAATGAATGAATATGAAAACCATCACACTCCAAGGTTTAGGACCTTTTTGATATTGAATAAGAAGATAGAGGATGTGGTGTAGGCTACAAAAAATATATGGAAGATAGTCTTGGAAATAAAGGAAGAGGAAAAGGTAGAAGTACCAAGTACAGACCCCAAGGAAAAGATTGATGATGTAGATTTACCTGAGGTAGAAACTATTGAAGAATCCAATGCATAAAAAGTGCACTATAAGTGATGGAATCCCTACCCCAATCACCAATATAGATCATCCTATTTTTAAGCAAGGATAAGTCTACAGAATCTACATCTGGACTAGTAGGAACCGAGCATCAGGCTCCATCTACTACTGGGATAAGCTTAACCGAGTCACAGAAGGCAACTGTGAATATTTCTTCAGTGAGAATTGATGCTACAGTTGGTGCAAAAAATGTAAATGACCTATTTCAACTGAATACTGAGGAAAAAACTGAGGAAAGAAAGGATATGGATGATAGTGGAAAAGGCAAGGAAATTGTTTCTTCACCCAATCCCAAGGATACTGGAAAAGGAAAGGAAGTAAATATTGATCATATTTATCTTCAGAAAGATATTGTGATTCCAAATTGGGATCTATCCAACCTGATAGTAGAGAAGATGGATATATTAAGGGAGCTATGAAAGAAAAGAGCTACACAACAAAAGATCCAAGTAGAAAAGAAGAGAAACAGAGTGCTAGAGGACATAAAAGGTATATTCCTAGATTCACTAGAAGTAGAAGTAAATGATAATAATTCTATTATGGATCAACTTGTAGAAAGTCCACAAGTTCAATAAAGATTTAAGTGGTCAAGAAAAACTACTGGAGAAGGCAGAAAGGAGGTTTGAGAACAAAGTTCAGGAGAATGTTGCAAGTAAAATTTCAATTGATCAAGTTAAGATAAACTCTCTTATTCTCTCTCTAGAAAATATTGTTAATAATTTTGATTCATTATTTGTAAAGTTAAGTGATACTTCCAAATTCACCATTGAAATCAAGACTAAGCTGACAAAAATAGATACAGATTTGAAGGAAAGTGCGCCAAACTAGTTGGCACTTAACCCGAGTTTGAGTTTCGCACACTTTGTGAAGATTAAGTATATGGTAGACATGCAGAATGAATTACTAAGGGAAGAAGCAAGGACAAGAGAATCTCTCATAGATATGCAGATCCAACTCCTTCCACACATGGATGTAATGCAGAAGAATATAGCTCATGTAAAGACTCTCATACATGACAACAAATTTTTAGTTGTTGAGCTTATGATGGACTTTTCAGTAGAGATACAGATAGATTTGCACATCCTAAAGGTGTTGCAAGATAATTGGGACAATACTTTGTCTCAGATTTTGAAGCTACATAGTGATTTCCTATCCTATTTTGGTATTACCATATAGATATATTTTTGGAATTTGTATCAAAAACAATGGGGAAGTCATTGTAAATACATATAAGGAAATACATGTATAGAAGAGAAGTAGAGAAGATTATATATATATATATATATATATA
>MU225647.1:577882-592996 GCA_018584345.1 Thuja plicata | reverse complement strand
AAAAGATTGAGCAATTTTTTGAACATGATAAGTGTTTTTGGTCACTAATGCCAAAGGGGGAGATTGATGACCTTATGACAAGACATGTTGTCAATTAGTGCTAAAACACTTAGTCATCACAAAGTTGACTAAGCCAACAGTGCAACCCGAGTAGCTACAATGTAACCCGAGCAGTGGAAGTGTCGACCGAGAAGACAGTGGTAATCAGTATTACTTGAGTGATCAATATGACCCAATTACATAGAGTAGCCCGAGTGACAAAGTTTAGTATGTTTCCCGAGTGATAGCATAATGCCTGAGTGCCAGTATATTGCCCGAGTGGACTACTGGACCCAAGTAACAGTATTGGGACGACTTAGCTTATATAGTTTGATATTAATTTATCTTATGGAAGCTGACTTAGACAAGTATTTGATTTGGATAAGGTATAAATATAAGGTATTTTGTTATCCAAAGATATGTGTAGAAGTGTGTATGCAAATATGAAGTGGCAGATTGTCTAAGAGGCTACAATAGTATAAGGAACATCAGAGACTCATCCATCACAGTCAAGTGATTAGTTTGTATATCATTAGATCTTATTCATCAAAGCACAGTTGCATACAAGATCATCTACTGGTTCATCCTAATAGGTGCATCAGTGAAATCCTCTAACAAGGTGGACTTAATAGTCCTTTACAAATCTCCTAATAGAGTTGCACTACTGAATTGTATTCTTCTAAATCCTTTCACAAGGTGGACCTAAGAGTCCTTATTTCTCCTAACAAGGTAGGCCATCAGAAGTGGTCAATTGTAATCCTTAACAAACTAAATTTATACTGCATTAATAAATCTTGTGGGTACCATCCCCACCCTAGTTTTACCTTCTATTTGGAAAGTTTCTAGGTAATCAAATATTGTGTCAAGTGTTGTGGATGTTTTATTTCTTTTTATTTCATGAATGCAATCAGATTAGATAATATAATAAAGGATTAAAGGATTAAGTTTTATCGGTTCCTGATTCACCCCCCCTCTCAGTCACCTAGACTAAACATATTTTCCAACAGGATGGTGACCAGATCAGATTTTTAAAACAAAATGTTTTAAAGGAATGTTTCAACTTGCCAAATACAGAGCTACTTGGTGGCTAGGATGAGTTATATTCTTCTATCATGTAATGTTTTAAATCATTGATCCCTAACCCTAAATGATTTTAAGCTTATTGCAGTCCTTGGCCTATAAAAGGACTCCCAAGACCATTTACAGGGGCTGGAAAATGGGGGAAGTAACATAAGGCATATAATTATTTACTATTTCCAGTGAGTATAGAAGATGTATATCTGGATTGTATCATTATAGAACACAAATTTGCAAATATTTTACATTTGTTGAAGTGGCATATGTTTTGAAACATTTTGGAATTGAAACTAGATTCTTTGTACTTAATACAATATTTCAGATTTAAGTTTCTTCTTAGTGCTTACATGTGGAAGTTGTGAATCCTCTATTTTATTGCTTGGAATTTTTCAATGTATATGCCATCAGTCCTTAGTTTTGATCTAGGATCAAATCAAATAATTCTTTGGATATGACATAAGTTCTTTGGGTTTGTCTACATAAGGATCTTATAAGAAGTGTTTGATCTGAATTATTTGTATTTATGTCTTTGATTCCTTGATAATAGTTAGTTTCTCTGTCCTATATCTAAACTAAAAACATTTCCCAATGGATAAAACACTGATCATTAATTACTAGTTTATACATTGATACATAGCTAAATAGGTTTGGCTATATTCTTCCCTATTAAAACATCAAAACCATCTTATTTTCATTTGAGTTTTGTGGTTGTTAAATCTATTGTTGTGAAATCTATTGTTAAATCTAGAGTTGTGAAATTTGAATCTCTATCCAGATTAGGTGTACCTACCTTGGTTTTGTAGAGATAGAAGTGTAGAGGGTAGTCTTGTCCCTATAGTTGGTCCAGTTCCCTTGTAGAGCATTCATACTTGGAGCCAACCACTCCTAACATCAGTCTCAAGGTATATTGGTTTCTTACAAAGCATAACGGTTTTAAACACAAACAAAATGGTGACTCTGCTAGGGATTAGTGCAGTATATTATTATAACTGACCAATAAGTTGATCATTGAAAGCATAGAGTTACTCCTTTTTCTTATAAATTTCCTCATTGTATTATTCATATTAGGTAGTGTTTTTTGGAATTAATGGAAAGTGTGCACTGAGAGGGGAGGGGTGAATCAGTACCTCTAAAACTTTTGTATCTTTTAACCTTTATCCTTTGAGTAATCAATTGTTTATCCAACCATTTGTTCTATACTATCTTGATGTAAGATTTATCAATTCATAAACTTAATCAAACATGTGAACATTCATATAAAAATTCATGAAACTAATTGAAACATAATACAAGATATGATAACATAGAAAACTCCTATTAGGAAGTAAAAATAGTGGTGGGGATGGCACCCACAAATTATTCACTATCTACAGATTGGAAGGGGCTGGTTAAGGCTTACAATTTGATCACTTTTGATGATCTACCCTGTTAGGATTATCTGTGGATACCTATTAAATTCTACTCTGTTAAGAGCTTTAGCAACACTGTTTAGTGTGCACTCAGTTAAGATATTTACAATTGGATGGTTAAATCCACCTTCCATGAAAGGATTTTAACACCTTGCTTACCTTGTTAGAATATAAGAAAATTACACTTTAACCTAGTGTATGCAATCTACTATTTTTGATTATAGATCCATTAAAGATTACATGTATAAGTATATCACCTAATGTGATTGAATAATACCTCTGTTTCTCGGTAGCCTCTATTCTTGGTTCTTGAAAACCAAATTCACCTTTTGTTGTTCTAGTTCTTGAAACTTTTAGTATGATCCATATATGTTCTCATAGGATTCATTCATCCTATCATCCATAGTCACATCCATAATTAATGATTACAACATCTATTTATAAGATATATTGACCTAATCAATTTTCACGTAAAACCATATATACTTTAAGATCACAGGTTCACAACTTGACCTTGATCTCCTAGCCTATCTATTTTAAATCAGTTAGATTGATTAAAACACTTACATTAATGTTTCTTGTCCCTAAAGTAATGGATTTAAAAACAAATCAAGACTCTATAAATAGAATAAGACTATTTTATCTCACGTGAAAGTCAAATCCACTTTTTGCGGGCTTCAACTGACTTTCAGTTTCTGTCGATCGGTTATGCTTTGAAGTTAGTTAGATTGTCTCTCACTATTACTTTCTTGAACTATCTCTCTGGTTCCTCTTTGACTGTTCTCTCAGTTTTCACTTTGTCCTGCTTGTCGGGTTCCTCTTTCTCCTTTTCACTTTGTACTTTTGGTTTACACACAAAACTGTGTCGTTGGTTTTCTTTGTACTTAGGAATTTTTGGTGATCTCTGATATCTGTATTTTTGGTTTTGTCTTGTCTTTTCTTTCGATATATGTTTAATGAAAGTGTTCTTTGCATACTAATGGAAAAATAATGACATTAATCTCCCCCTTTGACGTTAGTATCAAAAATTGATATGTGCAAAATACTAACAAAATGTTTAGTATGTACATCATATATATTCCTCAGTCATTTCATGACTCCCCCTATGCATATACCAGTATAGTATAAGTGTATGTACATGATATTTTACTCTTTTTCACCTTGTGCTATGTTTATCATATCATATAATTATACTCCCCTTTTTTTTCTTTTTTTGTATTTTATAGTTTCATATTTGTACATATCATTATTTTCCCCCTTTTTTGATATTAAGGGAAAAGTTGTATACCTTATAACTTATCAAAATTATGAGAGTGTGAGGACTTCATGTCCTCCATCATCTTCTCCCATTGGACCTTCAGGCCATCTAGATCCATGTGCTCAAGTGTGATCATTGCATGCATATTGTAGATGTTATCTGCTACAAACATCTTGAGGGTGGCTATCAGTTGTCTTGATGAACTGATATGTTGTTGAAGCAGTGTTAGATTTGGTAGTGTAGACACCTAAAAATGGTTTGAGCCTGCTAGTCTACACTTTTAAACATTTTTAGCATTACAATCGAAACATTGTTTTTCAACCTAATTATTCCTCTATGTGGCGCATATGATATTTATTGTATGGTGACATTGTGTCTTTCGTCAATGATTGAATATTGCAAAATTGTTCAATTGTTTACTAACAATTCTACTTTGTCTATCAAATCGATCATTTTCCAAATCATTTCTGATCAACCCTAAACCGATCCTATTCGATCCTATTCAATCCTAAACCAATCCCATTTGATCCTAAACCATTCCAAACCTTCCTAAATCAATTCAAACCTATCCTATTCTATTCCTAATCACTTATAGAATTGTCTAGACTCATTCTGACCATTCTGGGGCATTGTCCAGGATCACCGATGCCTAATTAACCCAATTTCAAACCAATCGATCAAAACCCTATTTCAATTCAATCAATATTGTCATCATTTTAGGAGCATTGTCCAAGATTATTGATGCTTTGTATCCCCTCAATCAGCTATTTGATAACACTGTCAAAGATCATCAGTGTTATCACTATCAATCTATTAATATCAATTCAATAGTGTTTTTCATATTTGTCAATACTATTTCTGATTATCATTCCGGGAACATTGTCAAAGATCATCGATGTTTCCCCATTTCAATTTCAATCTTACAATGCCATCAAAGTTCATTGGTGCTTTTCAATCATCTCCAATCACCATTATGCGAGCGCATTGTCAAAGTTCATCGATGCCCCATGATTTGTTAAACTATTCTGGAACCCTCAAAATTGATCCTAAACCTTATCAATATTATCAAAATCCTTTCAATTCGACATCAAAACCTTCAATTCGACCTATAAACCACTAATTTCCCACTTTGGATGAATAACCCTTAATGTATCCTAAGTCCTAATCGAATAAATAAACAAACTTTTTTTATTCCCTTTTCACTAAGTCTCCAACAACTAATTAATTTTTATTAATTAATTGGCTAATTTTTTTTATGATATTTTTTATAATTTCATAAATCTAATTTGATTTTGAGGAATATTTGAGAATATTGAATTATGGATTTGATTAAAGATTCATAATCTCACCTAAATATCATATCCCTTAATTGAGGATTCTCATCCCTATTAAGGCACTTCACAAATATTTTCAATATCTCCTCATTTGATCTCCCCCATATCATGCTTCCTAACATCCTAAAAACCAAAATCTGCATTTATGCATAGATTTTGTGCTATCTCACCTAAATGTCTCTCATTTTCTATAAAATGGGATGATTTCCTCTCATTCAAGGTTGAACCACAAGATTTTTGAGAACCTCAAGAATTAGAAATCTTCTAGTATTCTCATTAGAAAAATTGGCTTCTTGTGCAAAGTGTGTGTGAAAAGAGAAACATTAATCTCATTATAGAGAAGAAACAAGGACATTTGAGCATCACTTGAAGGGAGTTCTTGTGTCTTTGTTGTATATTTTTTGAATTCCCCTTTCAATGGCTCTAATGTTAGATTAGTTAGGGTAGCATATTGTTTAGCATTTGTGGTTACCTAGATATGCTCTAATGCATTTTTATGGTCTTAAATTTGCTGAAACCGATGTGAACATGCTTAAATGATGAAATTTTTTGTGTTTTGTGTTTCTTTTTCAGGTTCTGGAAGAGATCTGCATAGGTGGTTACTAAAGCTATGCAGGTGGTTACTGTTCCTGCGCAAGTGGTCACTGTTTCTGCGCAGGTGGTTAAGTCCTGCGCAGGTGGTACCCAGACTTTCACACTTGGAGCTCATAGCTATGAATATGGCTACTTAGCTATGCAGTTGGTCATATGGGATCATCTTTTAGGGTTTACGATCATTTCTTGAATGTTTAGGAAGCCATTTTGCATTTTGGGCTTTCTCTTCTACTTTTTCTCCATTTACAAGCTAAAATGAACCCTAAACTATTCAAATGAACCCTAAAGTTGGTTAATGAACCCTAAGATGGTAAATGAAAATCACACTTTCATTTTCAAGGCCTAAAATTAACATTCACATTTGTATTTGGGCTCTTAAAATGGATCTCATCTAGCCTAGGGTTTTGTGTTATCAAGCTTTTTCAAATTTCAAGCAACTTGCAATCTAGCCTAACTAGGCGTGGAAATAAACTATTTCATGCAAGATCAAGTTTTTTAAGCTAGTAAGGGGCCTAAAATGAACATGCATATCTGATTTGGGTACCTAAAATGAACTCTAACCTAGTTTAGGATCAAATGTAGATTTTGCCCTTAAGGTGTGCCTAAACCACTTTGTTGCACATGCAAGCTAGTTAGGGTTTCAAGATCACTTCAATCTTTTCAAATAAACTTAAATGGCATAAATAATGAATCCTAGATGTGTTTTTGATGATATTTCATGATTACATGTTAAGAAAACCTCTATTTTTGTAAGTTTTTAGTCATTGTTAGGCCTCTGATTAGTAGTTGTGCACTTGGTTGTAGGAGCTGTGCAGGTGGTCAGAAGCTGCATAGGAGGTAGCCTGTTCCTGCACATGTGGTACCTTGGTTCTACATAGGTGGTAGCCTATTCCTGCGTAGGTGGTAAAATTGATGTTTTTCAAGCATATTTTTGGATTTCTGCATTCCTATACTTGTTTCTGCACTTAGACTACTGGATTTTGGTGTTACTGATGATTTGTGCAGCGTGTTAGAAATCATGGGATGAATATTAAATCCTAAAAAATACCAATGGTTTCAATGCAGGATGTTTGTACAAGACCTTCTGTTTTCCCAAACTCTTGTGCTTGCTTTTTGTAGTTAGAAAACACTTCATTTTGGTGCTTGAAAAGAACCTTTTTCTTTCATGTGTCTAATGTGTTTTCTAGATTGTAAAACCCTAAGAATCATATGAGCATATCCTCTCCCCTCACCTTTGTGGATCTTGGGTGTAAGAGAAACTCATATCATTCTTATAGAGTGGCTACCTCTCAAGTGCTTTAGTAGAGCCAGTGAGAGTGGATGCCCAACCGGTAATAGGCTACAGCCAAGCCCATCCAAAACTGGGATACAAATATTCCATTGTGATTAATCTCACAATGAGTGCATGTTGAATGCATTATACTGGGAATAAGATCTCCCTTAGTACCCTTTTGGTGTGTTAAAATCTATGGAACATAACTTTCGTAGGCTGGGAGGCCTCCATAATGGAGCTAATACGACACATGTATAACCACCCAAACAGATTCCCTTATTAAACACTATGTCATAGTTGTTAGTAATTGTATAGTTAGAAAATGGAAGCACTTCCATTATAGACTGGTTAAGTGGTTTTGGGGTCATGTCGAGCATCTTGAATGGGTTATTGATTTAGACCTGGCTTTACCCATGTTTTGCCCCAATTCTCCACCTTTCTCTAGCCAATTTTTGGCATTTTGGACTACAAATCTGAGATCTTTGACCTCAGGGTTAGGGTCAAACTTTTGGGTCTATGTCAACCTTGACCTTGACCTAGGTAAAGGTTGACCTCACCCCTGACCTAGGTGAAGGCCGACTTCAACCTTGACCCAGGGTCCAGATTTCAAGGTCCCACAGTTTCCAGATGTCAGTCTTTGAAAAAGGTTAATTCCCGCTTCCAGGTCGGCTGTTTTGGGTTATGAAGTGATGATTCATAAATTATATTAAATATAGGTCCTCTCCTATGGTTAAAGGGATTTAATGAGAATTTAATTCTCCTATGTCGTCCTCCTTAGAAGATTGTGCCCTAATTTCATATAAAAGGAAGCCTTTCTCTCATTTTCTAAAACCATCAACTAGGTGATACTAGGCATCCTTGAGCAATTGAGAAGAATTATCAAGTGAATTTCAAGCAAGAAATCAAGAAAGATTTGAAGAAAGGATTCATCCATCATCAATAATTTAAGCATCCATTCATCAAAGAGATCCATGAGAGGCCATTGAAGGATTCAAGCTACATAGTACCCTTTTTGGTGATCTCTCCATCCACTTTCTTCCAAGCCTCTTCATAATCAAGAACCCATTCAAGAGTTGGTGTTGGAGATCTAAAATAAATTTATTGAAGGCATCCTACATTCTAAATTCTAGATCCATTGGTTCATACATACTTTTGGATTCAAGGATTTGAATCCTCTACAAGGACTTTCACAAGCAAGGTGAATTTATGCATTTACTTTGTTTACTTCTGCAATTTCAATTATATATTTAATGTTAATTCAAAAACCAAGGTTTGACCAAGGCAAAATTCTCCCCCACAACAAAAAAATCTCTTTTTCTTATAGGTACAGGTTCAGGATTGAATATTTGAACTCAGATCTAGATACCCTTTTCAGTGAACTATCGAGATCCGCGAACAGATTTTCTGTCGGACCTATGCAGGTCAAGGTCAATATTATTGGGTCAGGGGTAACATTTGTGGGTCAAGGTTGACCTTTTTCTTAAGATGGTGTTGGATCATAAAAATATCTCTGGGTTTTGTTCATCTCTGCATTCCAGTTCTGGATCATACTTTAGATTTTCCAGAAACAGAGTACAGACCTCAAAAAATAGCATTCTTTGATCTACAATTCTTTAAGGTTATTACTTCCTCTCATCCTTTTCAATTACTGTTATATATCATATCTACTTAATAATAAAATATAATTTAAGATCCTCTTCCTTTCTCTCATTTCCAAATGGTTGATTCATTTGTGCATTGATCCTTCTTTAGGGTTAATCAATTTGGATCTTTCATTTGTGCATTTGGGGATAAAAGAGGAACATCTTATCTTCCTTCCCCCTTTTATGCTTAGTAAAATTTACACAATACACATCATCTAAACTACAATTAAATATAAAGGTTAAGGAAATACAACACACCTAATAACAATCAATCATAATCAATTTTCTTCCTTGACATTTTGGTGAACCTGTGATATACAACTCTTTCTTTCTGGTGTTAGATTTACATGTTTATGCTAGATCTTGCATGTTATTTCAATTACATTTAAAATTCATCAATCAATATCTCATGTTAGTTCATTTGCATTGCATTGGGGTATGAGCTTTACCACTTCTAGTCCTACTTATAGTATCCTGGTTAGAAGAAGTCATAGACTTATGGGTTCCTTTGATCTCGCGTCTTCCTCTCCTTTCCTTAGGATCCTGGATGATAATTTGATAACTCATGTTTCCAATCCTTCTATGGAGAATAACCCTTCTTACTCATCTCATGATGAGGATGATGCCTTAAGAGTTCCTCCTGAACAAGTGCAAAAACTCTCAACCGGACTTGATAAAATGGGAAATTGGCTCATCCAAGAAAACCATAATCAAGATTCTATCCAAGCTATAGAGGCTATTAAGAAAGTCCTTTATGATAATTATCAAGGTGTTAACTTCTTGTGTGGTCTTACTCATCTTGTGCATTCAAATGTTAAACCTTTAGCTCAAGAGGCTCAAGAGTTAAGATATACACCTTCTATCACTAGTGAGGAACCTTCTTATGTTCCTTTACCTAGCATTCCTACTTATACTCCTCTTTTGATGACTACATATATCCCAATTACATCTATTCATGTGAGTGCTCCTTCGGTATCTCTACCTACCTCACAACCTTCATATCATAATTTACCTTTTACTTATTCTAATCCCCTTCCAACTATGGTTCGTAATGTTCCACCAATTGTGTCTTCTATTCCTATTTCTTCTTACACTTTTCCTAGTGTTCCTAACATTTATATGCCACCTATTTCCTCTAATGATTCTACAATTATTAGTTTAGCTCAAACTGTGTCATCTTTACAACAACAACTTGCATCCTTAACCCAATCCAATTTTAGCATTCCTACATGTGACATGGGTAGTCATTTATCCTTAGACATCATTGGTCCTACTGTCCCTCAACAAGATGATATGCCTCATCTTGAGAGTTAAAATGGTAAAGGTGATCTTATCACTCATGTTAAAACATTTCAAATCCTTTGTAGTGATTATGCTCTTGACCATAGGATTTCAGCTAAATTTTTTGCTAGAACTTTTCATGATAAGGCTTTGAAACAGTATTTTTCTTTACCTCCTTATTCAATTGATTCTTTCCCTAAACTTGCTAATACCTTTATCCAACAATTTCAAAATAACATTGGTCCACAAGTTTCCTTAACTAATTTAATGCATTGTAAATAAAATATTAAGGAAAAATTAATTGATTTCATTGGTATATTTAAGCATTTGTATGCTCAAATTTCTTATCACACTCCTAATATTCATATTCAACACATGTTTATTTCAAATTTACAAAAGGATATTAGAGATAAGATTCTGCTTACTGAATTTACCTCTTTTCAACAACTTTGTGCAACACTTCACCATTATCAGTTACAAGTGAGTCAATTTGAGAGCAGCACTCCAATAGCTCATGTTCCCGTTGATAAGAGTGAAAATGCCCCTAATCCTAATAAGTTTCAAAAACCTAACGATTATGTCAAGATTAATAAACAGACGAATGCGGTTGTTGATCAAGTTGTTGTTACATCCAATAATGCCACTTCTACATTCACTGCTTTTCGTATGAATCATACATTTACTCCTCTCTCTAAAACTTTGCATTCTATAATGAGTAGTTTGTTAAGTTCTAATATGATTACCTTGCCTCCTATTCGACCTCTTCTCCCTGCCATGATAGCATCCAAATCCTTTGATTCTAAATCTTTTTGTCAATACCATCACCAAAATAGCCATGATACTGAAAAATGTTATTCTCTAAAACATAAAATTCAAGATTTAATTGATTATAAAGCTTTGTCTATTGATAATTTTGATGGTAGTGGGAATAAATATGTTTCTCCTCCTAATCAAAACCTTCAAATCTATACGAATCCATTACCTGCACATGATACTAATACCATAGGTCAACCATCTTCTATGGATATTGTTTATGATTCAAAGATGGATGATCTTAATCACATTGTTAATCACATGGAGTGTGTTGTCTCATCTCAACCTACTATTTAGGAACCTTCACCTCTACTTCAACTCCCAGTTCCACCTAAACCTTAAAAACAAACTAAGGATAAGTGACCCAGGGAAACTTTAATCACCTTTGATGATTCTGAAATGATTAAAGCTCCTGATGGTCCCCTTTATATCTGTGCTAGGATTGCTAAGATACCTACTCATGGTTGTCTTGTTGATCCCACATCTTTAATAAATGTCATTACTGAGGAAAATATTTTTTATGAAAAACTTACAACATGTTTTCTATGATCCATCTGATGCGTGGATCCAAACTTGTAATGGTTTTCTTTATCCTGCACTTGGTTCTATCAACTTCCCAGTGGAACTTTGTGGTAAAGTGGTAGATACTACCTTCAATGTTATTCCTACTTCTGATCAATTTCAAATCAAATTTGGTTTACCGTTGATAACTTCTATGCATGCTATTTATTCTCCTATTCATAAATGTGTTAAGTTCATTAATAATGGAGAAGTCAAAATGATTAATCATAGTTTGTATCAACCTTCTAGGCCTAGAGATTGTGCTACTCTTGATTTCTTTTGGCCTTCATTACCTAATTCATGTCCTCCTCACCTTGATCATCTCTTTCGCTCATACCAAGCTTACAAACATCATAAAATTGCTGAGTTAATCATGCCTCAGATAGATCTCAACCGTGGTCTTTTTCCTACTCCTTCCATACCTCTCTTAGCCATTAATTCTAATTCTAATAATCCAACTTCTACTGTTTCATTACAACCCATTGAGAATCCTCCTATAGAACCTATGAAGGAATCTATGGTCATTCCTCCTAGTCCTCAACATGTGTTAAGAAAAGAAAAATGAAAAAAATATGCTAATGGACGTCATAAGAAGCATAGAGCTAATGCTAGGGCCTGTGCTTCTCTTCTTCAAAACTCTTTACCTTATTTTGAACAACCTATGCCTGATGTGTCGAAAGAAGTCAATATTCATAAAGATGTTAAGCTGAATGATTGTGATGATCCTATTCGCATCTTAGATCCCATTTCAATTAATCTTGATGAGGAGGATACTTTAGATGATCCTATTGATCTTAGTGATGAATATGAGACCATTGATCTTGATACTTACTTACCTCACATGCTTTCAACTCAATTAACAATTGAACCTAGTATCAAGCAACACGATTCTCAAGAGGATCCTTGTTTGGAACTAGCTATCATTCCTACTATATTGGATATATCTGTATTGGATATACCAAGATAGGGAGGGTCGGCGATGCGCTTTATTGGCCTATCCTTCATGGTAGCCCTTTTTGTGTTTGCATGTTGTACTGTGCTTCTCCCATAATGTTTTTTCTAAATGTTTGTTAGATTCTTTTATATGACCCTTGTTACTTTGTTGGTGCAAGGTGATAAAAGATTCAAACCTTTTGTACAATTCCTCTATATGTATCTCTATTCTTCTATATGTTGTTTCTATGTTATGTTGTACGTGTGCTATTGTTCGTAAATGTTTCCCTTGTATAATCTGCTTGGATCTGCGACATGGTACCACTGATTCTTTTTGGTCTCTAGGTTGTGGTCCAAAAAGATTCTTCTTCGTAACTCTTAAGTTTCTTTCCTCCATTGTGATCGTAGTTCTACTTTCTTTGGGGAATGATCTCAATTCATTTGCAATAATATCATATTTATATGTACATGTTATCTTATGATCATACTGACCCCACAATAGGTAGATCCCAAATGTGCTCTTTTGTATGTTTATATTTATTTCCCTTGCTTTGTCTTCATTTGGGGGCATCTCGTAGTGGAAACATAGTCCATAGAGTTTTTTATGTTTTTGTTCAAGCCATTTCTCCTATTAAAGTGTTAGCAATGACTTAATGTGGGGGCATACACTCTACTCACTTTTTTCACACACACGCACATTCAAAATATTTTCAAGCACTTAAATTTTTTTCCCTTTATGGATTAAAAACTAATCCTTAAAGCATGGACATTTTACATTTTATTTTACTTTTTAGGATCTCTTGATCCCTCTAGTTTAAATTTACACGGATCTCTTTATCCCTCCAATTTTTCAATGTATTGATCCCTTAAGGTTGGAAGGTGTCCTTAAGAATGGATCTCCCTGATGGATTCACTAGTGAGTAGCCACATTCACTAGGCGGTTCAATTCCATCTTTCCAATTACGCTGTTTACTTGTGTGGTTCACAATGGGACATAAGTTCTCATTGGGCAAGATAATCACACCCTCTCTCTCTCCTTAACTAGTGATGTCTCTCTTATTGTGATCTTAGGGTTGATAAATACTTAAGTCCCTTGGGGGCTTGAGTTTTTCTTTGTCCCTTTTTTATTCCAATAAGATTGTCTGTTCTTTATGATCTCCTTTACCAGGAGTTTGTGTTGAGTCCATACTCTTGCTAAAGTGGGGGCTAAATATATTGTCAAAAAATGGAAGCATTTCCATTGTAGACTATTTTAGCCTTCCAAGTAAGTGGTTTTGGGGTCATATCAAGTGCCTTGAATGGGTTCCTAATTTAGACATGGCTTTCCCCTTGTTTTGCCCTAATTCTCCACCTTTCTCTAGCCTATTTCTGGCATTCTGGACTGCAAATATGAGATCTTTGACCTCAGGGTCAAGGTCAAAATTTTGAGTCTATGTCAACCTCAACCCTGACCTAGGTCAAGGTTGACCTCACCCTTGACCTGGGTCAAGGTCAACCTTGACCTTGACCCAGGGTCCAGATTTCAAGGGTCCCACAGTTTCCGGATGTCGGCCTTTCAAAAAA
The DNA here is from genome assembly GCA_018584345.1 of Thuja plicata. Lineage (NCBI taxonomy): Eukaryota > Viridiplantae > Streptophyta > Pinopsida > Cupressales > Cupressaceae > Thuja > Thuja plicata. The sequence continues at coordinate 579,218 of MU225647.1, read as the reverse complement.
GGTTAATTCCCGCTTCCGGGTCGGCTGTTTCAGGTTCCGAAGAGATGATTCCTAAATTATATGTAATATAGGTCTTATCCTATGGGTAAATGGCTTTAATGAGAATTTAATTCTCCTATGTCAGCCTCCTTAGAAGATTGTGACCTAATTTCATATAAAGGAAGCCTTTCTCTCTCATTTTCTAAAGCCATCAACTAGGTGATACTAGGCATCCTTGAGGAATTGAGAAGCATTATCAAGTGAAGTTCAAGAAATAAATAAATCAATATTTGAAGCAAGGATTCATCCAACATCAAGCATTCAAGAATCCATTCATCAAACAGATCTATGGGAGGCCATTGAAGGATTCAAGCTACATAGTGCCCTTTTTGGTGATCTCTCCATCCACTTTCTTCCAAGCCTCCTCATAATCAAGAATACATTCAAGATTTGGTGTTGGAGAGCTACAAGAAATTTATTAAAGACATCCTACGTTCTAAATTCTACAGCCATTGGTGCATATATACTTGTGGATTCAAGGAATCGAATCCTCCACAAAGACTTTCACAAGCAAGGTGAATTTACCCATTTACTTTGTTTACTTCTACAATTTCAATTATATATTTAAGGTTAATTCCAAAACTGGGGTTTGACCAAGGAAAACCCCTCCCCCCAACAAACAAATATCTTTTTCTTGTAGGTACAGGTTTAGGATTGAAGATTTGAACTCAGATCTGGATACCCTTTTCAGCGAACTATCAGGATCCATGAATAGATTTTCTATCAGACCTATTTAGGTCAAGGTTGAGATTATTGGGTTAGGAGTGATATTTTTGGTTCAAGGTTGACCTTTTTCTTAAGATGGTGTCGGATCAGAAAAATATTTCTAGTTTTTGTTTGTCTCTGCGTTCCGGTTATGGATCATACTTCAAATTTTCCAAAAATAGAGTACATACCTCAGAAGACAGCATTCTTTGATCTACAATTCTTTAAGGTTAGTACTTCCTCTCATCCTTTTCAATTACTGTTATATATAATATCTACTTAATAATAAAATAGAATTTAATATCCTCTTCCTTTCTCTCATTTTTGAATTGTTGATTCATTTGTGCATTGATCCTTCTTTAGGGTTAATCAATTTGGATCTTTAATTTGTGTATTTGGGGATAAAAGAGAAAGATCTTATCTTCAATCCCTCTTTTATGCTTAATCACATTCACACAAAAATCACATTCAAAACAAAAATTAAATGTAAAGGTTAAGGAAATACAACACACCTAATAATAATCAATCACCAATCAAACATCTCCAAATTTTCTTCCTTTACAGTAATAATTGAGGGGGGGGGGGGGGGAAT
>MU225647.1:563760-577741 GCA_018584345.1 Thuja plicata | reverse complement strand
AACTCAGTAAATAAGCAGAGTATACCGATCAATCCAGAGTTAGCTATGTAAGATGCAAAATAGTAAAGAAATGAATCATACACACATAACACATGAATTTTAATGTGGAAACCTTGTTAAGGGAAAAACCACTGGGACTGGTACCCAAAATTTTCACTCTTTTGAAGTGACCCCTATTAGGAGCCAACCCTGTTAAAGGTTACAAACACACTATTATGTGTGACCTTGTTAGAGGATTTTATACATAGAGGTTGTCACTTAGTATCAGGCATCTATTACTACCATCCTTGAATCAGCCTCCTTCTTAGACTTTCAATAGGTATTAAGCAATTTCAATGCTACTTTCATGAATCAACCTTTTTGGCACTCCTTGAGATGAGCCTCAATATATAGAAGACTATTAAGTCCTGCTCGGTTAAGAGACTTGATGCTTCAATGGTTAAACTAAAACACTATGACCTATTCATATTACAACTTGAATTGCATATTTTCAGATCTATTTAAGTACATTACCTCACTAACCAATGTATCAATTCAATCCTTTGTGCTCCACACTTTCTACTCTGTGATTTTGTGCTCACTGTTCGTTGGTTGTCTGCAGAATTCCTTAGCTCTCCTTCAGCTTGTTTGATCAGCACTGCATGAATTTTTTCTTCATTAGTTTCTCTTCAGCATCCTCTTTCTATTCACTCCCCTTATTCTCATTTTTGAATGAATTAATCTTGTCTCTTATATAGACATAATATTCATTATTTATTGGTTCTTGATTCTTGGCGTGATAAATAATCCAGCCAATTAGATTTAAAGCATAACTCCTGATTTGTCTCATAGATATCTTCTTGCCAACTATACAAATCATATTTAAATCAATCACTTATCTTTGGTCGAATAAAATAAAGTAGACAACCAGTTAAGTCTATATTTAGCTCTGCCAGCTAGATATTTTGTTGTTTTCTGAATTCTTTGTTTTGTCAGTCACTACTACAGTTAGTTGTAGGTGAAACATGACTGATCCATTAGTGAGACTCCAATTAGCTTCGTGATCTCCATCCATCGGGCATCATTGGAATTTTACTTGTTGGGAAGCCTTCTGACTTTTCTCATTGGGCATTCTGTGGTTTTGCTTCGTCGGGCAACACTATGCTTCTGATCGTCGGGTATCACTATGATTGTTCTTCTTTTCTCTATCTATCGGTGTGCACTCCATCGGTGTTGTTTGTCACTTAGTGAATACTTGACTTTTATGTATTGCTAAAAGCATAAATTTGGTTCTCTGAAGTCTTTGGCATTATGTACATGACCGTACAGATGATATTAAGTTGACATCAATGACAATACAGTCCATTAATTTATTTAATGACCTACATTATCTTCAACTTAACTTTATCAAACATTCAATCTGTTACATGTCATCAATCTCTCCCATTGGCATTGATGGCAATGTACTATATTATTACACTATTCTATTTCTAATACAATATGAAATACAACAGTTGAGATTCGTCAAACTACCAATCTTTTTTTTTTGTTAACCGATAAATTTCTTAGCATCGGTAAGCTCTGTTTTAGCTAAGATTTGATTCTTGCAGCTCCTTGTCTTGTGATGTGTTGTGCTCTCTCCTTGTGTTAATTTCTCTCCCTTGACTATTATTTTCTTTTGATGTCTTTTTCTCTTGTCAGCAACTCTTCGTTTGTATAAAGTTTCCATACAATTTCTTTCTCTAAGGATATAATCTCTCCCTGATGGAGTGATGTGATAATGGATAATCTCTCTCCCTTTTCTGAAGAATGTGATAATATGGATGATCTCTCTCCCTTTGAAAACAATGCTAAACAAATATCTCATCAATATCTGACATTAATGTCAAACAGTTGTTTCTCTCCATCCATAATATATTCCTTGAAATTCCCTTATCCATCAGCAATACAACAATATGCTCTGGTGCTCAATGATGATATATACCTGTCTATATATAGTTGTAGCCTTGAAGCTCATCTCTTTTCTTGCATCAAAATTAATGATATTCTGATAATATGTAGGTTGATGCAGCCTTCTAGTCATTTTACTGATTGGTAGACAAGGGTTTGACCCCTAGTATGTAATGAAAATACCTTCACATCGGTGCAAGATCTGTAGACCAATAAAGAACATGATCTCTCTAAACATAGACATCTCAAAATCTTTTCTCATCTCATTAGAAAATGATTTTCATAGCATATCATTACCTCCAAATATGATGTCATCAACAAATATTTCAGAAATCAAAGTGTTAGCATCAGTATCTTCCTTCAAATAAAGATTATTGTTTTCACTAGTCCTTACAAATCCAATACTTATAAGATAGGAATGAAGTCATTCATACCAGGCTCTAGGAGTTTGTTTCAATCCATACAAGGCTTTATGAAGTCTACATATCATGTTTCTCTTGTCTGGATCTACAAACCCTTCTGGTTTCTCAATGTATACCTCTTCTTCAAGTATTCCATTTAGGAATGCTGACTTGACATCCATCTGGTATACCATGAATCCTTTGAATGCAGCATAAAAAATTAGTATTCTTACACCTTCTATCCTAGAAATGGGTGCTAAGGTCTCTCCATAGTCAATACCTTCCTCTTGTGCATACCCCTTGCATACTAGTCTTGCTTTGTTTCTTGTGACTTCTCCATTCTCATTCAACTTGTTCCTGAACATCCATTTAGTACTGATGACATTATTTTCATCTAGTCTTGGTACAAGTGACCATGTCTTATTTTTCTCAATCTACTCAATCTCATCATTCATAGCACTTATCCATTCTTCATTATCAAGTGCAGTATTGGCATATTTTGGTTCAAACTCACATATTAAACAACTTGTGTTTAGAGACTTACTTCTTATTCTTGTACCAGCTTTGTTGTCTCCTATGATCTGGATCTCTAGATGGTTCCTTCTTACATATCTAGCAAGAACTCGTTTAGCTCTTTGTCTATCATCTTGATCATCATTTTGTCCTTCATTATGTTCTTCACCACTCTGTACATCATTTTGATTATTATCCCGACCGTTGGTATTTGCAGCTTGACCGTCAGTTACAACATTCTTTCACTCTGGAATTAAGCATTATTTCTTGGGCAGAGCCTTAGGTTCTCCATAGTATACAAACTTGTTGTAGTCCTCTGGTTTTTTTGTGCTTTCTAGCTCATTCTTTTCAACAAATTCATCTATCTTCACATTTTCACTTTCAACAATTTTGTTAGAAGCCTTGATTAGACATTTATAAGCTTTGCTCTTGGTGGAATACCCTAGAATATACCTTCATCACTCTTGGCGTCAATCTTTCCATTTCTATCATCCTTTAATATATAACATTAACTACCAAAGATTCTGAAGTAACTTACATTGGGTGTTTTACCATACCATAGCTCATAGGGTGTCTTGTTTGTGTCCTTTAATTGTACTATGTTTAATGTGTAGATAGTAGTACTAAAAATTTCCCTCCAAAAGATTTGGGTGATGCCTTTCTCTATCATTAGTGTTCTATCACAATCAACTATGGATCTGTTCCTTCTCTTAGCAATCTCATTTTGCTGTGGTGTTCTTGGTGCAGAAACCTGTCTTTTTATACCATGCTCATTGCAGAAGTTAGTGAATTCATCTGATATAAACTATCCTCCTCTATCTGATCTCAAGCATTTCAAATCCTTACCACTTTGTTTCTCTATCATAGCCTTATACCATTTAAACATCTTGAATGCTTCATATTTATCTTTTAGAAACATAACTGTCATCATTCTAGAGTAATCATCAACAAAGAGAATAAAATATCTATCTCCATAATAACTCTTTGTCCTCATTGGTCCACATAGATCAGTATGGACTAATTCTAGAATATCATCAGATGTATGGGTTTTACATTTGAAACTAGACTTTGTCATCTTACCTTTTTGACAATTCTTACACATGATGTTGTCAGGCTTTGACATCGTCGGTAAGCCTCTTACATTTCTCCTGCTACTTATTTTCATCATGTTGTCAAAATTCACATGACACAATATTTTGTGCCACAACCATATTTATTTGTTTCTAGTCATTAAGCAAGTGGTGTTAGTATCATTCAGATAGAATAAGTTACCTTTTTTCTATCCACCAGTACCAATCAATCTTCCTGATTCATTGAAGATCTTTGCCTTCTTATTCTCAAATGATACTCTGTGACCTGAATTATTCAGCTGAGAAACACTCAACAGATTATAATTCAATCCTTTTACCCAATAATAATTTTCACATTTAATTAGGTTATTCAACATTATAGTTCCTTTACCTTCAACTGCACAAGGTGTATCATTACCCATTCTTACTGTACCACCATTGTAATACTCAAAAGTGTTAAAAATTTCTTTGTCACCAGTCATGTGGTGAGTGCAGCCACTATCTATAATCCAGATGTCATTCTTGCTAACCTTAGATATGAGTGTAGTATTTACATACCTTTCATCTTCATCTGAATCATCTTTCATAGTCACAAACACCATCTCGATGTCTTCATCAGGTTCGGTGTCAGTATCTTCATCTTTACAAGTAGCTATGTAGCTAGCTTTCTTTCCTTTGTCCTTGTACTCTCGGGTACCTCTTCTTTCTAATTGTCGGTAACTTCTGTAATCTTTATTATCACCTCTGTCATATTTCTTCTCAAAAGAGTTTTCATTAACTCTTTCATCTTTTCTTCTGTTAGGACATCTTGCAGCAAATTGTCCAATCTCTTTAAAATTAAAGAATACAAGTGGTAAATTTCCTTTGTATTTACCTTTGCCTCTCTGTATTCTTCTAGCCATAAGTTCTTCTATTTCATCTAGATCTTCTTCTTCACTTTCACTTTCACTATCTCTTCTAGATGTGTGTCTATGAATTGATTTACTGATTCTCATAGAAGATTTAAATGCAGACTCTAAGTTCGGTAAGACACTATTATCAAAGTTATTCATTTCAAATGAAATTAGTCTACCAATTAAACTATCAAGAGTGACTATATTGTTTGGTACTGCTCTCATTTCTTGAATGATAGAAACTCTAATAGCATATACAGGCAGTAAGGTTCTTAAGATTTTACTTACCACTATCTCCTCTTCAAGTGTACCTCCAACTCCTCCTATAGCATTGACTACTTCTTTGATTCGTGTGTTGTATTGTGTGATGTTTTCTCCTTCTTTCATTCTGAGATCATAAAAATTTCCTCTAAGGCTTTCTTCCTTGGCTCTCAGAACATTTGTATCACTTCCATGTACAAGTTTCATTTTGTCCCACATCTTCTTTGCAGTTTTGCAATCTTTGACATATTCAAATTTAGCATCAGAGAGTGAGGAAGAAAGGTCTATGAACATGTAGTTGTTCTCATGCTTCTCTCTCAGTTGATCTACTATTAATACTCTTGTGGGAAACACATATTCAGTATCTAGGAACTGAGTAACATCATTACCAATACCTGATAAGTGGAGTCTTATCCTACTTTTCCATGAAGCAAAGCTGCCTTTGTTCAACTTGGCTATATCTCATCTATTCATCTTTTGATCTTGAGTTCGGTCTTGAAACCTTCCTTTCTAAGCACACAAGCTCTTATACCAATTGTTACTAATAACTGAGAGGGGGGGGGGGGGGGGGGGGGANGGGGGTGAATCAGTGAACTCAAAAATTTATACTTCAAACTTAACCACCAATCAATAAATCTCAGATTGTTATGTCCCTACAAGATGCATGCCATGAAATACTAATAATGATTAACTACCTGTCGGTTTTCTCTGTCAATCCTTATTCTTTATTGATTACCGATAAATAGTATAACTATTTACCGAAACTCAGTAAATACACAGAGTATACCGATTAATCCAGAGTTAGCTATGTAAGATGAAAAATAGTAAAGAAATGAATCATACACACATAACACATGAATTTTAATGTGGAAACCCTATTAAGGGAAAAACCATTGGGATTGGTACCCCAAATTTTCACTCTTTTGAAGTGAACCCTATTAGGAGCCAACCCTGTTAAAGGTTACAAACACACTATTAAGTGCGACCTTGTTAGAGGATTTTATACATAGAGGTTGTCACTTAGTATTGGGAATCTATTTCTACCATCCTTCAATCATCCTCCTTCTTAGACTGTCAATAGGTATCGGGCAAGTCCAATGCTACTTTCATGAGTAAACATTTTTGGCACTCCTTGAGATATAATTCAATATATAGAAGACTGTTAAGTCTTGCTCGGTTAAGCAACTTGATGCTTCAATGGTTAAATTGAAACCCTATGAACAATTCATACTACAACTCGAATTGCATATTTTCAGATCCATTTAAGCATATTACCTCACTGACCAATGTATCAATTCAATCCTTTGTGCTCCACACTTTCTACTCTGTGATGTTGTGCTCACTGTTTGTCGGTTGTCTGCAAAATTCCTTAGCTCTCCTTCAGCTTGTTTGATCAGCACTGCATGAATTTGTTCTTCATCAGTTTCTCTTCAGCATCCTCTTTATATTCACTCCCCTTAATCTCATTTTTGAATGAATTAATTTTGTCTCTTATATAGACATAATAGTCATTGTTTCTTGGTTCTTGATTCTTGGCATGATAAATAATCTAGCCAATTAGATTTAAAGCATAACTCTTGATTTGTCTCATAGATATCTTCTTGAAAACTATACAAATCAACTTTAAATCAATCACTTATCTCTGGTTGAATAAAAAAAAGTAGACAACTAGTTAAGTCTACATCTAGCTCTACCAGCTAGATATTTTGTCATTTTTTGAACTCTCTGTTCTGTCAGTCACTACTGCAGTTAGTTGTCGCTGAAACCTGACTGATCTATCTATGAGACTCCAGTTAGCTTTTTGATCTCCGTCTATTAGGCATCATTGGAATTTTACTCATCGGGAAACCTTCTAAATTTTCTTGTTAGGCATTCTATGGTTTTGCTTTGTCAGGAAACACTATGCTTCTGATCGTCAGGTATCACTGTGATTGTTCTTCTTTGCTCTATCCGTTGGTGTGCACTCTATCGGTGTTGTTTGTCACTTAGTGAATACTTGAATTTTATGTATTATTGAAAGCATAACTTTGGTTCCTTTGGTTCTCTAAAGTCTTTGGCATTATGTACTTTACCGTATAGATGATATTAAGTTGACATCAATAAAAATACAGTCCATTAACTAATTTAATGACCTGCATTATCTTCAACTTAACTTTATCAAATATTCAATCAGTTACATGTCATCAATAGTAGCCAAAAACCTTCTATCTGTTGGTGCGAAAGGTCAGAGACCAACTAAGATGCCCCACACTTTCATAGCTATTAGTCGAGACAACAATCCCTTGGGAAGTGATGACCCTTGGGAGTTGAAGCTTGGAGTGCCTGAGAAGTGAGTGCACATGTAAGGAGGAGCCTGTGCCTCCAATCTTCTAGGTTGTCCACTATTAGTAAGCATGGCTGAACTTCAGTTCAAGTGGGGATTCAACAAATATTATCCTGGCTATCCTTAGGTTGTAATGTGTTTATTTCAATTTTAAAACAACCATTCTTCACAATGTGTCTTATGTGGGTGTTTAAAAATTTTAAATAACAATTTGAAAAACATTCCAAACATTTCAAAAAACATTCCCAAACATTCTTGAGCACTTTGATTCTTCCCAAAACATCTTGTTTCAAAACCTTGTGAACATATGGAGACCAAAAACATTTATCTTGCAGCCTTGTGGATTGCTTCATTCTTGCATATTCATAGCATAATCCCTTTTTCATATGTTGCATTAGTTTCCTTGCATTTTCAATATTAATCCTCTTGCATTAAGCTTGCATCATAACAACATATTTCCTTGCAAAAATCCTCATACTGCATCTAGATCCTTTTCAAAACTTTGTAAAATCCCAAAGGAATTCAAATTTTAGAGTCTTACCCTATTTCATTGAAGAAAGGATCTTGATTTGGTCCCTTATTCCAAAATTTCAACCCCGCTATCATTGGTTCTAACTCCATCTTTGTCATGTTGGATTGGACCTAGTCCCTTTTTGCCCCTTTATCAAATTGATCCCTTTTAAAGTCAAGATCCCTATTCACTTTCCTAATGTTAGATTCTTAGGTTTGCAATTTCCAAAGATTTTTCAAATCCAAAAAAATCAACTGCATTAAGTCATAGGTTGCTTTTCATACATCATCCAAAGTCCAAATTTGTATTTGCTTAAAGTCCTTGTATATTTAGGTTGCATTTTCATCCAAAAATTCCCTCAAAAATTCCGAAAACATCTTGCATTTGCATATAGTCATCATGTCAATCTTCACTAGGTTCCAAGCATCCAAAAGGCAACAATAAACTTATCAACCCATGTTTCCATCACAAGGAAAATCACAATTACCTTTTGATCAAAGACAAGATATACCTTTGCAACAACAAGCTTTTAAGCCAAGGCAAATGACATCAACACAACCAAACAATCAATTACATCAAGTCCATTCAAACATGATTCAAAAGTTGCAAAAAAAATTGGCTAAAGAAAAGAATCTCTTGGAAGAGAAGGTTACCAAGATGGTAAAGAGTAGTTAGGGGATGGCCAAACTCCTTGGATGTCCAAGTGACTCTTTTGGTGAAATTGACACACAATCTCTCATTGAGAAATCAAAGATACCCAAACTCATTTTACAACTCAATGAGGCAAATGAACAATTTAACAAAGCCCAATTCAATCATGTGCAAAAGCCAAAAATTTTCAACCAAGTTCCATATCATGCTCAATTCAATCAAGTTTAAAACCAATCTCCATGTGTTCAAATTTCAAATCAATCATTCAACCAAGTTCCAAATCAAACCTTTCAACCTAATTATGGCATAATTCAAATGGGGCCACCACCAAATTACAAACCAATCTTCATTCTAATGCAACCAAGTGATCTTCAAACAATTTCACAAACTCTTATGCCAATCATGCAAACAAGATAATCAATACTAAGATCACAAACAATAACATTACTTAAGGAACCTTTTGTGTCTAATTCACCACCAATGTCTTATCAAACAAAGGAAAATTCAAATGTGACATCTTTTGAACATCAACCAAGCATAATCAATAAGAAACCTTTTGTTGAACATGTTCATTCCAAAAATTCTTTCCAACATGTAAATAGTGATGAGGTATCACAAACCAGACCCATCAAACAGCACAAGTTCAAATCCAAAATTTTAAAGAATTTGTTTCAAAAATTGGATCAAACAAATAATTTACCCATGTTTAGCAATGGCTCACGCCAAAACAATCACATGGATGACATGCCTATTTCCCCTCAAGACATTGAACTTAAAGAAACATCCATGTTTCCTTCCACCCCTTCATCCCCACATTCCTCCCAAGAGAAATTTCCTCCATCCCCATCAAGTGATTCTTCCAACAATGCAACCTTCCAATTTCTATCCATGAAAGAATTCCAAGATAGCCCCATGCATATCCCAAGTTCCTTTGAATCAATTCCACCATGTCCTGTAATTTTGATCAAGCCTATTCTTGAGATTCCTATCCAAATTCCATCTTCCTCATATAAAAATCTTTACCCCTTCCAAGAACCCCCCTTGCATGTCCAAAGTCATATACCATGTCAAGAGGATGATAAAAAGAATGAATAAACATGTCTAAAAAAATATCAAGATCAAGACCCCTTCAATGACCAATTCTATCCTATTGTTGACCAAGAGCCCATTCCCCTTGAGCCTCATGATGATCCTATTCAAGATGATCCCCTTCAAGATGATCCCCTTCAATTCCCAAACCAAAATGTTCTTCCAAATTCCATTGACCTTCTACTTCCCAAGAAAGATCATGATCTCCCTTCCATGCCCTCCCAAGATCACTTTCCAAGTCAACATAAAGGTGTCCCTTCACCTTCATGTCCTCCAAAAGATCCTATCATCCCTTTGGATCCCCCAAAAGATCCCCTTATTCCTCCAGATCCTCCTCAAGATCCATCCATCTGTTCTTCTCCTTGTCCTAATCCTTCAAATCCCCCTTGTGATTCAAGCACATCTATGCAAGTTTTTCATGAACCCCTTACACTTCAAATTGGTTCCCCTATTTCTATTGATTCTAGTCCACCTCATGGTCCTATAAGGCCTTCCATATCTTTCACACCTCATAATAATGGACTCGCATTGGGTAGCAAGTATCCTACTGGTCAAAGAAAGCATTATCAAGTCAAAGGGTTAGACCTCTGTGCAAAAGGTATATTGAAACCCTTACATGTTGAAGAAAATTCAAATGGCCATGGTCTTAATAACAAATCTACATCTCAAGGCATTGGTATCCCTTCAAAATCCAAATCCAGATGTATAACTCCCCTTCAACCCTTCCATCCATCTTAGGTCCATATATTCCTCCCTCTACTAGCTCACAATCCCCTTACCCTTTCCCACATGCAAGTCAACAAAGGCATACACCCTCAAGAGCCTTCCATCCATCCAAAATACCTCCATACAATTCCTATCCATCCATGAATTCCATTCCCTTTCAAAGCAATTTGGTTTCCAAACATAAATTCTACAAGTTAAGCAATCCACATGCTATCAAGGATCAACATGTCCAGTATAATCAACATGTACAAAAGAAGAAAAATTTGATCCAAAATAAAAAAGAATTATCAAAAAGGCTACAAAGGCCCATTGAGAAAAAAATAAAGTCAAAAGTCATATGGGTTCCAAAATCCATTGTGGAAGAAATACATTCAGAGGACCCTCAAAATAATGAAAAATTAAAAATAATGTGGATTCCGAAGAAGCTCCTTGAAGCACAGAGTCCCAAAGAAAATTCCAAATTGGCATCCAAAATTGCTATCCCTCCATCTAAATTTCTTCCATATTCCAAATCCATTTTGGGTCCTTGTGTCCCAAAATCCATATCCATTCCTTCATTAATCCTTCAAAATCCAAAATCTCATTTTCCTCTATCACTCCATCACCCCTCAAGGTGTGTGCCAATGTTGTTCTTGCATCTATTCCCTTCCACTTCAAAGAAAGCTGGCATACATTCCCTCCATCATCCAACACCTGCTTTCCAAACTTTCATCCAACCTACCCAATCCTTTGCATAAATCTTGTCCCACCCTTATCTAATCACCCACTTCATATCTCTTTGTCATTACCCTACCAATGTCTTTGCACAATATCTTTCAAAAGAACATTTCAAAGAGTAAGGCACTTGAGTCCTTTGTCCATGTCACTTCATGCGTCCATTTTTTTTTTAAATGTCAAAAAAAAAAATCAAAACAATCAAAAAAATATGAAAACAAGAAAATTTTGCCTTGATGAAATCTTGGCAAACATGCATCTTAGCAACACAAAAAAAATGCCAAAAAAAAAATATGAAAAAAAGAAAAAATAAAAAAAATATGGAAAAAGGAAAAAATTGCCTTGATGAAAACCTGGCAAACAACCATCTTGGAAACACACAAAAAAAAAGATTCAAGAGAAATAATTTTGTCCAATAGTGAAAACCTGAAAAACAGGCGCTTTGGGCAAGTACCATGATGAAAACCTGGCAAATAGGCATCATGTGTAATTCTATGAACTTTTTGCAGTCTATACTTTGGGGGGCAGATTCCATTTCATGTTATCCTCCATTATCCCCAGCATGTCCTCCATTATCCTATGCCTGTCATATCCATTATCATATCCCCTTTTCCCCAGCTTTGATCTTGACATAAAATCTTCCTTGAAGCATCACATGTCCTATCTGCTTTACATTGTCTTGATCCCTTTGGTCTACATTGCCTATCCTATCGAAACCCTTCATCCATATTCCATGTCCATTCACATTATCCCTGATTGATCTTGCATATCCTATCCATATCCTACCATTTTCATGTTCATATCCTGTCATTATCCTATCTAGGTCCTAACATTGTCCAATCCAACTCCCCGTCTTGGTCTTGATGTCAAAAAAAGACGTTCAATGCAAAAACATGTTTTCAAAGAAAAAAACCTCTTCACATGTCCATTTCTCACATTCTATCCACTGTACTATCTCATTACCTTATCATTGTCTTGTCCAGTCCCCCATCTTGGCACAAAAAAAAATTGTTATCCCATTTCTTGGATAGTCCTTGGCACTTAACCAGATCCAATGCAATGACCCTTGGCCTTCATCCATCTACTAGTCTATTTATCCTTTCAAAATGTCCCTACCTTTCTAGACATTGGGGGAAATTCAAATCTTGCAACTTGTAAATATCTTAATGATCTGAAAAATCCTAAAAATCTAAATAAGCAGCTCAAAATTCCAAAAAAATCAAATAATGTCCTGAAAAAAATTGCTAAAAATCAAATAATGTCCTAAAAAAATTGCTAAAAATCAAATAGTGTCCTAAAAAAAATTGCTAAAAATTCAAATATCTCAAAAATCCTAACAATTGCATAAATCTCTTCAAAAATCTACAATAAATTTGTACATACTTGTCTTCTTTTTGCGAATCGAACATCATGTTTGCAGACATCAGTGGCAGATACATCCTTCTGTGCTTAACAAAATCATATTCTCACAAATGCAATCTAAGTCATTATGACTCAACATTCAATCTTGTTGGACTGTTCAATATTTCGACCTTTGCTATTAATCAATCTGTCCAAGCTATCAATCAATTATCTAATTAGTCAATTCCAAACTAAGCTACCAATCAAAGAACATCTACTGCAAGTCACAAAAAGAGAAGAATGGTTGTTGGCTCACATTGTTTCAGTGAGTGTTTTATCTTTCATTGATTTCTATCTTTTTTCTTTATTTTTCTGCCTGTTTGATGATCTCATAAAATTTTGGGGCATGTCTGCTACATGTTTCGGGATGGAGAAGATCATCCTCTTGTTGGAAAGTGACAATGCAAGAAATTGTTATTTTTTCATTGCTGTCAAACCTTAACTGGTGAGACTATTTTTATCTGTTTGAGTACCATAGCTATTGTTGATGAAGAATATTTAACAAGAAGACCAAGTGAATGGTTGAGTTAAGGAAAATAAAAGGGTACTTGATCAGTTGGCACTCTGGCAAAGTAATTAGTTGTTTATCTTTCAAAGATAGTTTTTCTGGTTGTTTAGTGTCGAGCAAAGTTTGGCTTGTGCTGAGCAAAGTTGCTTGTGCCGAGAAAAGTTGCTTGTGTCGAGCAAAGTTGTTCGTGATGAGAAAAGTTGTTCAATGCTGAGCAGCATTGAAATTGTCGAGTGAAAATAGTGATGTTGGCTGACTTACAGTAATTGGATTAATGATGAGATTTGAGATCTTTGGCTGACTTAGTTAATTTTTATTGGGATATGTAATGTTAATTAAAGATTGATCCATGTCATTTAATGTATGGGTAACCATAATTAATGCATGGTTTCAAGATTTAATTAGAGACTGCTTTGGAGATGTAAATGTAATGCAAAGATGGAATGATCCATTGGATTTGACCTAACCTAAGATCTACGATCTTGTTTAAGAGGCAAAAAGATTTATCTGACCTAAACAAAGAGGTATATGATAACCTCAAGGGGTTATTCATTTTGTAAGTAAGAGGTGTGCTGCTGAATGTGAAGTGGATGTGTATGCAAGAGGATTTGCATAGTTGATTTACTATTTGGCATTATCTAGCAGAAAAGGTTGAATACAGAAGAAGAGAGTTTCATGTGTGATTGCTTGACGGATTTCCAAGCAGATGAGAAGGTTGAAATGACAATGCAGGCTATCCAGTAAGTTAACATCATAGCTGTAATTGGATCTAAATTTACAAAGTAAGTTGTATATATCAGATCACAATTGCTGATTACTTTCTAACCATTGTATCAGTTAAAATCCTTTAATAACAAGGTTGATCTAACAGTCATTTGTATAAATCCTCTAACAAGGTGACATTCAGGTGGAATGTTCTAAGTCCTCTAACAAGGCCACTCCTGACAGGGTGATTAAATCCTTTAACTAGGTCACACCTAGCAGTGTGTTA
>MU225647.1:514292-561736 GCA_018584345.1 Thuja plicata | reverse complement strand
ACTTTATTCTATTTGTTGATGATTATTCAAGGATGATGACTGTAATGTTTCTCAAGGAAAAATCTGATGCATTCCAGTTATTTAAATGGTACTTAGCTAAATTTGAAAAGGAAACAGGCAAAAGTTTAAAATTCTTAAGATTTGACAGAGGTGGAGAGTTTATTTCTAATGAGTTTACCAGGTTCTACAATGACCAAGGCATAAAGAGATAGATGTCTGCACCTAGGACTCCTCCACAAAATAGTATTGATGAACGAAAGAACAAATATATCATGGGATGTGAAAGAACACTAATGATGGAGAAAAATGTTGCACAAAAATATTCGAAAGAAGTTGTAAGTACTGCAGTCTATACACTAAATAGAGTTCAAGTCAAGAAAGGTACAGATGCTACACCTTATGAACTTTGGTATGGTTATGCACCTAGTGTAAAGTATTTTAAAGTATTTGGAAGCAAATGTTTTATATTGAAAGACAACAGAAATGGAAAACTTGATGCTAAAGGTGAATAAGGTATATTCCTTGGTCATTAAATGAAAAGAAAAGCATACAAATGTTTGAATTCTAATACTAAAAAAAATTTTGAAAGTGTAAATGTAAGAATTGATGAGTTTGCAGAAAGAAATGAAGCTGAAAGTACACAAGAGCCTGAAAGCTACTGATCATTCATATATCTGGATGAGGAAGATTCTAATTCACTACCTGAGGCTATTGTTGAACAACAACATGCACCTACCGAGTCACAGAGTGGAGCTGTCGAGCAACTGGAAGTGAATGCCAAGCTATCTGATGGAGATGCCGAGTCACAGAATCAACCAAAACTGAATACAGACAATGAACCTACAGTAAGGACTGAGCCTACCCTAGCAAAATATGTGAGAAGAAATCACAATTTTAATCAAATCATTGGATCAAAGGATTCTGTTGTTATGAAAAGAAGTAAGTTAAAAAATGGCACATGTCTGTTATGTGAATTTGAGCCCAAAATAGTGAAAGATGCTTTAGAAAATGAAGATTGGATACAAGCAATGAATGAGGAAATTGAAAAAATTGAGAAGAAAAAAACTTGGAAACTTGTACCTAGGCCGAAGGATAAAAATGTAATTGGCACAAAGTGGGTATTCATGAATAAGCTTAATGAACATGGAGATGTGACAAGAAATAAAGCTAGACTAGTATGCAAGGGTTATGCACAGGAGGAAGGAATTGACTACGGTGAAACCTTCACCCCAGTTGCAAGATTGGAAGGTGTCATAACCTTACTTGCATATGCATCCTATAAAGGATTCAAAGTTTATCAGATGGATGTGAAATCTGCATTTCTCAATGGAATCTTGGAAGAAGAGGTGTATATTGAGAAAGGTGATGGTTTTATAGACCCAAACAAAAGGGATATGGTTTGCAGATTGTACAAAGCATTATATGGATTGAAGCAAGTGCCAAGAGCATGGTATGAGAGATTGCACAATTATCTGATCAAGATTGGATTTGCAAGAACCAATGACAATAGAAACCTATACTTAAAGACAGAGAAAAGTAAAGGTACATTATTAGCTGAAATTTTTGTACATGACATCATATTTAGTGGAAAAGATGTGTTATGTCAAGAATTTTCAACAGAGATGCAAACTGAGTTTGAGATGTCTATGTTTGGTGAAATAAAATTCTTTGTTGGCTTACAAATTTATCAAATGAAGAATGGTATCTATATCACTCAATCTAAATATATCAAAGAGATACTGAAATTTTTTGGAATGGAAGAGTCCAAACCAGTAAGTACACACATGGCTACTGGACAGAAGCTAACAAAAGATGATGACACAAAAGAAGTAAACCAAACACTCTACAGATCAATGATTGGAAAACTACAATATGTTGTACATAGTAGACATGATATTTCCCTAGTTGTTGGAATTGTTGCAAGGTTTTCTACTAATCCCAAGGAAACTCACATGATGGGAATAAAAAGGATTCTAAAATATTTGAAAGGAACTAATGGCTATGGTCTATACTACAAAAGGAATGACAAGTTTGAACTCAGAGTTTAGACTGACTCTGATTGGGCTAGAAATGTTGATGATAGGAAAAGTACTACTGGTGGAGCATTTCTTTTAGGAAAGAGATTGATCTCCTAGACAAGAAAGAAATAGAACTGCACCTCACAATCTACAACTGAAGCCGAGTATGTGGCAGCAACAGTCAACGATTCTAACATTGTGTGGTTGAAGATACTACTGAAAGGTATGAAGGAAGAAATCACTAACCCAGTTGTCATATATTGTGATAACATGACTGCTATTAATATTTCTAAAAATCATGTTATGCACTCAAAGACAAAGCATATAGCTATCAAATATCATTACTTGAGGGAGCTAGTTCAGAGTAAAGAAGTGAGACTAGATTATGTGAACACTAAAGAACAATTAGCAGACATATTCACAAAAGCACTACCCAAGGAAGCTCATGAGTATCTACGAGGTAAATTGGGGGTGATTCCCCTAACTGAGGCTAATTAAGTTTTGTATGGTACTGTTGCATCAAATATTACATTTAGAATATTTGACACATTGATGCACAGTTAGTCACACTTTAGGATGCTGGCTAAATTTGTGAAGATGAACAAGGACAGAAAAGAAAAATCAGTCATAATCAAGATGATAGGATCAACATGACACTAAAGATCTACATGATAATGATATCGACATCTTTGGAATTGTTGTCAAAGAGGGAGATATTACCTATAAAGAGGGAGAGATTGCCTAGAAAGAGAGATTACCAAGAGGGAAAGATTACAAAGAGGCAGAAGTTACTATTGAAAACATTGAAGTGATTATCTACTCAGAGGGAGTATACAAATGATTAAGACATACATGATTACAGTGTGATTACAGACACAGAGGGAGAAATGTTTTATAGATAAGAATCAGAATGAAGCTAAAGAAATTAATGAAGATTTGTTCATATCAAGGAACACAGGTGAGTTTTTGGGATTGGTTGGTAACTATGCTTGTCAAATCATTGTTTTAATATTTTGTGTTGCCATCAATGCCAAAGAGGGAGATTGTTGGAAAGTGACAATGCAAGCAATTGTTATTTTGTCATTGCTGTCAAATATTAACTAGTGAGGCTATTGTTATCTATTTGAGTACCATATCTATTGTTGATGAAGAAGATTTAACAAGAAGACCAAGTGAATGGTTGAGTTAAGTAAAATAAAAGGGTACTTGATTAGTTGGCACTCTGGTAAGGTAATTAGTTGTTTATCTTTCAAAGATATTTTTTTTTGTTGTTCTGTGCTGAGCAAATTTTGGTTTGTGCCGATCAAAGTTGTTCATGATGAGCAAAGTTGTTCAATGTCGAGCACCATTGAAATTGCCGAGTGAAAACAGTGATGTTGGCCAACTTACAGTAATTGGATTAATGATGAGATTTGAGATCTCTGGCCAACTTAGTCAATTTTTATTGGGATATGTAATGTTAATTAAAGATTGATCTACATCATTTAATGTATGGGTAACCATAATTAATGCATGGTTTCAAGATTTAATTAGAGAATACTTTGGAGAAGTAAATGTAATGCAAAGATGGAATGATCCATTGGATCTGACCTAACCTAAGATCTACGATCTTGTTTAAGAGGTAAAAAGATTTATTTGACGTAAATAGAGAGGTATATGATAACCTCAAGGGGTTATTCATTTTGTAAGCAAGAGGTGTGCTGCTGAATGTGAAGTGGATGTGTATGCAAGAGGATTTGCATAGTTGATTTATTGTTTGGCATGATCTAGCAAAAAAGGCTAAATACAGAAGTAGAGAGTTGCATGTGTGATTGCTTGACGGATTTCCAAGCAGATCAGAAGGTTGAAATGACAATGTAGGCTATCCAGTAAGTTAACATCAGAGCTGTAACTAGATCTGAATTTGCAAAGTAAGTTGTATGTATCAGATCACAACTACTGATTACTTTTTAACCATTGTATCAGTTAAAATCCTTTAACAAGGTTGTCCTAACAGTCATTTGTATAAATCCTCTAACAAGGTGACATTCAGGTGGAATGTTCTAAGTCCTCTAACAAGGCCACTCCTGACAGGGTGATTAAATCCTTTAACCAAGTCACACCTACTAGTGTGTTATTGTAACCTTTAAGAGGGTTGGCTCCTCACACAGCTCACTTCAGAAGAGTGAAAACTTGGTAGCATGTTACTGGTGTTTTTTCCCATACTAGGTTTCCACGTTAAATACTTGTGTCAACTTGTGTGAATGTTTATGGTTTTTTTACTGTTATGTTTCTAAAAGCTAATTTCAATTGACAGTAAACTGTATGATTAAAGTTGTTGACTTATGCTACTGCTGTCGAGTAGATTTGAAATACAGAAAGTTTTTATTTGCTACATCTAGACCTGAGGATAACTAATTCACCCCTCCCCTCTCAGTTATTCTAAATTCATTCTAACACCTCTGTCTACATTGTGTTTGTTTATGCAAAAGGATGACTTTTTCGCTCTAGATTTTGTGCCACGATGCGCCGCATCTGCTTTTGCAATATATAAATAAGCTCTTATAACACAATTTCACTTTTGAAAGTCAAAATCTATTCTACTAACATTTCTTCTGTCTATCCTAGCAATCATCTTTCTTTTCAAAAAATTGTCCTCATTTAAATTTTTGCCCAATTTTCTGAGGGGGCATCCTACCTCCATTTTGTGGATCCATTGGGGCATGAGTTTTTATTTTTCTTTGAGCCAACGCTCATAATCACATTGTCTCAAAGAGGGGAAAAATGTAGACACCTAAAAATGGTTCATTTCCTATGCCCCCTTTTTAACATGTCTTCTATATTATGTGTTTGATCTTTATCATTCACTAATATTGTGTCATTCTTCTATGTCATCAATTACTAACATTTCTACTCTCTTTATCAAATCGATCAATTTCCTAATCAATTTTTATCAACCCTAAACCGATCCTATCCAATCCTAAATCATTCCAAACCTTCCTAAATCAATTCAAACCCATTCTATTATGTTCCTAATCAATTGAAGAATTGTTTGGACTCATTCTGACCATTATGGGGCATTGTCCAAGATCATCGATGCCTAATTAACCCAATTTCAAACAAATCGATCAAACCCTATTTCAATTCAATCAATCTTGTCATCATTTAAGGAGAATTGTCCAAGATCATCGATGCTTCATATCCCCTTAATCAGCCATTTAATAACATTTTCAATGATCATCTGTGCTATCGCTATCAATCTATCAATGTCAATTCAATAGTGTTGTTCATTATTGTCAATACTATTTATGATTATCATTTTGGGAACATTTTCAAAGATCATCGATGTTTCCCCCTTTCAATTTCAATCTTACGATGCCATCAAAGCTCATTGGAACTTTTCAATCATTTACAACCATTGTTACGCGGGCACATTGTCAAAGTTCATTGATGTCTCGTGATTTCCTAAACTATTTTGGAACCCTCGAAATTGATCCAAAACCCTATCAATATTATCAAAATCATTTCAATTTGACATCAGCACCTTCAATTTGACCTATAACCCACTAATTTCCCACTTTGGATGAATAACCCATAGTTTATCCTAAGTCCTAATTGAATAAATAAATAAACTTTATTTATTCCCTTTTCCCTAAGTCTCCAATAATTAATTAATTAGCTAATTCCAATTTATGGGATTTTTTAATTTCATAAATACTAATTTCGATTTGTGAGGAATATTGATTTGTTAATTGAATTAATATCCTCCTAATCTCACCTAATTTCCATATCCCCTAATTGAGGATTCACATACCTATTAAGGTGCTTCTTCAATATCTTCAATATCCTCCAATATATTCTTATTTCATCTCCCCCATTTCATGCTTCCAAGCATCTCACCAACCAAAATATGCATTTATGCATATATTTTGTGTTATCTCACCTAAATGTCTCTCATTTTCTATAAAATGGGATGCATGTCCTTCTTTCAAGGTTGAACCACAAGATTTTTGAGAACCTCAAGAATCGGAAATCTTCTAGTACTCTCATTAGAAAACTTGGCTTCTTGTGCAAAGTGTGTGTGCAAAGAGAAACATTAATCTCATTATGGAGAAGAAAGAAGGAAATTTGAGCACCACTTGAAGGGATTTCTTGTGTCTTTGTTGCATATTGTTTGAATTCCTCTTTCAATGGATCTAATGTTAGATTAGTTAGGGTAGCATATTATTTAGGGTTTTTGGTTACCTAGATATGCTCTGATGCCTTTTTCTTGTCTTATAGGTAGAAGTTGAGATTGGAGCTCAGTGATCTCTTCCTTGAATTGTGTTTCTACTTCCCATAGTTCATGTATTAACTTTTTTATCTCAACAATTTTCATAATGCAACTTTATTGCATTGTCCTCAGTGGTTAAGCTTTTAGAACTAGTAGCTAGGTCATAATCTAACTTTGCTATTTTATCACTATGCTCCTTAGTGAATTTATCAAGTGTGCTCAATATTTTTTGGATCAAGGAAATAGCTTCAGCAATTATTGGATCTAATTCACTTATTAATTCTAAAGCTTTACCTTGTTTTCTGCCACTTCTTGGCTTTGTCTGTTGTGTGGGATGAAGTGAGTTGTGGTGTTGCGTCTTTTTTCTACTTTGCCTCGGTGTCATGCTATTAGTTTTGAGTGGACATCTCCACATCAAAATTTACATTATCTATAGAGACCTTTTTAGCTTCCCGAGGAGTGTCATGTTTTGATTTTTCTCCTTCATTGGTATCCTTATGTACTTCATCTTCCTTTGTTTGTGCATCCCTCTTAGTAGTGTCTTCATCTGTTTTCTTTGAATCTCCTTCTATAACCTTGTCAGTTTCAGTTACAAATTGAGTGTCTCCGATGAAATTATGTTCATCGGTGTTCTCTTTCTTTCCTTCATCCCCTGCATCCTTGGGAATGCTTGAATCTTTGTCAGGTGATTTGTCTTTTTATTGAAGTATATTGATGGCTTGCATCAATATTGGCATGTTTCTTGATATGTTCACCTATGAAGTGTCAAATGTAGTGTCTTGTTCATCAGTCTTGTCCTTGGTAATAGTGACATCTTCATCTTTTTTTATTTCTTCTACTAGATCATTGGTTATGTCAATGACTATGTTGTCCACAATATTGTCCATAGTGGTGTCTAGCCATGTCTCATCTGTAACATCCATGTCCTTGTTGCTTGTGGTCTCCATTTCTTCTTTATCCAATTCAACATATGTGATGATAATTGGTTTTATGCTCTCAGTAGCTTGATCATTCTTGATTTCTTGATTCTCTATTAGAACTCTCTGTGGGTCGAGGCTTATTTCCTATTTAGGAATATTAAGTATTTTCCTCTATTCGGCTTCACTTTTTTGGTCAAACTCTAGTAGATTTCCTTTAATTACTTGGTAGGCTCTCAACTTCGGTGAGAACCTTTTGGAATGATCTTTCATCATTTATTTGATCTCCTCCATTTTGGATTCGGGAGGCATGACTAATACTAGGGCTCTTTCCCTGATTTATTTCTCAGAGTGCAAGGCAAAAGTCCATCTTGTCGATAGTCTGTCTTGAAGTTATTTGGGCACAATGTCTGTTAGTTAGTTTGGGAGGTATTTGTATATACATATTATCTTGCTAATTGCCTCCTCAATCTTATTCTGGTCCAAGGGATCCAGATTTAACCTCTTCTTTACCTTGTATTAACTGAACCTATATTGATAATTGAGGCACATACCTCATCAATTGTTTTAGGTATCTTTTTCTTTTCCTCTTGAACACCTTCATCCTATTTTGTGTCCTCAATATCTTCCCTGGTTCTAATGAACTTTCTTCTCTTTGTTGGCACTTTTTATATGTTATCAGTTTCCTCTTGTAGGTCCTTACTTGACCTTTCTTCAAGGGTGAAGGACTTGTGTCCTTAGCTATCTGACTTCTTGTCCTTGAGTCAACTGTGGTTCTAGGCTTCTTAGCCAATGTTGGTAATAGAGTATCTGACTCTGTAGAATCAGAGTCACTTTCCTACTCAACCTCACCGACGGGTGACTCTCCCTCGGTTTCTTCCTCTATGACCAAAAAAAGTTTCTTCAAGTTCTTAACCATTTTATCTTTCTTCCTATCTATTTTATTTACAACAAATCCAGCTTTGATTCTTGCTTTTGCCTCTTCATAAGTGCCAAACTTTGGTTGTGTTTTATCTAAGGGTTCATTTATCAATGCATCGATTACATTGGATGCTTGATCAATTTTAACCTCATAGTATAATGGTTGTAACCATATTATCCTTTGTACATTAGGATTGATGTATGTGTGGTCTGTGTCAACCATGAAACATATATCATCTTTGAATTTCTCAATTAGCTAATCTGGGATCCTTACTCTTTTCTGCATTCTCTCCTTGAATCCAGTAAACTACTCATCCATAACTATTTCAAATTTGTCTACCAGTGATGTTATGTATTCACTAATTTGTATGGTGACTGGTCTAGTGGTATCCCATTTTACATCTCCTACTGATGGAAATGATTCTTGGAAGTAAAAGAAAATGCACATGATAAGTGAGCCAAACTTACATGTATTTGTCTTTGCATTTCTGATTGTTCTCAAGTTTTCTTCTAACTGGTTAAGTAGAAGTTCTAATAGATCCAACTGAGTTCCTTTATTTAAAATTTAATATGCTACATCCACTGGTATAGATGTTATGTTGTTCATCCTGCTAGCTTGAAAGAATTTTTAGCCTAGGACACATGCTCCAAATTTTAGTTCATCATCTGTGATAGTGGATACCTTCAGTCCTCTCCCATCACACTTGGCTCCTGTGATCTTTTCAATCTCAGCATTGGGTGGGTGTTTCAATTCCTTTACCTTATTGATTATAGGATAGCCAGTGACTCTATGAATAACATCTTCAGTTATCATTTTAGGCTCAGCCAGCCATAACTTGTAGTTGTGAATTCAGCTCAGTACTAACTGAATCCACTCAGTTTTGAATACCTTTGGGAAGAATAGGGAATTAGTGAGCCCTTTCACTTCTATATGTTTGTACTCATGTTTTATAGATCCATCCTCATTACATAGCTTCTTGAAGGCTTGTTCTACCTCCAGGTCACTGATATCTGCAATCTTGTAGTGAATGTATGCTCGCACGTCTTCGACGAGAAAAACCCTAGCTGGTATTTGTGAGAATGCTCTAGCATTGTCGGGTTGTGATGCAACCTCATGGATTATCTTGTAGTGGGGTTCCTCATAGGTTGAATTATGTATAATTTTGACCTTATCCTTCTTGATTCTCTTCAGTTTGGTGGTTCTTGAAGTCATGGCCATTGTTTTAGACATTTTAGGGCTTTCTGTGAATGCATAAAAAAGAGTTCTTGGTTAATGTAGGAACTTAATGTTTACTTCTTTAGTGGTCACTAATCTATTTGGAGTGCTCTGGGTTGAGTTGAAGTTGCTCTATGATGTTGTCATTATGTGCTCAAATTTCACTTTCGTGACTCTTCTCTATTCGCTGGTGAATAATGAAACCCTTTAGTTGCCTTTTTAAATACATTTTCTCTAAAAGAGATTCACTAATGCTCAACCACTCCTCGATGTGTGAAGATGGAGTCATTGGTTTAAAAACCAACTTCTCTCTTCGGTGACAACACAATATTTCAGGGCAGTCATCTAAATTCTTGCTTTTTACCGACGGGTTTGAGTGTATTGCGAACACAACTTTTTCAACTTGCTTGATTAACGATGATTCTTGGTGTACACTAGCAACTTAGCTTTTACATGTTAACTCACAATTCTCAGTAAGTGCAAACAATTAAGCTTTGAGTGTATACTGATTACCGATGGATTTCGGTATGTATTACCCGATGGAATAGTTATCACAGATTTTTAACAAGTAATATCATGATGCATCTTTACTTATGCTAATTTGGTATTTCATCAACATATTATAGAATTGATATAAAATACTACTTAGTGTAATGCAGTTCTATACTTACTTGTTCTGCTTAGGTGGGGGTGTTGATGTCACTGGATCCATTGGATAGGGTGTCACCAATTGCATTGCTTGGTCTAGCTTCATCATTGTTTGTAGCTTTTCTACACATTTTTTTTCTCATATTTTTGATGTCTTCAATGGTATTTCCATTGGGGAAAGTGTGGGTCTCTGTCATTCGGTCTCTATAGTCTTTCTTGAGATGACCAACTTTATGACAGTGTAAGCATGCCATTCTAGGGTTAGTCTAGCATATAGAATTTCTTGTCCACTGTCTCATACAGCTTGTTATAATGTGACCAAATCTTCCACATTCTATACAATTTGTCCATGTGTTGTAATCCCATACATACTGGTTATCGACTCTTTTTGGTTGATAGGCAGTTTCTTGACCTTTAAGCTTCCATGCTTTCTTTTTTATTTTTCCAACATTCAAGAGTTGTGTGCCCATTCATTTTGCAAGTAGGACAATATTTGTCCATGTAGGTTTCCTTCTTTGGTTCTTTCATCTCAGACTTACATTCATGTGCTTTATGTCCTTTCTTGTTACATTTATAACAAGATCCTATGAATGAAGATGTGGATTTAGGAATACCTTTCATTTTGCTCCTGCATACATTTAATGTGTGGCCTTGCTTTCCACAGTGATTGCATGTCAACTTTCTTGGTCTTGGATTTGCATAGATATTCTTTGGATTAGCTTGATTGGGTGATTCTCCATTCTTGGTATAGCCTAGACCGGTATTGTTGTATATTCTTCGTTGTCCATCAAGAAAATCATCCATCATTTTATTGCTTTCTTTAGATTTCTTGATAATTTCATTATGATGTTGCTAAATTCTGATTTCTTGTTTCAGTTTTTCATTTTCTTCACTTAGCTCACTGATAGCTTCTATTTTTTCAGTGAGTTCAACATTCATTCTTTTTGCCTCTTGACTCATAGGAATAATCTAAATTGTAATCTCATGATGATGCTCTATAAGTCTTTGTATTTTAAACTCTTTCTCTTGTAACTTTTCAATAATATTCCTTCTATCATCAATACCTAGTGTTCATTCTTGCTCATCTTGTCTAGCACTGTTCATGACATCAATCATTCTTACCATCTGTTTCTCTTGACCCATTTGTAGAGATTTCACTTGTCTAGCCAGATGTTGATTGATTTCATTTAGGCTTGTGATTCTTTCTTGTGATGTGTCTGATGCTTTGCTTGTATTTAATCTTGAAGACTCAAAGAAATCTGGTATCTCTTCCTCAGGGTAATCTGTTTCATTACAGTTAGATGTCATAATCTTTCTTTCATATAATAGTTGTCTCATCTCTATTCTAGCTTCTTTATACTTCTCATAGTAGATCTGAATTACTAGCTTCTGATTCTTAATACTCTTTTCAATTATGTACTTCTCCATTGTATGATCTTTTGTCTTAAGCCTTTAAGCTTTTCCAAATAAGAGACTTAGCTCTGATACCAATTTTTGTAATTAATGGGAAGTGTGTACTGAGAGGGGAGGGGTGAATCGGTACCTCTAAAACTTTTGTATCTTTTAACCTTTATCCTTTGAGTAATCAATTGTTTATCCAACCATCTATTCTATACTATCTTGATGTAAGATTTATTAATTCGTAAACTTAATCAAACATGTGAACATTCATAGAAACATTCATGAAATTAATTGACACATAACACACCATATGATGATGCAAAAAAATCCTGTTAGGAAGTAAAAACTACGGTGGGGATGACATCCACAAATTCTTCACTATCTGTAAATTGGAAGGGGTCAGTTAAGGCTTACAATTTGATCACTTCTGATGATCTACCATGTTAGGATTATCCGTGGAGACCTGTTAAAGTCTACTCTTTTAAGATATTTAGCAACACTATTTAGCTTGCACTCGGTTAAGAGATTTACAATTGGATGGTTAAATCCACCTTCCTTGAAAGGATTTTTACACTTTGCTTCACTTGTTAGAATGTAAGAAAATTACACTTTGACCTGGTATATGCAATCTCCTATTTCTGATTATAGATCCATTTAAGATTAAATGTATAATTATATCACCTAATATGATTGAATAATACCTCTATTGGTCAGTAGCCTCTGTTCTTGGTTCTTGATAACCAAATTCACCTTTTGTTGTTCTAGTTCTTGAAACTTTCAGTCTGATCCATAGATGTGCTCGTAGGCTTCATTAATCCTCTTTTCCATAATCACATCCATAATGAATGATTACAACATCTATTTATAAGATAGATTGACGTAATCAAGTTTCACATAAAATAATATTAACTCTAAGATCACAAGTTTACAACTTGACCTTGATCTCCTAGTCAATGTTTTTTAAATCAATTAGACTAATTAAAACACTTACATTAATGTTTCTTGTCCGTTAAGTAATGGATTTAAAAACAAATCAAGACTCTATAAATAGAATAAGACTATTTTATCTGACATGGAAGTCAAATCCACTTTTTCCAGGCTTCAACTGACTTTTGGTTTCTGTCTGTCGGTTATGCTCTAAAGTCAGTTAGACTATCTCTTGGTGTTCCTTGCTTGAAATGTATCTCAGGTTCCTGTTTGACTATTCTCTTAGTTTGCACTTTGTCCTGATTGTTAGGTTCCTCTTTCTCCTTTTCACTTTGTATTTTCAGTTTACACAGAAAATTGTGTCGTCGGTTTTCTTTGTACTTAGCGATTTTTTGCGATCTCTGATATCTGTATTTTCGGTTTTATCTTGTCTTATCTTTCGGTGTATGTTTACTGAAAGTGTTGTTTGCATACTAATAGAAAAATAATTTCATCAGTGTTGTAGTTTCCCAACTTGTTTTGGCTAGCGACTCGAAGAAATATCTGTAATCAGTGTTGAGTAATATTTATTATTTTATACACATTTTCTCAATATGAATACTAGATCTAGAGTGAAAGAGAATCCTGAAGTTGAATTGGAAGGTGGACTTCCAACTACTTCTAGGGCTGGTCAGCCTAGGAGAGAAAAGAAGAAAAATATAATCCATCTCCAAGAAGACAAGAGGAGGACATTAGGAGAGAAGATCCAACCCAATATATCCATAAAGGAAACACATCAGAAAATGAAGAGGATCCAGATTTGGGATTGGATGCATATGGAGATAATAGTTCTCCTAGTGAGAGAGAAGAAGAAGAATCTAACATAACTTCCTTAGAAGATTACTTTGAAGATGAAGATGAATATAATAGATACCTCCAAGAGCAGTGGGTCATCAAAAACCAAAGAAAGAAAAAGGAGAAAAATAAGAAAAAAACAAGAGAAAATCAGAAATGACAAATTAAGAAAGCAATTGCTAAAATAGAAGGCAACAAAATATGCTGAAAAATGTTAAAAGGATGAAGAGAAACCTGCCACCCACCCTGAAATGTCACTACTCAAATCCCTAAAGATAAGGGGAAAAAGAAGGTAACATGAGTTGAAATAAATGAACCCAAAAGTCACAAAGTTCCATTGGATCAAGTATCTAAATGATACACTGACCTTGAAAGGGTTAGAAGGGAGAATGAGATTATGGAAAGAGAGCTAAAAAAATTAGAATTAGAGATTTCACTTTTAGAAAAGTAAAACAACATTGATTTTCTAAGGAAATCTACTCAACCTTGTTATGCTGGTGTTGAAACCATCTCAACATCAAATGCCAAAGCATCTAATTTCCAAAATGATGATAGATTCCAAAGGAGACTAATCCATGCAAAACGGTAAATAAATTTTATTTTATTGATATCCCTAGTTATCCTAGTGTATTTCCAAATGAAATCAGGGATAAACTCCCTAAATTTACTGGAAATAATATAATCACATATGAATAACATATAAACAAATTTACACATACCGTGGATGATTATAAAATCATACATGAGAATGTCTTGATGCAAATTTGTGTTCAAACTCTAGTTGAGGATGCTAGGGATTGGGTTAAGGAATTACCTCATGATTTCATAATATCTATGGATGAATTAGAAGATGGTTTCAAGAATAAATAAGGTGACATAGAGGATAGTAATTATTCTACTATATCCAAATCTGGAGTACCTTTGCTAGATTCAGATGATAAGAATTTTCTTGAAGAAGATAAAGAGATATAGGAAATGGTTACTTTGTTTTCAAACAAAGGAATGAAAAGAAAGGTGGGGGAATCTACACTTATGTTTTACAAAAGGTTTTCTGCTAAAATAATGGATTTTGATATTCCTTTCTATCCTCCAGAGTCATTTTTGGATAATGTGTTTTTGGAACTTTCGTTTCCTAATTTAGTTCATTGGAAAACATTTTTGAGGGTAGACTGTATTGAATGTACTATAGAGAGGATAAAGGATATTCAGGATCTTGAATTCAGAGATATTGTACCTAAGCTAAATCAGAGCATCCAAGAGGAAACAATAGTGTTTTTAAAGAAAAAGGTAGGAAGAAGAAAGGAGAAATCAAAGCTTTTGTTTTATGAAAGATTCTCTAGAGCATATGATGAACTTCCAAAGGTTGAAATGTCTGCATATATTGGTTTGTTTTAGGAACTTTTTTTTCCTAAAACAATCCATTGGTCAGTTTCCTCTAAGAAAAATGGTATTGAGAGTACTAAGAAATGGATAAAATTGATTGAAAAATCTAAATCTCATAATGTATTTAATGTTGGCTATGATGTTGACCATGATGATAACAATAAAATAAATGATGATGAGATTGAATCTATACTTGACCATGTTTCTTTTTAGAATGAAGATTTATCTTTCTATCAACATAATTAGATAGTTCACTTGTCTCAATATAAGGAAGATTTGTGCAAAGAACAAGGGGATAATTACAATGCAGATGTAAGTTGTTGTGATGATTCCTTTGCAGTAAATGACATGAGCCATGAAGTTTCAATCCAAACTAATGTTGAAGATCTTTAATCTGAGGTCACACATGAGGTTGTACCTAGTGATGATGATATTGAGAATGATGGAAAAAATGATAGAGATGAATCTAGTATGGATGCTATCTCGTGCGATCATAAAATTGATGCTCCTTATCAATATGAGGTAGAATATGTATGCACTCATCAAGAAAATACTGATATGATAAATGAAGATGCTTCTTGTGACTACATATCAGCAGTGGTTCACTTCATAGTGAAAATTTTTTAGAGTTTTTGTCTTATGAATATCTTAGATACTCAAGACGGGATGGCTCTCATTCCTCACACCCAACACACATTACCTTTGAAAAAGAATGCACATTAGATGGTTAGGATTATGATATATGTTTCTTTGATTCTCCATGTACTTCCATATCACTAGGCTACAACAAGATTGAATTTAATAAATAAGATGGTGAAAGCATTAGTGCACTTCCAAATTCATAGGGTGAAGAGTATGATCTTTCAATTTCTCCAAATATGAAAGTACATGATGATTTTATTGATGTGTGCTCTCCCTCCAACATATAGGATATGCATTTGTATAATCTTGAAAATGAAAAAGTGAGTTATTTAGGGAACTCTGATATAGATATGAAAACCAGTGATAAGGATCATAACATTGATTTTTCATGTTTTGAAGTTGATAATTCTAAGTCTTGTTATTATCCAAGTTTTGATATGTATCCTCATATAGAAGGTAAAAATGATCCACAGGTCATCCCTCATTTTTATGATGAGCTTGATCCTAGAGATTCCCAAAATTTTGTCTCCTATCCTTTGAAGAGTGGGCTAGATCATGTGCCAATTTATGAGTTTCCTCAATGTTTGCATTAAGTTCAGTATGATAGTGTTTCCTTTGATATGCAAACAATTGATGTGAGTATTTTAATAATGTTGATTCCAGTAATCTAGTTGAATTTGAGTTCTTTCCTTTTCAACTGGATGCTAATTATCCATGATGCGGCATGGGGTTTGAAGATTATCAACATTGCATTTATCCTGGCTTCTTTTTACCAAATGAATGCAACATTCATATGTCATGTTTTATATTTTCATAGTTTGTCTGATCTTCATATAGGTTCAATAGATGATGGATATGCTGATAAATTTTTATGTGTTGAGCTAGTGGAACATGACAATAGGTCTAATTAGATAGATGAAAGTATTTTTTTAGCTTGTTTCCAGAGTAGGGAACAAAGAAATTTTTTTTTGACAGAGGCAAGCTGGATCATATATTTTGCTGATGGATTTGGGCCATTAGGCTTGGTTTGACTCCATCAAGCCATGGAAATAAAGTAGGAGAGGTGAAATTTTTGCTAGTAGTAAGTTTGTACATATTTCCTTTACTTTGTTCTCTGTTGTATGTTTGTTTCCTTTTTTTTAGTGGTCTTCTTGTCCCTAAGATTCTAGAATCTTAATATGCCTACAAGAGACATACATCCTTTTATGCCCTGCATACCCATCTCTACATTTTGCTAGCAAAATGTTGGGTCCCCCTTTTCACTTTTGGTTCTTCCTTGGTTTATTTTGGCTTCTTTTGTTTTCTCCAGCCTTTACCTCCAAGCGACCGTTGTGGTGTTCCCTTTCGGTCTTCCCTGCTCTGAGGCCCAGTCACGGAGTGTTTTGTTTCTTTGTGCCACCCAAATTCTAGACTCCAAGATTCTTGTGCCATTACTTCCTCTTTAGTTAGAGGATGTGATCGTGTTGGATTCCCCGGGCCCGAAGTCTAGAGGTTTGCCTTTTTCTTGGGACTTGCATAAGGAAGTGGTGCATTTTCACCTAAGGGTATAAATTGGGTTTCGCTTGTCATTTTTACATTTACCATGAACAAATTACCCTCGGAGTGATTAAGAGAGAATTGTTTGTTTCATAGAGAGCTAAGTGCAATTTACTTCAAGAGTTAACAGTGATTAATAGTGGTTTAGTGCTCAGACCTGTGTGTGTTCAAGCCATCCTGCGGTGTTCTAAGTGTGTTCATGGCTTTCCAGAGTTCTTCTTGTATGGAGCACCTCCCGTGCCCTTCCCTTTGCATTCCTAGTTTTAAGGTAGGACTTTCTGGTTCTTTGTTTTGTTTCCATTTTGTGTTTTTTTTTTTTTTCTGTCTTCTAGTCTTTGTTGTCGCCACCCATTGTTGGGATGGCTATGTAGGAAGGTTGTCCACCTTCTGTGCACTATATATTTATGTACATTTGTAAATAATTTAGGTTTCTATGTAAATAGCTGTAGAAAAGTGTAAGGTAGTTGTAAATCTCTGTAGATATGTAAATAGTTGTAAATTCACGTAAGTTATTAGTAGTTTGTAGGTTAGTTAGTTGTGTCTGTTGTAAATTTGCCATTCTTCAGCCTCCTGTGTAAATGATGTTCATGGTGTGTGTCTCTGTGTTTTGGTCTATGTATTCCATCATGTGTGACCCGTCCTATGGCAAGCTCACCATGCCCTCTGCATTGTTGAGTCCAATTCAAGCTCACGCACCTAGTTTTTGCTGGACTCAAACTCGACACCTCGCCTATTTGAGTTGCATCTTTTCTCTCTCCTCCCATCGCTTTGACATTGATGGTGGGATTAAATTACCCACACATGAGCTTTTAAAACAATCACAAGTGGCATTAATTCCATCTATGTTGGGACAATTGTCACATTTAATGCCATTACTCCATTTATTGCATGACCATGTGACAACCCACGTCAGCCTAGTACGGCTTATTGCCCAGTCACTTCAATAATGTCTACTTTCTCTAGACTCTGGGCTCTGCATAATCCCTGACCTTCATCACATTTTTTGCATGAACTAGAACCCCCAAAAATCTCGAGTGTTGATCAAATTCAGAGCTATTGTCTATTACATTTCTGGGATTTGATGCAAGATAAAGTCTTTTTTGAGGATAGGTGCAAAATGGCGATGAAATCTCTGGAACTCAGAGATTTATTATATTTAATTACTTGTATTAATGGTTGTCTAGTATTGAAGGATATCAATGATCATCAATCAATATGTTTGAGGTAGCTTCCCCTCCTGGAATTTTGGAACTCCCGACCACCTCAACAAGAGCGGCCACCAAGTCAAGGGCCAAGAACGCACTAGAAAATCTCCAGCTCACATCCAAATATCTGAAGGATGGTGTCCTCATAGGATCCAAGGTGGATTCTAAGTTACAGCTGATCATAGACATCAAGGTCAGACCATGGGCAGAATTACAGGGCATAGTAAGAACAATGTTCACTTAGTGTTCTGCCGGAGATAGTATGGCAAAGAACATGGCCACCTCCGGCATCATCAAAATTGCCTTCTTAAAAAAAATTACAACACCTCCATCTAGGATATTATACTTGTTTCTCCCCTTCCAATGGGCTACCCAACTCCCCTAGTTCAATAATGTGCAGCAGGCTGCCAGGAAGCACCTCAACGCCCACTGGCTGAAGACTCTGACCAAGGACTATAAGAAGATGAATTTGGAGATCCCATGCACAAATTTAAAAGAAAGCATACAGTCGGGGATCATCTTTCTATGCTAGGTCTTTGAGGAATCACATGCCTAGGATTTCTCAGCCTGGATGTATTACTTTTTATACAGCATCACCACCAATGGGTAGAATTTTAACGAGGCAGCCATTGTTGCCAATCATGTAGATTTTTAGTTGAACAATGACATCATGACATAGAAGTTCTACATGAATTTGTATGTTCTATAGTGGGCCTCCTTTGGACCGGGCCCAACGAGAATGCACCTTGGTATCATTTTCCCCAAATTAAATGGGAAGCTACCTTCCCCAAGTTTTGTTGAGTAAATGATACCTTCGTTTACTACAACATTTTGATACCATCTCATGATGCTGGTTAACGACTATCAAAGGAGCGTATGGCCTTTGTGAGTACATACAAAAATTATTTTATTCAATTTTAGCAACATTCTTAGGTCACCAGATTCTCCAGCAAGGCCTAACTATTACCCAAGCACTATGGGGATAGGATTATTTTGATGGAGTTTTGTAGGCAAATCCTAGAGCTTCATGCACTTTATGGAGTAAAAAAGTTACCTCCATCCCTTTCCCGATCAATTGTGGGAATTACTCCTGTAGCCTTGCAAGGGCCAAAGAGGCTGATAATGAGTTAAAACTTTTGGGGCTAGCAGAATTTGATCTAGAACAGAACAATTTTGGTCCTCTTAGAAAAATAAACATGACATTTACCTGGGCGTCAACGCCCCACAAACCTCACTTAGAGGATTTTTGGGTAGATTTCCAAGATGAATTCAATGTCCAAGGTCAAAAGTATGAAAGAATGACAAAAGGGATTTTTCAAATAGTGGGCCCTTGGAGGACCCATCATACAAATTATAGGGGATTAATAAGATGGATCTCCCTCTCATAGATTGGGACACCCCAGAAATTTTGACAATAGAGGATGTCACCCAAGGCATTATGCAGCACAGTCATGAATATTTTGCACAAGTATGCAAGAAAAGTACATGTCGAGGTCCAATTTTGTAGGGGTCCACTTCAACCTCTGAAGCGTCCAAACAAAGAAAAGATAAGGAAAAGCAAAGGAGAGAACCCCGACCCTAGTCCAGTCCTCAGTTCTACCCCCTATCATGGAATAGCTCCACACCCAACTTGAGTCATCCCGACAGCTAGGAAAGACAATGAGTACAAGGCTTTCTCTCAGTCTCCTAGTTACTCTGATGGGATCCGCCCTTCCTTCAGGCTCACCATCACTTGCAATACTTATGAGTTGGGTGGTAAATACAGAAGAGGAGAGTGTAGCTATTATGGATGTTGGGGTCCTGTTGCAAATAAGGAGAAGGAAGCCAAGGGTGGATAACCCTCCACAGAGAAAAAATGTAAGCCTCGGGAAATCATGCAATATTCCCGTGGAGCTTATCCCTTCTTCCCCTAAAGTAAAGGATCAGACAGAGGCTTCCCCTCCCCATGAAATTTTTGATGACATCTTCCAGACCGACGATCTGGTAAATCTGCAGGAAGATGTAGAGCGGGCAGTGGAAGAGATCGCCATAAAAGAGGTGGAAAATATCCCTGGGGAGGGAGAAAGGCAAGAAAAATAAATTGCCTGGGAAGAAGAAGAGAAAGAGAAAGAGCAAGAGCAAGAGAAAGATAAAGAGCAAGAATTGGTAAATATAACAAGTATTGAACAAACATCGGTCTCGGGGACCAAGACAGAGGGAGGGAAAACAAAAGACAAGGAGCCGACAATGGATGGGGAAACCGAACCTTTGGGAGAAACTCTACCCCCAGTTGTCACTCTCCAAATGCCTCTATATACCCTGGGTGACCAGGTACCCCAGAATGTGACATCTGACAAGGTAGTCTTTGTAGCGGAAAAGTCAGATCTAGGATAGACACCTTCGCCCCCTCCAGAAAATGTTTCCTTAGAGGAGAATGTCCCGATAGACAATGTCGAAGAAATTCAACAACAATAGGACATGGGGGAGAACCCTAGAAACATGGATAAAGATGCTACAGGTGCTGGGAAAGGTGGGGTGCCTAAAAATATAGATAAAAATACCACTAAAGTGTGACAAATAGGGAATCCCAAGAGTGGAGAAAAGGAGTCCACAGAGACTACAAATGCTGAAGTAGTGTGGCCAGCCCCCGAGGGAAACCCCAATAACCAAGAGTTAGCCATAAGACCATCCCTGCCAACACAGTGGCTGGTAGAGTCTAAAAAAAGGAAGGCCCCAGCACCAGTGAGAGATCCTCTCTCTCTGGCCAAAATGATGGCACAAAACCAAGAGGCTTAGAAGCCCAAGAAGGCTCGGACCCTCCATACCCTTGAGACCGGTCTTGGAGGAAATAATGTCATAGTAGTAGTGACACCTCCCCTAGATCCAGACATGATACCAGTAAGAGCTAAAGAATACACCATCACAAAGGTACCTCTGGGGAGGAGAGATAAACAGGATGAATTGGACATGTTGAAAGAGGCTAGCCGGGCAATTGAGGCCCAATATGACAAACAAGCCCAGAAACTGAAGGAGGCAGAAGAAGAAAATGCCAATCTCCTTGGGCTTCATATAGAGTTGACGCAGCCTCTAGCTACAATTCCTCCAAAGGCCTCCACTTCTAGGACACTGCTCCCGCTTGGTGACATTGATGCGCTGAGCACCATGAAGAAGTAAGTGTAAGCAGTAGATGATTGAGTGGCTGAGTAGGTTGGATCCATAAGGTGTTTCCTGAGAATCACTCTCCCAGACTTCCACCAGGCTAGCAACATTTTGGGTCTATTTGTAATACCCACCCTTAGTTTGCTTTTAGTTCTTAGTGTCATACTCTTTTAGGATATTGTTTCAGTAGATTATGTTAGATTCTTTTGGGCTATGTTGATATACTTTCTCAATTAGTTGATTGTGTATGGATTTATGATACTTAATCATGTGTTAGAAATAGATGAGATTTCATGATGATTATTGCTTATGCATTATATTAGATGTTTATGAGTACTTACCCCATACTTGCATGTGTATGGTTAGGTTACATGTTTATTTATGTATGGCGTGTTTGGTGTGGCAGAGGATGGAGATGTAGTTACTTGCATTTGCGAGATCCACATGTTCGACCGATCCCTGTCATTGTTTTCTATGATATATTTTGGATGTACATGCATGATCTTGTTGTGATAGGTTTGCAGGTACAGGGCATCGTCTTCCCTGAATTGGTAGGAGTGAGCGTGCCCATAATACATCTC
Source organism: Thuja plicata (assembly GCA_018584345.1). NCBI lineage: Eukaryota > Viridiplantae > Streptophyta > Pinopsida > Cupressales > Cupressaceae > Thuja > Thuja plicata. Next base: position 540,117 of record MU225647.1, on the reverse strand, counting down.
AAATGGTAAAGAGGGGAGTTAGCAATCAGACCCAAAACCCTAACCTAAACCTAATTTGTCCTAGGATTGGATAAGAATCAATCTGACTACCCTACCTAAATTCGTCCAAGGGATGTGAATTCAGGGTTACCTCCTAGCGGTTATGTTTGTATTGTTGTTCAGTGTCTTTTGTTTGAGTGCCACTATTTGCTTGCTAGAATTTAATTAATTATCAATTAATTATATTCATGTTCATGTGTGTGTTAAAATTATCCAAATATTAAATGTAGGGTATTTAATTAATATGATTAATTAAATATCTATGTTTAATTATTTAAATAAATTGAAATGCAATTTTAGAATATTAATTTTAAAGTGAGTATTTATTTTCAACTTTGAATTACTGAATGTAAATTGAATTTTTAATTCAATTTTAAATGGATTAAAGCTTTTGATTTTGTGAATATATTTAATATATTTTAATAAAGGAATATTCATTCTTTTGTGGAAAGTTGTTTTTTCTTCCTTTTTCTGAAAATCAATTTAGAATAAATTTTAATTAAAAAAGGATTTTTAGTTTTATTTAGGAAAACTTTTTCTCTCAAAAATTGAAAAAAAAAAGGAAATTTGTGTTCTTTCTCTATTTTATTGTAAAATTAGGGTTTGAGGCTTTATGAAGTCATTTTCTATCATTTTAGAGGGAGACACACAGGTTTTGAATACAAGTTTTGGGAAACAACTCTGGAAAATTTTGTTGTCATTGTGATTCAAGAAGTTTTGCTTGAAGTTTTTGGATTGGATTGGGAGAGGCATCGTTACTGGGTTTTTCTCTCAAATTCAGCTACAAAGATCGAATCAGAGAAGGATCAAAACCCTCAACTTTAGATTCTTCAGTTCATAACTTCAGTGGTTGAGGTAGGGTTTGAATACCCTTTTGTTTCATTTTTGTTTCCAAAATTTTTGTGTCTTCGTGTTTGCATAAAACAAGAAAAGAATGCATAATGATTAGTTTAGTTTATGTTTTTGGTTTGTGCATTAGCGTTTCGTTAATCATGTTGAATCATTTTAGAAAGAAGGCAAACTAGGTATTTCATGGAAGGAACTAAACCCTAGAAAACTAGAACCAAATTGCTTAGGGTTTTGGTTAAAAATTGATAATTTGGTATCAAATTGCTTATGTCGATTAAATCATATAATTCTCTTTGATTGAAGGAAATCGACATTCATTGGAACTTTAGAGAAACCAAGGAAATATGCATAGTACTATTACAATTTTTGCGTTATAAATTTCCTATTTACTCTTTAGAAATTTCGTGAAAATTGGATAAAAATCCATTTCATTGCTTGCTGGTTTTTCTTTCAAAAACAAAAAATACAGAATTGTTAAAATCAAACCAGTCAAGAAAATTTAATAATATATTATATTATTAATATATCTTTCTGTTAGTAAAATAAATTAAAATATAAAAATATAAAAATCAATTAAAACAATAGAAAAAAATATAAAGTGAAAGTCAAAAAAAAGATTTTGAAATGAATTTTAAAAAAAAAAAAAAAAATTGTTGTGGGAGGCTGTGGGGACCACCCACCCCCCACACAGCTGCCAAGGCAGGGGCTGCCAAGGCACTCTAGCGACCGCCTTTAGGTAGAGGGTGGTGTCCACAAGACCCCCCCAAACATTTTGACTTTTTTAATTATTATTTAAAAAAAAAAAAATTAAATTTGGATTATTTTAAATTTGGTAAATTCTTTTTTTTAATAGTTTAAATTTTAAATTATAGTTAATTTAAGTTTTAAAATTTTGGCTTTTAGGATTAATTTATTTTTGCATTAAATTTAAAAGATTAATTTTTTTTTGTAGTTTGTTTAAATATTTTGTAAATTGTGAATTCATTTATTTAATTCGATCTAACTTTCTATGATTATAATACTTTATTAATATTAATTATTAAACACTTAATAATTAATTTATTTGTGTTGATAGTTAATAACTAATAATAGTATTAAATGTGTTAATTACCATGGCTTCTTTTGGATTTAATTTTAAATAGGATGTTCTTATTGATTAATTCTAGAAGATGATAGTTTGTAAGGTGTTAATTGTGTAATATTTAATTGGAAATGTAATGTCCATTGGATAGCTATCATTATCAAATTTTAATTATAGACATATTCTAAAGAATATATTTAGAATTTATTATTGAATTAAATTGTGAACTACTCATGTTAGTTAAGTTTGCATAAGGATACTGTTAAGAACTATCTGTTGGGCATGAGTTTTATGTGCATGTTTATGAACTCATTTTCATTATGTGATGGGTTCGGGAGTTGGCTTGCCCTAGAAAATTTTAGAGGCTTTGGGGATGTGTTTTCTATGTTGCATCCTGATTATGGTTCCGATTTGATCCTTCAAAACCCAACCCTTAACCTGGTTTAGTGTTGCGATTTGTGTACTTTTTGAGTTTTACTTGTTTGTGATCATTCCTAATGATTGAGAGGAACTAGAATTGGAAATTTATGTTTTGTGTCACTTTTGGATCAGTATGTGTGATCAGTGAACCTAGGGTAGGTTATCTAGATGTGTAGTAGGGGGTGGCTTCCGATAATGTGTTGGGGCCCACAAGTGGCTGCCAGGATCGGTTATTGCAAGTTTCTTAATCCAGTGATAACATTAAACACATTGAGAGACTTAAAATGAATTAATAAGATAAGGACCTCCCACCTACTTAAGCACTTGTATAGGCTAAGATGGAGTATGAAAAGATGCTTTCCGCCTTGCGAGGTGTGGGTCTGGAATAGTTAATGAATTCATCTATACAAGAAGTCATTGATACTGTATATGGTCACTTAAGTGTCGGAGTCTCGAGAGACTGCTAGGACAAAACTTAAGGGTTAGACGGATATGATGACACCCTCCTATACATAGTCTAGGTTTCCTACGTGTGTTAGATGCCTCTGGTGTAGTGAGTCATACCTCATAGCTTGATTTGGTACACTTTGAGTTAGTGAGCTTTCAGGATCCCGTTGCTTAGATGATCCTTTATCCTTGGTTTTATATCCAAGTGGGGTCTGCTTGTTATCTCCTTAGCACGGTGGGGTGGACTGTTAGAGTTCCACACAAATGGGTGGTAGTGGTTCTTTACCATTTGAGATTCCATGTTCGTATGCCAGTGCTGTATGTATCTTGGTTCTATTGTTCTTGTCTTATTCTGATGGAGGTTTTGATCTTATCATTTATTTATTGTACATTTATTTATTGTATCGCATGTGATACTTTAGTTTGGATAACTATAACCTTATTTTTTTAAATAATTACCACATACCCTGCGATATGTGCAGAGGATGTAGGTTTGATGTATACTTGAGGGTATCAGTTGTAATCTTGTAATTATATCTTTGATGTAGTTTTGTAATCTATTTTTATCGATGATTAATATTTTTTTGTGGTTATCTCATTGAGTTTAGTCTTACGTAATTCTACATCATGGAACCCTTGAGTTTTTAATCTATGCTTGTATGGGTTAATGTGAGTAAATGGTGATTGCTTCCACTTTTTGTATGTTCTTGTTTGTAAAATTTTAAAAAAAAATTTATTCTGCAAACATAGTATCATGTTTAGGTTAAATCCTCTTGGGTTCCCTGGTAGGGTGTTACACTTGGTATCAGAGGACATGTTTCTACACTGGGAACTCTGGGTAATGTACAATCATTAGGTGTCTATAGTCTAAACATTGAAACCAAACATAGACATAAAACCATGTTCTTGTTCAAACCATTGTTTTGTGAATCATTCTTATCTTTGTCTTTATTTGAGTTGTGTTGTGATTGTTGTGTGATTTCTGGTTGCTTCAGGAATCATGCCTATCAAGACTAGAGCTACTAGGGGTCGTGGTAGAGGCCGAGCTAGTGGTCATGGGAGGGGTAGACATCATAACCCTTCTGTGAGTGTCAGACAAGAGAATGCTCAGCAGCAAGACAAATATGAGCATAGATCTGAACAACATGTTGAGTCTGAAGAGCCAGGCATGATGTAGTTGTTACAAGCGATCCTGAATCATCTGGGTCCTGATAAGGGCAGAGGGGAGAAATATTTTTCTCATCACTCTTGGATAGAGGAGAGGATGAGGGAGAGATCCAAGAGTCCTCCAAGGAGGACTTATGTACCTGATCCTAATACAGTTGCGACAAACCATATGAGGGATCTTATGAGATCATGACCTACTCCCTTTGAGGGGAAAGGTTTAGGGTCAAAGGCAGAGACTTGGCTTATTGCCTTGGAGAGATGTTTTTCTATGCACCCATTCAGTAGCAATACTAAGGCCAGATATGAAATTATGCAACTCTCTCACTTTGCGGCAATTTGGTGGAAGATCGAGGAGAAGTTAGGGCTTTGCATGGATACTATCACTTGAGAGTTGTTCCTTGAGAACTTCCGAGAGCACTTCCTATCAAATCAGTGGAGGTAGCAGCGAGTAGATGAGTTCCATAATCTACATCAGTTGACTATGATAGTAGAGGAGTATGAGCATCATTTCTACAAGCTCAAGCAATATGCCGGGTATGGGCGGGATTCAGCCCTCATGGTTCAGCACTTTATTAGGGGGCTTAATGAATGCATCATTGGGGAAGTTAAACTCTTTGAGCCTACTAAAATAAGAGCTACAGTCATCAAAGCTACCCTTGCAGAGGAAAATCTATTTTTGGGCCATAGCAGTCAGTTGGGAGTTCAGTCTAGTACTCCTACTTCTACCTCTCAAGGTAATCAGTCTCAAGGAGCTGGGAATTATAGGGGTCCTCCTACCTTTTTGAAAGGTAATCAGTCCCAGCAGTAGGAGGAATTATTCCTCCTAATCAGGGTAGTGGTTCTCATTCTAAGAGCTTTCGCAATAGTCAGCGCTTCAGGCACAATCAGTCTAGTCAGCCTACACAGAGTACATAGTAGAGTGTTAGCAGAGGGAGTTATCAGCAGTCTAGTGCACCTTTGGTTAGAGGAGGTGGTGGTAGAGGAGGCTGTTATTCATGTGGACAGTTTGGTCACATTGCAGCCAACTACGGTCAGCGTACATCTCAGTTCACAAGACAAAGGCCAGCAACTTCCAAGCCCACAATTGGGAATTCTGGTGGACCTCATGGTACATATGTAGCCTTTGATCACCATCTAGTTGTGTATCATGCTGCTGTGAGTGAGCCTATGAGTAGAGGGCCAGCAACTGGGTTCCACATTCTTGTAGTATGGAATGATCCTTAGCATTTGAATTAGAGAGCTGGGAAGGGTCCTATGGGATCCACACATTGAGTCTTTTGTGACTCGGTTAGATTATTTTGATTGAGAGTTCATATCTCTATCCTTGTTGTAGGCTTCCAGGAGTAAGCCTAGTTTTAGGGGGGAGGATGTAATACCCAACCCTAGGTTGCTTTCAGTTCTTAGTGTTGTAGTCTTTCAGGCTATTGTTTCAGTGGATTATGCCAGATTATTTTGGGCTATGTTGATATACTTTCTCAGTTAGCTAATTATGTATGGATTTATGATTCTTAATCATGTGTTAGAAATAGATGAGGTTTCATGATGATTATTTCTTATGCATTATATTAGATGTTTATGAGTACTTACCCCATACTTGCATGTGTATGGTTAGGTTACATGTTTATTTATGCATGGCGTGTTTGGTGTGGCAAAGGACAAAGACATAGTTACTTGCATTTGCGAGATCCACACATTCGACCGATCCCTATCATTGTTTTCTATGATATATTTTCGATGTACATGCATGATCTTGTTGTGACAGGTTTGCAAGTACAGGGCATCATCTTCCCTGAATTAGAAGGAGTGAGCGTGCCCATAATACATCTCAAATAGTAAAGAGGGGAGTTAGCAATCAGACACAAAACCCTAACCTAAACTTAATTTTTCCTAGGATTGGACAAGAATCAATCTGACTACCCTACCCAAATTCATCCAAGGGATGTGAATTCAGGGTTACCTCCTAGCGGTTATGTTTGTGTTGTTGTTCAATGTCTTCTGTTTGAGTGCCACTATTTTCTTTCTAGAATTTAATTAATTATCAATTAATTATATTCATGTTCATGTGTGTGTTGAAATTATCCAAATATTAAATGTAGGGTGTTTAATTAATATGATTAATTAAATATCTATGTTTAATTATTTAAATAAGTTAAAATGCAATTTTAGAATATTAATTTTAAATTGAGTATTTATTTTCAACTTTGAATTACTGAATGTAAATTGAGTTTTTAATTCAATTTTAAATGGATGAAAGCTTTTGATTTTGTGAATATATTTAATATATTTTAATAAAGGAATATTCATGCTTTTGTGGAAAGTTGTTTTTTCTTCCTTTTTCTGAAAATCAATTTAGAATAAATTTTAATTAAAAAAGGATTTTAATTTTTATTTAGGAATACTTTTTCTCTCAAAAATTGAAAAAAGGAAAGTTGTGTGCTTTCTCTGTTTTATTGTAAAATTAGGGTTTGAGGCTTTATGAAGCCATTTTCTGTCATTTTAGAGGGAGACACACAGGTTTTGAATACAAGTTTTTGGGAAGAACTCCGGAAAATTTTGTTGTCATTGTGATTCAAGAAGTTTTGCTTTAAGTTTTTGGATTGGATTGGGAGAGCCATCATTGCAGGGTTTTGCTCTCGAATTCAGCTATAGAGATCGAATCAGAAAAGGATCGAAACCCTCAACTTCAGATTCTTCAGTGCATAACTTCACTGGCTAAGGTAGGGTTTGAATACCCTTTTGTTTCATTTTTGTTTCCAAAAGTTCTATCTTCGTGTTTGTATAAAACAAGAAAAGAATGCATAATGATTAGTTCAGTTTATGTTTTTGGTTTGTGCATTAGTGTTTCGTTAATCATGTTGAATCATTTTAGAAAGAAGGCAAACTAGGTATTTCATTGAAGGAACTAAACCCTAGAAAACTGGAACCAAATTTCTTAGGGTTTTGGTTGAAAATTGATAATTTGGTATCAAATTGGTTATGTCGATTAAATTATATAATTCTCTTTGATTGAAGGAAATTGACATTCATCGGAACCTTAGAGAAACCAAGGAAATATGCATAGTACTATTACAATTTTTGTGTTATAAATCTCCTATTTACTCTTTAGAAATTTCATGAAAATTGGATAAAAATCCATTTCATTGCTTGCTGATTTTTCTTTCAAAAACAAAAAATACAGAATTGTTAAAATCAAACCAGTCAAGAAAATTTAATAATATATCTTTCTGTTAGCAAAATAAAAAAAAATAAAAATATATAAAAATCAATTAAAACAATAGAAAAAAAGAAAAGGTGAAAGTAAAAAAAAAAGATTTTTAAAAGATTGTTTTTTTTTATAAACAATTTGTTATGTGGGAGGCGGTGGGGACCACCCACCCCCCACGGAGTTGCCAAGGCAACGGTTGCCGAGGTAGCGCAGCTGCCAAGGCAGGCCCGTGACCGCCTTTAGGTAGAGGGTGGGGTCCACGGGACCCCCCCAAACGTTTTGACTTTTTTAATTATTATTTTTTAAAAAAATTTTAAATTTAGATTATTTTAAATTAGGTAAATTCTTTTTTTTAATAGTTTAAATTTTAAATTATAGTTAATTTAAGTTTTAAAATTTTGGCTTTTAGGATTAATTTATTTTTGCATTAAATTTAAAAGATTAATTTTATTTTTGTAGTTTGTTTAAATATTTTGTAAATTGTGGATTCATTTATTTAATTCAATCTGACTTTCTATGATTATAATACTTTATTAATATTAATTATTAAAAACTTAATAAATAATTTATTTGTGTTGATAGTTAATAATTAATAATAGTATTAAATGTGTTAATTATCATTGCTTCTTTTGGATTTAATTTTAAATAGGATGTTCTTATTGATTAATTCTAGAAGATGGTAGTTTGTAAGGTGTTAATTGTGTAATATTTAATTGGAAATGTAATGTCCATTGGATAGCTATCATTATCAAATTTTAATTATGGACATATTGTAGAGAATAGATTTTAGCATTTATTATTGAATTAAATTTTGAACTACTTATGTTAGTTACGTTTGCGTCAGGATATTGTTAAGAACTATATGTTTGGCGTGAGTGTTATGTGCATGTTTATGAACTCATTTTCATTATGTGTCAGGTTTGGGAGTTGGATTGCCCTAGAAAATTCCAGAGGCTTTGGGGATGTGTTTTCTGTGTTGCATCCTGATTATGGTTCTTATTTGATCCTTTGAAACCCAACCCTTAACCTGGTTTAGTGTTGCGATTTGTGTACTTTTTGAGTTGTACTTGTTTTTGATCATTCCTGATGATCAAGAGAAACTAGAATGGGAAACTTATGTTTTGTGCCACTTTTGGATTAGTATGTTTGATCAGTGAACCTAGGGTAGGTTATCTATATGTGTAGTAGGGGGTGGCTTGCGATAATGTGTCGAGGCCCACAAGTGGCTGCCAGGATCGGTTATTGCAAGTTTCTTAATCTAATGATAACATTAAACACATTGAGAGACTTAAAATGAATTAATAAGATAAGGACCTCCCACCTACTTAAGTGCATGTATAGGCTAAGATGGAGTGTGATAATATGATTGCCACCTTGAGAGGTGTGGGTCTAGCATAGTTAATGACTTTGTCTGTACAAGAAGGCATTGATACCATATATGGTCACTTAAGTGTCAGAGTCTCGAGAGACTGCTAGGACAAAACTTAAGGGTTAGATGTATATGATGACACCCTCCTATACATATTCTAGGTTTCCTATGTGTGTCACATGCCTCTGGTGTAGTGAGTCATACCTCATAGCTTGATTTGGTACACTTTGAGTTAGTGAGCTTTCAGGATCCCCTTACTTAGATGATCCTTTATCCTTGGTTAGATATCCGAGAGGGGTCTATTGCTTATCTCCTCAGAATGGTGGGGTGGATTGTTATAGTTCCACATAGACTGGTGGTAGTGGTTCTTTACCATTTGAGATTCCATGTTCATATGCTAGTGCTGCATGTTACTTGGTTCTATTGTTCTTGTCTTATTCTGATGGAGGCTTTGATCTTATCATTTATTTATTGTACATTTATTTATCATATCGCATGTGGTACTTTATTTTGGATAACTGTAACCTTATTGTTTTAAATAATTACCACATACCCTGTGACATGTGCAGAGGATGTAGGTTTTATGTATACCTGATTGTATCAGTTGTAATCTTGTAATTATATCTTTGATGTCATTTTGTAATCTATTTTTATCAATGAGTAATATTTTGTTGTGGTTATCTCATTGAGTTTAGTCGTACATAATTCTACATCATGGAACCCTTGATTTTGTAATCTATGATTGTATGGGTTCATGTGAGTAAATGGTAATTGCTTCTGCTTTGTTGTATGTTCTTGTTTGTAAACTTTAAAAAAAAATTATTCTGCAAACATAGTGTCATGTTTAGGTTAAATCCTCTTGGGTTCCCTAGCAGGGTGTTACACTGGTGAACAACGTTATTTCCTAGTGGGAAGAAGAGATAGAAAATGAAGAATGGAGTGGTGAGATCGAAGAAATAATGAACATCAGGGAGGATATCATCACCAAGATAGGAATTTTGGGAGAAGAAAATTTTGGGTTCCTCTAGTTTGAGTACTCCAGACTTGGTCTCAAAATCGAAACAAGCCAGCAACTGGTAGTGGCCTTAAAGGGTAAAGTCCTGACAATTGAAAATTATTTAAATTTATATGCAGAATTTGTTACAAGGGTTTTGGCATTGATCCCTTCAGCACTGAGACATGCACTCTAGTGGATTTTATTGTGAGAAAATTTGATGAAATAATGGAGTCACAGTTTCAGACTCCCAAAGATTTTGATGCAGAAAAGATGTAGTGTATCTCCTCCATGATGCTCTGGGCCCATGATGTAGCAAAGGTGGTGGTAGAGTTTAAAGAGGGTGCCTGGGATTTGGGAGAACAGTTGGGGGTGGCCAAAGAGCGCAAATATTGTATAAAAGAGATAGATGAAGATGGAATCCTCCAGATCTTGGAGGCATTCAAAAGATTATAAGGCAATGAAGTCTAACGGTCTCCGAAGATTTTTTCCAGTAGGGTGAAGTTTTGAAAAATTGTTATTCTTTGAGCATAATCTCTCGGGCTCTGTAATTCTAGGTCCAAGTTCTATATTTATTCACAATGATCTGCGTCAAGGTTCCCCAGAGCTGACCGATCATTGTCAAGCAGTTAATAAGGGTGAAAATGTAGGTGATCTAGATAATAAAATGTATGGCGGAAGGGATGGTTCTGATAGATGATTCTCCTAGGGTTCCGCTCCTACATTTATGACCTGGTGTGCATCGAAGATAGGGAGCCACAATTTTCATTAATGACGCATTTATCCTAGGTTATTGGGATAAGCAAATTTCTTCCATAAGTACCTTGGCTCTCTTCTCTAAGCCGATTCTTCTAGATTTCTCCTCTATCTTCTTCTTCTGTCTTGTTAGACCTCTGTACATCTCAAGGTGATTGTAAGTGTTGTAGGTAGTACCATCCATAGATAATGTATTATATTTAGCAAGTTTAGAGGTAGATTAGGTCAATTTTTAGGTCAAGTCTGTGTATAAATAAGAAGTTCGACACCATAACAGAGGTCGGCGAAATTGATGATTTTGCAGTCCAACAGTAATAGAAGTATAGTATTTTTGAGTTCATAGCATTTTACTTTCAGTTGTTCTCAGGAGCTCAATGTTCAGTTGTTCTTATTAGCTTAGAATTCTCCCTTGGAGCCATGAATGTAGTCGCTAGTGATGCTAGAACATTTTCAAGATAATGGAAGAAGGAAGAAAATATTGTGACCATGTGTTATTGTTGTTCTGATTTTCATAAGTTACCAAAAATCTTTTGTGTAGTATGTTTTCTTATGTCCTTTACTCCTATGTTTTAGTTTAGATTAATGATCTTATCTCCCTTTTCCATTAAATGTATAAGAATCACAGGTTCGTTGTGTATTTGGTATTTAGTGTAGTTTTCTTGCATTAGAGAATTGTTTGATGTCTGAATATATATTGTATAACTATAGGTAGAAATATATGTCTAACCATGATCTATCTTTTGAGTTTTCTTTGATAATCCAAATTCTTGTAGGAAAATCCATCCCTTTTGAAATCCCCGAGAAGATGACTAAAAACTAGCTATCCCCTCAAACAACAGCCACATACCTAACTTATCTCCCCTACACTATCGAGACCTGACTACCAGGTGCTTGGAGGCTAGGAGAATTCATTCTCTGGTAAAACTCTTCAGGTGGAGTTGGCCGATACCCTGGTACTTGGTGATAACTTATCTCTGTTGGCAGAGCTGGTCGCAGTCCCGTCAACAGAAACTGGTGCTATAAGGAGGGTATGAGCTCATCTCCCTCAGAAGATTTTGATTTTACACCGCCTAAGGGCTCCCCAAGCAGTCATTTTAGGAACCAAACTTTCTACGGTATAGGTTCATTTGCACCCCTACACTTTGAAAGAATCCTTTGATCAACCGCGAATTGCAGAGAGTTTATAGAAGTCAGACATCTCATCTAAAAGAAAAGGACCCAACAAATGAAAAAACCATCCAATTTTATCTGGGGATTCGCTACACACCAGAATACCCAAATCCCTCAGATAATCCTAGGGATGAATGCCCAACCCAACCAAAACCAAACAATCCCAATGGCCACCAACTTTCGTAATATCAGGTCCCCAATAGGGGAGTTCCCTAGTGCTACCAATGATCTTCCTCCACATCTGGAGAAGATCTAACCCAAATACGAGTATCTAGGCCCCTGAACGGTAGAATAACACCTCCAAGCCTACAAAGATGCCATGAATAGACACTGAATACAACATCAATATGTTGTAACCTGAATGTTTTGTCTATCTTTAGGATAGAACAAGTTGAACTGGTACCTAAAATTTCCTGCCAACTCCATCAATAGTTGGCAGGATATGGAAGATGCCTTTCTGGCGGCCTTCCGCATTCAAATGGACCCAGCTTAGTCCCACAGCCAGTTTATCTCCATCAGGAAGGAACCAAATGAGCCTCTCGCTACATTCAACCATCGGTTCCAATGTGCTTTGAAGTGGTGTATGAGACCTTTCATCCCATCCAGTGATATAACCATCTAGAGATACCTAAATGCCATGGACCCCATTATTTCTACTCTCCTCTGGAGAACTACCACTTCTAATGACCAGGATACTCTGGTGAAAGTTTACAACTTAGCCATGGAGTTGTCCCATGGTTTGAGCAAGGCTCCCAATGGGATTGGACAAAGCTTACCCTTCAATATGTTGCCTGGCGGAACTCCTTACACTAACGGATACAACCCCAATCTAGAAATGGGTGCCCCAACAATGGCCATGGGCCCACCACCCATAGACCAACAAGCCCAGCATGTTTACCCATCTCAAGTCCAAACAACTCTGGGTTTGGAATACATCCCCTTGAACTAGCCTCAGAAAATGCAGCAACCTTTGACACAACCATCCAGAGTACCTTTATTCCATTCATCCATGGCTGGAGGATTGACGTCCTCAACTCCGGGAGCTACAACCTCTTTCCCAGGTAATCCACCACAAAAGCCATCACACTATTACACAACTACCCAACTATCTGCCAAGGTAGAATCCCCCCAGCAATTGGTGTTCTCCTTGACAATAGACATGGGATAGCTAAAGGTGGGGCCTTCCATGCCCCACAACCCAAATTCCCTGAGAGGGAATGTTTTCTCAAGCCAACAAAATGCCAATTTCGTAGGTAAAAACTACAAAAATGGGCCTCAGCCCAACCAACAATAATGGAACAATAACACAAACACTGAAGGTCCTCCTCTAAATCAAAATACCACTCATGGTAGTGCTAGACCTATTCATTCTACGCAGCTTGCATAATTCAACACCCTAACCATGTGGTATAGATTGCACGACACTGGCTCGCATTCAGAGGTGAATTGTGCTACACTAGAGAAGATCATAATGATCTCCCAGTCAAACAGACAATAACCTATTGACCCTACTCCCCCATAATCCTCCACATTAGAGCCACCTCAAACTAATTTCACGTGTGAGACTATCTTCTTTGGGATAGAAAAAGAGGACAAAGAAGAACCTGAGTTACAGGGGTTCTTTAATGAATCCATTCTAGCCTTTGAGGCCAATGCATTCACCAGCCCATAGACTCCCTAAAACACTTGGAGTCAAGCTATCAAAGGGCCATCTTACACATCAACACCTCCCAATAATACTACCCCCAGGACAACACCAATGATCGTTCCTTCTCACCAAAAGGACCTAGACCTAACCACACCAGGGATTCAGCCGGGGGAAGCCATTTTTACCCAGGGGCAGTTTGATATTACAAAGGCATTGGAAATCACCACCACCTCCATGACCTTGATGGAGGTTTTGCTAAATTGTCCCGAGTAGAAGAAAGCCCTCTTATAGCTCGAGGCAAACCCAGAAGTTGTCATTCGTCCACCCAAGACTGTCACCTTCTACGATGCCAAATCAATAGTCTTCCAAGGAAACACAGAGGATACTCCCTTTCTGCTAGGCTTGAACATTCAAGGTAAGAACTTGTACAACTACCTTGTGGATTTTAGTGCTTCGGGAAACGTCATGCCCTTATCTGTTTGCTCGAAGCTTAGACTCACTCCCACACCATCCAAAGGAATAGTAGTCCAATTGGACAAAAATGCCATGAAAATGGTTGGTGAGCTGAAGAATGTCTAGATTCATCTCATCCAAGACCCCTAGATATTTAGCACCATTGACATTCAAGTGGTTGACATCCCCAAAACCTATGGGATGTTATTAAGTTGAAATTGGTCAACGGCCCTCAATGGGTATTTCTTGATGGAATTCTCCCACTTGTGGCTCCCTTAGAAGGGGAAATCAAATAAGATCTGGGTAAAGAGTGAGCCTAGAATGAAACAATCCCTCACTGAACTCGAGAGGGTCAATGAGGTCCTTTTCTCTGTGTAATGCCCACCCTAGTATCTTGATATTTTGCACAGACATGATTTCTATATTGAGCATTATGGACTCTATGTTTTGTTTATTTTTAGTTGATGAGACATTATGAGTATATGTTTGGATAATTAAAATATTTTATGGAAGATAGAAAATGATTTAAAAGTTTTTATCAGGACATGTTATTTCATATATTTGATTGTATTCCTTATAAAGATGACTCAATTCTTGATTTACATTATGGAGTAATGATTATTCTTGGAGCTAACCATACTAATCCAATTATGCCTTGATATTGATGCTATTTGATGTGTTTGTAGGATGAGGAGAGGCAGTCATAGTCACTTGTATAGGAGATCCACACAATGTTGCACTCTCCCTTCGTGTTTGACATTGATCGTATAGTTATATATATGTACAGATGTTTCTCTTGACTTGGTGATGCAGGTACCAGGCATCGACTTCACCTGGCTACACAGGTCTGAGTGTGACTTAAAAAAATCCTCAAACGTTGTTGTGTGGAGATATTTCCAAAAGCACTCTCAAGGGAACCTTGTTGACTTAGGTTCCTGTTTAGGAAGTCAGCTCAGTTGGGGGGTTAAGTAGTTTTGTGATTTGGTGATTTGGTGATTTATGCTTTAGTGTATGTTTTATTTGTCTCATTATTTGTATTTATATATTAAGGAATTATGCTTCTCTATCTTTTGAAATATGAATTTGATGCTTTATTTGTGCAATATATATGTGTATTTATATATGGGTGCACACATATATATACCTACAAACCTATATATATTTGTATAGAAAGGTGTTTTTTAATATCTTTATGCTTGTAAAATTAATGTTGTAATTGCAAAATAAAATATGATAGAGTAATAATAATTCAATAACTAAAACTAAGCTTACCTAGGAGTTTTGAACCTGAGACCTCCTAGTAGTTAGGCTAGTTAGTTTCCAATGGGCTATGTGAATTCCTTGAGGATTATTTTCACCTTTGTTCTTTTATGGTCTTGGTAAGTTAAATAAGTAAATAAATATAAATAAAACCTTTAGTTATGCTTTCAGGAATTCTTTTAATGTTTTTAAAACCAGCTATATTAGTTGGAGCCATTACTTCCCATAAAGCAACTCCTCCAACTATATGGATGGATTTTAATATTTGGAGTATGTGAGGAGTTGGGGTTTTATGCGAGAAGAAAATTTCAGAAGTATGAAATAGTTGGCATTAGGATTTATTTGGGAGGAAAAAGGAGTTTTATCTTAGGAGAAACTTAGAAATACAAACTGGAAGTAAGAGTTATTTATGTTTCGGTAATACAAATGAATTATGTGTACACAAGGTTAATTGGAAATGAAATTAAAGAAAAGGGTAAATTATGTTTAGAATTACAATGTATTTATTTATGTCTCCTTTCAAAAAAAACACAAATCTAAATACAATGCAAATTAGGAAAGGACATGAATTCATTAAGGTAATTTATAGAATTAGTATCTTTTAATATTCATGGAAATCATTTAAGGGGAACCTTTAAGGACATGTTCATTTTCATAATTTCTTAAATAGTCTTAGTAACATTTTAAAAAATAAATCTAGTTGTTATCTTTGTACTTTATACCTGATCCTTATGGGTTTCCTGGAGGGAACATTACACTCTGAATCCTCGCTTGGGGTATACCGAATATGAGAAATCTTGACCTTTGATTTCATCCCTGGGGAGGATCCCATAACCACTCACATAATTTAGTATCTGGGAAAAAAGTTGAAGTGTGAGGTAGACTCACAAGGTAGCAAGGCAAATTCGGCCACCCTCTTGTCCAATACCTAGTGTCGGGTACATTATCAGAAACACTATGAATTAGAGTGTGAGCCTTGCATTTCTACCGCTACCCATCTCATCACCGAATTCTAAGAAAAGGAACGTAAAGCTGGTTTCCCTAGACCAAGCAATCTGCCAAGCGGTACACCTGAGGTGTCGCTCGACCAAAAACCCAAACTAGATGATTTTTTGGAGGAAAGTCTTACCTATGCCCCATCAAAGCTGGAGGAATCACCTTGAAAACCCAACCCTGAAACCAATCCAAAAGCCACTTCACCTCCCCAACCCCATAAAATGAACAATGATTTGTGGATCCTAAAGTTCGATGGGTCCTGATCCAAACAAGGCTGTTGGGTCAGAGTGGAACTAATCAAACCACGAGGAAAATCCTTCCTTGCGTCCTACAGGTTGGATTTTAACTGCACCAATAATGTCATGGAGTACGAGGCCTTAGTTCTCACACTCTTGTTCACATTGAGAAAATGAATCACCCGCCTCTGAGTGATGGGTGATTCAGAGCTAATTATAAAATAGGTCCATAGCCAATACATGTGTCATGAAAAAAGGATGGCCACATACTGCAACCATGCATGGAGCCTAATTGAATATTTTGATGCTTTCACCATTGAACTTACTCCCTAGAAATAGAACCATGTTCTGGATGCCCTTGTTGTGTCTGCTAGTACCCTCGAGCCGACGGCTGGTTCCTGAATCCAAAAATTTTCAATTGAAATGGTCCCCACCCCATCCATCCGGGACAATATAACACACTTCTAGCTTTTTGAGGATGACCAATATATTCTAGCCTTCATGGAAAATGTTGGCATCTTTGAAGATCAGATTGTGGAGGAAGTTGATCATGATGATACTAGGTAGGGGAAGAAGATGACAGGATCATCGACTTGCCAACCAACACCATCTCTGAGGCGATTGTAGCTCTAGAAAGTATCTTCAATTCAGACCCATAGGACTAAGACAAGATATCATCCTCCTCTGAGGGAGGAAAATTGGAAAAGGTGAACATCGGTAAAGCTGATGAAGATAAATTGGTCCACATTGGTACCTCCTACTCCCCAGAAGAGAAGGAGAAGATTCTCAAGGTTCTCCAAGAATACATTGATGTTATTTCCAAGGGGTATGAGGATCTCAAGACTTATGCTACCTCTGTCATGAAACATACCATCCCCTTGAAACCAGATGCCAAACCTTTCCAGAAAAATAAGAGGTCGGTAAACCCTTTAATCGAACCTCTGATCCATGAGGAGGTTCAAAAATTACTGTCATCTTGGATGATCTTTCCTATCCAACATACAACATGGGTTATCAACCTCATCCCCATGCATAAGAACGATGAGATCCGCCTGTGTGTGGATTTTTGCAACTTAAACAAGGCCTCCAAGAAGGACAATCACCCTCTCCTATCTTTGGATGAGGTGTTACAAATTGTTAATGGTTCCCAAATGATGTCCTTTCTAGATGGATATTCTGGATATAACCAGTTATGGTTAAGTTCAAAGATAGGATGAAAATGACGTTCACCACTAAGTGTGGAATGTTTGCATACCGGAGAATGCCCTTTGGCCTAATTAACGCAAGGGTCACATTTCAAAAGGCTATGAACATTGCATTTGAAGGCCTCGTTAACAAGTGCATAATCATCTACATGGATGATTTAATAGTCTTTTCCTAGGATAGGCGTGATCATCCTGCCCACCTTTCTTAGATCTTCAAGAGATGTCGCTAGTATGGTATCTCCCTCAACCCCAAGAAGTGCATATTCAGGGTCACTGAAGGGAAACTTCTTGGGAATATTTTATCTAAGAAAAGGATATCCATTGACCCTAAGAGAGTTGAAGCGCTACTGAATTTACAAATGCCTGACAGTAAAAAGGAAATGAGATCTTTCTTTAGAAAGATAAATTTTATCTGGCAGTTCATTATTGGATTCAGCAAGATTGTCAAACCACTCAATGACATGATGAATAAAGATACTAAGATTGAGTGGAGCCCTGAAGTGAAGTGAGCATTTTCTCAAATTAAGCAGACTATAGTGGAGGCACTGGTCTTGGCAAGTCTAGACTATTCCCTCTCATTCCACATTTACTCCTTCGCTTCACCGCACTCTACTATTGCAGTTTTGACCCAGAAGGTTGAGGGGGAAGAATGACCTATTTCTTTCATGAGCTCCCCATTCAAAAATTCCAAAGTCCTATACACACAACTGGAAAAGAAGGCCTTTGATTTAGTACAAGTCATGAAGAAATTTTGGCATTAAATTCTCCGGAGCAAAGTGCATGACATTATCCCAGACCAGGCTGTCAAGTCTTTACTATTGTAGAGTGAACTAGGCGAATGCGGGGGGAAATGGATGGCCATCCTCTAGGAATATGATCTCGAGATGCAACCAATGAAAATAGTCTGAGGCCAGGGACTATGTAGAGCGATGACATAGGCCACTCCAAACATCGAGTTCCAAACTTATACTATGCATTCCATCACTTAAGATCCGTGGTATACCCATCTGGTGTACCTATTTCTCAATAAAAAATGCCCAGAGGGGCTTCTCCCTAACAAATGTTGTGCCCTATAACTAAAAAGAACATACTTCATGATAAAAAAATGAAACGCTTTTCCATAGGAATTTTGAGGGGATTTACCTCCGGTGCATAGATAGGGACCAAGCTGCCAAAATGATGGAAGAATTTCACGGGTAGTATGGGACCAAGCATGGCTCAGTTGATGCCACTTCCCATCAGATCCTCTAGGCTGAATATTATTGGGCCTTCATATTAAAATACATTCACACTCATGTAAGGAAGTTCCACACCTTCCAAACCGCCACTTCTCGTGAGCAGAACCTGACAATGCCTTTACAACTGGTCTTTGAAGTTTGGCCCTTCACCTAATGGGCGTTCAATTTTTTTAGGGAGATAAACCCCAACTCATCTACAAACCACCAGTATATTTTTATTTCTATTGACTACTATACACGGTGAAGGTAATCCCATGCAAGAACAACACAGTGGATGTAGTCATCAAGTTCTTGGAAGAGAACATCGTCACAAGGTTCAGAATGCCTTTTGCTATCATATGTGACAATGGTCCAACATTTTCTTTAGTGTATCTTTAGAATGGACCTATCAAAGGAAGATCACCCTGAAGTTATCCAATAATTATTATCCCCAAGGTAACGGTGTTTCCAATTCTACCAATAAAAACCTGTTGGAAGTGATCAAACATTTTCTACAATAAAATCCCTAGGACTGGCACCAAAAACATAGGTTTGCCCTTCACGAGGATCGTATCAGAATCAAGGAAGCCCTGGGAAATTATCCATTTCACCTAGTTTATTTCCAAAATCTTGTATTCCCAATCAACTTACAATTCTCAGTTTTACAATTCATGTAGGAATTCAATGCACGAGACAATATTGTGGAGGGTCGCCTCTTGAACTTGCTGAGAATGGAAGAACAAAGAGACACAATACTAGAGAATTTTGTGCTTCATCAAGCAGTTGATAAATGATAGTTTGATAGGAGATCCCAATACAAAGAATTTTGGGTTTCAAACCTAGTCCTTTTGTGGGACAAAGCCTAGGAAAATAAAGGAAAGCATACCAAGTTTAAAAGGTTCTAGCTCGGACCTTACTTAATCTTAGAGATCTATAGGGACAACACTTATCACCTCAACACCATGACTAGAGAATTCATTCCATTGCTTGTCAATGGACAGTTTCTCAAACATTATTTTGAATAGAGGCGGGAGGTAAGTTTCCCCAAAGTTGTATCATATGTATATTTTCCTGCCTATAAATATTTTCCCGTCACTCCTTGGGAGTGTCTTGTCCTTGTAAATAGATGGTGGCCCTATGGGGATATTTTATTTTCTTTGTTTTGTTTTATCTTTGGTTTCTTTTGTTGCTTTGTGTGTCTTTTTTTTTGGGTTCTCTAAATGTTTCCCCCTTCTTGTAGATAGGTATGCTTCACATGACATCTAGTCCCTGGAATGGTGTCTTATGCATCTCAAAGTCCAAAATATATTGTTAGCATGGTGGGATTTTGTCCGCACTCTAGAGTTACTTTGTACTCATGGTAAAAGGTTATGGATAATCTTCATCGGATTTACATCTTGAAAGTCTTGACATCAGTTAACATAAAATCTAAGAAGCAAATAATCGTATGATCCCTGAGAGCAGAGTGATTCCACTTGTTATTGGCCATGTCTGAAAATCAAAAGAATATCCCAGGTCCAAAACGTCTCTCCTATTCAGAAAATTAAAATGGATGGCAAGGTGAAAGAAGTACCGCCATAAAAAATAACTAAGCTTAAGGTCCATGGTAAAATAAGTACCATCATAAACATCTTTGAAAGAAAAGAAAGAAAACTAGAGAATAGAGAATTCTGAGATCTGGGGGACCATGTAGGATGTAGCAATTTTGGTTTGATGCAATTAGTTTCATCTCTCTGCTTCTCCCAGAAGTCATCGGCTTGATTTTATTCCAAAAAACACACTTCACAGCTGACAAGAGATTGAAGGATTAAATCATGATGAGTCATATTTTATCAAACACCTGGCACATTGCAAGTGAAATGCTTTAGGTAAAGATGAGTCCCAACTTTTCTAACTAGAGATTCTATGGTTCTCAAATGTGATAAGACATTCATCCCAGCGAGTTGCCATTTTTTATGCCCTGCATACCCATCCCTACATTTTTTTAGAAAAATGTTGGGTCCCCCTTTTTTATTTTGGTTCTTCCTTGGTTTCTTTTGGCTTCTTTTGTTTTCTCTGGCATTTGCCTCCATGCGACCATTGTGGTGTTTCCTTTTGATCTTCCCTACTCCGGGACCTGGTCCCAAAATGTTTTGTTTCTTTGTGCTGGCCAGATTCTGGACTCCAGGATTCTTGAGCCATTTCTTCCTCTTTAGTTAGAGGGTGTGATCGCATGGGATTTCCTTGTCCTGGAGTCCGTAGGTTTTCCTTTTTCTTGGGACTTGCAGAAGGAAGTGGTGCATTTTCACCTAAGGGTATAAATTGGGTTTCACTTGTCATTTTTACATTTACCATAAAAAATTACCCTTAGAGCGATTAAGAGAGAATTGTGCATTTCACAGAGAGCTAAGTGTGATTTTCTTCAAGAGTTAATAGTGATTAATAGTGATTTAGTGCTTGGACCTGTGTGCGTTCAAGCCATCCTGTAGTATTCTAAGCATGTTTGTGGGTTTCTAGAGTTGTTCGTCTGCGGAGCACCTCCCGTGCCCTTCCCTTTGCATTCCTGGTTTTAAGGTAGGCATTTCTGGTTCTTTGTTTTCTTTTTGGTTTGCATTTTCTTTTTGTTTTTTTTTTTGTTTTTTTTCTGTCTTCTGGTCTTCGTCATCACCTCCCGTCAGTGGGATGGCTTTGTAGGAAGGTTGTCTTCTTTCCGTGCACTGTATATTTATTTACATTTATAAATAATTTAGGTTTCTATGTAAATAGTTGTAGAATAGTATAAGGTAGTTTTAAATCTCTGTAGATATGTAAATAGTTGTAAATTCCTGTAAGTTATTAGTAGTCAGTAGGTTAGTTAGTTGTGTCTGCTGTAAATTTGCCATTCTTCAGCCTCCTGTGTAAATGATTTTCATAGTGTGTGTCTTTGTGTTTTAGTCAGTGTATTCCATCCTGTCTGACCTTTCCTATGGTGAACTCATTGTTTCCTCTGCATTTTTGAGTCCAATTTGAGCTCGCCCACCTAGTTTTTGCTGGACTCAAACTCGACACCTCACCTGTTTGAGTGGTAGCTTTTCTCTCTCCTCCCATCACTTCGACATTGGTGGTGGGATTAAAATACCCATGTGCAAGCATTTAAAATAATCACAAGTGGCATTCATTCCATCCGTGTCAAGACAAATGTCACCTTTAATGTCATTACTCTCTTTATTCCATGACCATGTGACCACCGATGTCAGCCTATTATGGTTTATTGCCCGGTCACTTCAATAATGACTAGTTTCTCTGGACTCTGGGCTCCGCGTAATCCCCAATCTTCATCACATTTTTTGCATGAACTAGAACCCCCAGAACCCTTAGGTTTTGATCAAATTTCAAGCTATTGTCTATTACATTTCCAGAATTTGATGCAAGCTAACATCATTTTTGAGGATAGGTGCAAAATGGTGATGAAATCTTATGAACCCAAAGATTTATTATATTCAATTACTTGTATTAAGCGTTATCCAGTCTTGCAAGCTATCAACAATCATCAATCAATATGTCTAAGGTAGCTTCCCCTCTTGAAAGTCCAGAACTGCCAACCACCTCAACAAGAGTGGCCACCAAGTCAAGCGACGAGAAGGCACTATAAAATCTCCCACACACGCCAAATATCAGAAGGATGGTCTCCTCATAGGATCCAAGGTGGATTCTAAGTTACATATGATCACAAACACTGAGGTTGGACCATGGGCCGAATTATGGGGCATATTAAGAACAATGTTCACTCAACATTCCACTGGAGATAGTATGGCGAAGAATGTGGCCGCCTCCAACATCATCAAAGCCGCCTACTTCCCTTACTCTATGCAGGCCCTGGAGTTGATCCTAACTCTAGCCAAACATTACAACACCACCATCCAAGCTATTATACTTGTTTCTCCCCTTGCAATGGGATACCCAATGTCCCTAGTATCTCTCGATGTTGGTACTCTGGCTTCACGACTATAAATTCCCTAGTTTGCTAATTCTATTATCATCTCTTGTGCCACATCACTACAAGAGTTCAATAATGTGCAGCAGACTGCCAAGAAGCACCTCTACGCCCACTGGCTGAAGACTTCGAGGAAGGATGAAGTTGGAGATCTCCCGCATAGATTCACATGCCCGAGATTTATCAGCCTAGATGTATTACTTTTTATATAGCATCACCACCAACGGGAAAAATTTTGACTGGGCAACCATTGTAGCCAATCATGTAGATTTTTAGTTGAACAACGTGAGTAGGACATCAAATTTCTACACGACTTCGTATGTTTTATGGGTACTGGCACAACAGAGATCAAGAATTTGGGGTTTAGTTATAGTGGGCATCCTTGGGACCGGGCCTAGAGAGAATGTGCCTTGGGATCATTTTCCCCAAATTCAATGGGAAGCCAGCTTCCCCAATTTTTTCTGAGTAAACGATACCTTCATATACTAAAAAATTTTGATACCATCTCAGGATGCTGGTTACCAGCTGTCAAAGGAGGTTATGGCCCTTCTGAGTAAATGCAGAATTTATTTAATTCAATTTCAACAACATTCTTATATTCGGGTGACAGGATTCTCTGGAAAGCCCTACCTATTACCCAAGCATTGTGGGGATATAATTATTTTGATAGAGTTTTTCATTCAAATCCTAGAGCTCCATGCACTTTAAGGAGTCAAAAAAGTTACCTCCATCCCTTTCCCAATCACTTGTGGGAATTACTCTTGCAGCCTTGTAGTGGCCAAAGAGGCTGATAATGAGTTAAAAAGTCTGGGGTTAGCAGAATTCTATCTAGTGCGGAACAATTTTGATCCACTTGGAAAAATAAACATGGCATTTCCCTAGGTGTCAATGCCCCACGAGTCTCACTTGGATGATATTTGGGTAGATTTCCAAGATAACTTCAATGTCTAGGGTCGAAAGTATGAAAGAATGACAAAAGGGATGATGAAGTGCCTCGACCTTCAGACCTTTCCAAAGGGTTTTTTAGATATCAGGCCCTTAGAGGACCCGTCATACAAATTAAAAGGGATTGATAAGATGGATCTCCCTCTGATGGATTGGGACACCCCTGTTGTCAATCAGGATTCCACCTATAGCTGGATGTAGGATCTAGCCATCCTATTGGAACATGGAAACATTCTCCTTGGTGGATGAGAAAATGAATCTCCGGATTCTAGGCCGGTTCCTGTTAAATTTGGGATATCACCTAATGCTAAGTGTGTATGTGGGAAAGAGGTAGAAAGATAATATTAATACCTAGAAAATTCTAAAGGAGGTGATACACCAATAAATGATATGTAACTTGAATTAATCCAACATAGATCTTTAAATATAATGATGGCTCTCAGTACCCAGACAAACATGCAACTATGAAAGTATTTCTATGTAAGGACCTGCAATATTCTTTGCTTTGATAGGGAAGTAATACTTCACCAATTTTCTACAAAAAAAATTAGGACACAAACAAAAGACTTGTAATGGCAAGTATCAAGATTTGAAAATGTAACAAGGAATGCAGCTTAGATGAAGGGCTAACACAACATCAAAGCAGATAAACTCACAACATTACACTTAAAAAACAAATGGGAAGGAACAACTTTCTCTATATATCAATCCTGTCAAAAAAACCTGCTACAAAATGCCCTTACAATATATTCACAAGTCTGCAATGTGTCAGAACGTGTGAAGAAAAGAAGGTCCCCCAAAAGAGGTCAAAATACAATGATATAGGCATCAAATCTGAAAGGGTCGGATGCAGAAAGAAACTCCATCAAATCAAGGCCATAACTATCAGAAACTGAAGTCTAAGTGCTCCAACAACTCCACCAAACCATGCATAACCAAAGTGCCACTCAAAATCTCCCCAAAATTGCTCCAAATCTCCATAAAACATGCAGAATCTATGGGGATTGGATAAGAAGATAAATCCCACCAAATTAGGGCCATAACTGCTGTCAACTGTGATTAACCTACTGTAAAACACTCTCCAACTGATGACAATTGGTAGGTAGCTCCAAAACAACTCCAACAAGGCACCAAGATACTGTAAACAGGCCCTCAACAACAATAGAACTGAGTAAGAACAAAACCTCTCCCCTAAAAATGAGCATGCAATGGGATGGTCAACTGCTGGTCAACTAAGGCAAGGTACCCTTAACTAAGGTAAAAAAACCCTAAAGCACCCCTTAATGCACTCTAACAATTAATAATAGTTTCCTTATAACATTGGCAAACTATTGTTATTGTTTACAATAAAGATGTGCAAGATCCTCCCCAAGGCCTTAAATATTTATTTATTAACGATTAGTTAATTATATCTCAATATATTTAATTTTATTAAAAAGCCTTCAAAACTATATATATTGAAATATGATTAATTTAATAATTAATAAGTAAGTATTTAAGTCACCACCTATTATTCTTTTATTAATCATATTTTAATAATATTTTAATAGAAGAGTAATAAAATCAGTTTAATTATCTATTATTCTCAAAAATATAAGTTTGGCATATTTAATTCTTAAGATTAATAGCTCTCACTATTTTTTTAATTTTAAACATACCAAAAAAAATAACTCTTGAAATAATAAATAATTTTTTTTAAAAGAAAACATATTCTATTTAAACATAATATGAATTAAAATTATATAAAAATATATAACTTAATGAATCATAATAACATTCATCGAATTGTATATTTTTATAAAATTTTAATATTTATTATGTTTAAATAGAATATGTTATCCAACTCATAAACTAAATAACAAGACTTTAACAACTACAAAATTATGAATTAATAAATATTATTTCTAAAAGAAATGATATTTATTAAATCATAATTTTATATTTGTTAAAGCTTGAGTATCGAATTTATGAGTTTGAAACTCATAATGCCAAGGCATGTCCATTTACTCTATGGACACAAACCCTAAGTCACAACCGTGGGTTACAAGGGGGAAAAGAACCATAAAGAAAACCTACGATACATTTTTCTTTGGCCTTGTTCACTTTGCTCTTTCTTCCTGGGTTTTGCTATGCTGCCGCCATGGGGGTTTGGGAGATATCTGCTGCCTTCATTTGTTGAAGAGAGACACCATGCTTGCAGGTTTGGAGATGGCTGCTGCTGAGGAAAATGTCATCATTCTTTTTGATCTTACCAAACTCAGTTACTCTTTCTTTGGCCGCCGATTCTTCTTGGAAACATCTCTGCATTTTTTTTCCTTTCTTGGAACTCTTTGGCTGTTACTTCTGTTAGGACGTGATGATAGTGCTGCTATGTTTCTTCTTACTCTAGCAGCTTACTTAGGGTTTGAGGATGAGT
>MU225647.1:457585-486731 GCA_018584345.1 Thuja plicata | reverse complement strand
TCTCGTGACAAACATATAGAAAAATTAGGAGGTAAGTCTATGATGAAAACATCCATAGGCACTGAAAAGCTAAGACATGCATGCATTGTCAAATCCAAATTTCTAATAACTCCAACTGTATCTACCATTGTACCATCAAGTTGAACTACTCCTTTTTCAATTGGTTCATAGTTAAGGCCTAGCTGATCTACAATTTTATTAAGCATAACAGAGCTAGAAGCGCTTGAATCAATCATGCAATTATACAATAAATTCTATCCTATTATAATAGTGACATAAAAAGGTGGTGGCTTTATCAACTTGGGTGTTTGCTGGTTTAAAACCTCATTTCCAGCCATTAACACTGTAGGAGTTTGCTGATTTAAAGAATCATTCAATAGTGTTCATGTTTGCAAAGCTTCCTGCAACATATCTTCTTGACCTGGAAGCGCTAAAGCTTCCCTAACAGAAACAGGAACATGTGTCTTCTTTAAATGATCAATTATACTAAAATTTTGACCACTAACCTTTTGTTGCTATTTAGGAATAGCCAGCTCCTTTGCTAATTGTAATGGTTGTGAAGATGTGTCCTGAGCCTGGTTTTTCTATTGTTTACCCTTTAATACTTGTTGTTGTGGTATAGTAGCAGGCTGTTCTACTTTGTTAACTTGTTCATTTGTAGCTTTAGTTTTGGACCTTGTACTTTCTGCTATAGGTTTCCATATCTGATCAAAACCTGTTGCTAAGATAGTTTCATTAGTATTAAGATTCATCAAGGTAACATCAGGATTACCTTGTGATTGCATTTGATCATTCTAAGCCTCTCCTTGAACATTAGTTAATTGACCTTTTAAGACGTCCTACCTCCTTGCCTCAATCACATGAGGACAATCAAGCTAGAAATGACTTGCATTACAAGTGTTACACCATTCCTCCTCTTGTGCATATTTATTATGAGGAACAACCATTAGTGCCTTAGAGGTACTAGGAGTTGCATAATTATACAACTGATTGGTCCTCTGATTGTACTTCCTTTGCTGGCCTTGCGCTTGACGTGGCTGATTTTGATCAAAGCCTTGATTTAACTATCTATTATGTTGATAAGAAACTTGAGGAGATCTATTATACTGACCTTTCTGCCTCTTTAAATTCGTTATTTGATTTCCATAAGTCTGTAGGGTCCTCATCATGCTTTCACTTTTGTCCTTTAGCTCCATATTTTGTTCTTTTAGCTCTCTAAAAGGAGTTGCGGCAGCATGTTCTTCTGCTGCAACCTGCATATTAAATGCTCGTAATGCTGGTATAGGAGGTACAACCGCTATTGGTGGAACAATAGCTAGTACAACTGGCTGTATTTATGCACAATAAGGCATTGGAGGGCTTGGAGGTAACTTTCTAGCCTGTATCAAACTATTCTCAGCTCTGACAACAACATCATAAGCAGTAGGTAAAGTGTGCCCACCCATAAACTGTATCATAAGTGCAATATCAGGGTTAAATGCTTTTAAAAAGAAAAGAAATGCATAATAATTAGATGGCCTGATGGATCTTGGAATTCTATCCCAAGTTCGTTGGAAATGAAAGTTTAAATCTAAAATATGCTCATTAATATCTCTTTTAATAGTAGTTAATTGCTCAACCAAAGAGAAATTATCTAATCTATCCTCAAACTTACTGATTAATACAGTGCCCAATTCATCCCATGTGCTAATAGAATTAACTGGTAGAATTCTAAACCAGATTAATGCTTTACCCTTAAGTGAAGCTGCTAACAGTTTCAAAGCTACATCATCATGACTAACTTGATGTAATCCACATAAAGTACCAATATCTTTAATATGCTCTATTTCTGAAATATGACCCTCACCATTGAAATATGTCAAACCTTTTAGTGTTACTGGTGGAATATCATGATGAACAACAATTTATAATGGGCTGCCAGCATCAAATGTCACAAATGGTAGATTTCTAACCATTTGTACTGCTGATACTTGTTGTTGAACTGCTGGTGTAACAGAAGGCTTAGTATGATGAATTACTTTCCTCTGGTAAGTCTTCAAACCTGGGGTAGCTGTACGGCTAGTGGATACTACAACAGTAGATTGATCCTTTTTAGCCTTTTCAAAGATAGGTAATTCTGATCTAGAATTGTCAAAAGCACTTAATTCTTCATGAAAATTGAAATCTTCTATAATTACCTCATGTCCTTCAGAAATGGCAGCTTGATCTTCAAACATAGGATTTTCAAATAATGAAAAATTAGACTCCCTGAGAAAAGATGATGGTTCTCCTGCAGCTTGGGATGCTCTGCTTCTTCTTGTTGATCTGCTACCTCTTCTGTTGGGCTGAAGCTCTTAATAAATGAATCCTTCGCTATTTTCTCTTGTAGGTGTTCTTCTCATCAGGATAAACACTTAAATCTACAACTGAATCTACAATAAACCTTCAAAATAGAGTCACCAGGTGCTGGAAAAAATGCCTTCTAAAAGGCTAGAATACCGCTGCTTACACCAAAATAGCAATAAAAACTTGTAAATCAAGGAACTGTGGAGCAGATCAGGTCCCACGAGGCATGCCAAAACCTGTTGTCAATCAGGATTGCGCCTATATTTGGATGCAAGATCTAGCCATCCTGTTGGAACATGGAAACATTATCCTTGGTGGATGAGAAAATGAATCTCTGGATTCTAGGCTGGCTCCTGTTAAATTCAGGATATCACCTAATACTAAGTGTGTATGTGGGAAAGAGGTAGAAAGATAATATGAATACCTAGAAAATTCTAAAGGAGGTGATACACCGATAAATGATATGTAACTTGAATTAATCCAGCATAGATCTTTAAAGATAATGATGGCTCTCAGTACCCAGACAAACATGCAACTATGAAAGTATTTCTATGTAAGGACCTACAATATTCTTTTCTTTGATAGGGAAGTAATACTTCACCAATTTTCTACAAAAAAAATTAGGACACAAACAAAAGACCTGTAATGGCAAGTATCAAGATTTGAAAATGTAACAAGGAATGCAGCTTAGAAGAAGGGCTAACACAACATCAAAGCAGATAAACTCATAGCATTACACTTAAAAAACAAATGGGAAGGAAAATCTATCTCTATATATCAATACTGTCAAAAAACCTGCTACAAAATGCCCTTACAATATATTCACAAGTCTGCAATGTTTTTAGAATGTGTGAAGAAAAGAAGGTCCCCCAAAATAGGTCAAAATACAATGATATAGGCATCAAATCTGAAAGGGTCAGATGTTGGAAGAAACTCCATCAAATCAGGGCCATAACTATCAGAAACTAAAGTCTAAGTGCTCCAACAAATCCACCATACCATGCATAACCAAAGTGCCACTCAAAATCTCCCCAAAATTGCTCCAAATCTCCATAAAACATGCATAATTTATGGGGGGCCGGATAAGAAGATAAATCCCACCAAATGAGGGCCATAACTACTGTCAACTGTGATTAAACTATTGTAAAACACTCTCCAACTGATGACAATTGGTAGGTAGCTCCAAAACAACTCCAACAAGGCACCAAGATGTTGTAAACAGGCCCTCGAAAACAATAGAATTGAGCAAGAACAAAACCTCTCCCCTAAAAATGAGCATGCAATGGGATGGTCAACTGTTGGTCAACTAAGGCAAGGTACACTTAACTAAGGTAAAAAACCCTAAAGCACCCCTTAATGCACTCTGACAATTAATAATAGTTTCCTTATAACATTGGCAAACTATTGTTATTGTTTACAATAAAGATGTGCAAGATTCTCCCCAAGGCGTTAAATATTTATTTATTAATTATTAGTTAATTATATCTCAATATATTTAATTTTATTAAAAAGCCTTCAAAACTGAATATATTGAAATATGATTAATTTAATAATTAATAAGTAAGTATTTAAGTCACCACCTAATATTCTTTTATTAATCACATTTTAATAATATTTTAATAAAAGAGTAATAAACTCAGTTTAATTATCTATTATTCTCAAAAATATAAGTTTGGCATATTTAATTCTTAAGATTAATAGCTCTCACTATTATTTTAATTTTAAACATACCAAAAAATATAACTCTTGAAATAATAAATAAAAATTTTAAGAAGAAAACATATTCTATTTAAACATAATATGAATTAAAATTATATAAAAATATATAACTTAATGAATCATAATAACATTCATTGAATTGTATATTTTTATAAAATTTTAATATTTATTATGTTTAAATAGAATATGTTATCCAACTCATAAACTAAATAATAAGATTTTAACAACTACAAAATTATGAATTAATAAATATTATTTCTAAAAGAAATTATATTTATTAAATCATAATTTTATATTTGTTAAAGCTTGAGTATCGAATATAAGAGTTTGAAACTCATAATGCTAAGGCATGTCGATTTACTCTATGGACACAAACCCTAAGTCACAACTGTGGGTTACAAGGGGGAAAAGAACCCTAAAGAAAACCTACGATACATTTTGCTTTGGCCTTGTTCACTTTGCTCTTTCTTCCTACATTTTGCTATGCTTCCGCCATGAGGGTTTGAGAGATATTTGTTGCCTTCATTTGTTGAAGAGAGACGTCATGCGTGCAGATTTGGAGATGGCTGGTCCTAAGGAAAATGTCATCATTCTTTTTGATCTTACCAAATTTAGTTACTTTGTCTTTGGCCGCCAATTCTTCTTGGAAACATACTTGCATTTTTTCCCTTTCTTGGAACTCTTTGTCTGTTACTTCTGTTAGGATGTGAGGATAGTGTTGCTATGTTTCTTCTTACTCCAGCAACTTAGGGTTTGAGGATGAGTTTTTTGCAGAAATTAGTTATGCTGCCACTTCTCTTCATTCTATAGCTCTTTCCTGTTTACATGATCGCTACCTTCATTTTCTTGCTGGCCACCATGGCTGCTGTTACTAAGGGTTTTTTTTTTTTTTAAATGACTAGCTTGCTGGGTTGAAGCTGAAACTATCATGGCTTCCATTTTGTTGACTCGTGCTTGATTAATCAGGTAAGAACTCTATTGTTGTTGTAGCTTCACCCTACCTTGCATTTTTTTGAAAGAAAACTTGGCTTTAAATTTTTAGAATCTACTTCTATCTAAAACAAGCAAAGGAAATGCTATTTCTCTTAATTTTTGTAACTGCTACCATTTCATAGTATTCCCTTTATACTCTTTCATTGTCTGCAGATTATAAAAAATATGGGCCCCCCTGAAGCTCTGAAAAACTATGAGTGACTTTCCCTGCATGTTGATTTCCTGGAACCTTTGCATATGTATCTCAGATTATTTTCATGAAGAATTAAAAGAAATTGTAATTACTATTACTTTCAATTTGCTGTTACAACTCCATACCCTGCATTAAATTAGGATTTTCTACAATAACTCTCTTGAAAACTAAAATAAATCTCGTGGCATTTGATTGTATCTCTGAGTTAGGTGTATTTGATCAGTAAGTTTTGATTTTTCTCAATTGACAAGTCTTGAGCATGAAATTTGCTTAATATACCACTTTAAATGTGGGTCTTCTTCATTTTACTTAGCACTCGACTTCATTTATCTGAACTTGACCTTTGCATTTGGTGACTTTGAACCCACAGCTAACTGGAAGAACTTAACCTTGAATTTCACTTTTCTGAAAGGTTGTTAACAAGATGAGAACAACTGGAAGCTTTTACCTTATTTGAACATTCCTAATGTTGGAGTTGTTTATTACTTCTAAATCCACTTCTCCATGATCATACATTTATGTATAGGATAGATAACTATCTCATTTACGAAATAACAAATGTATTCCATCTTAGTAACTAATGATGATCCCTGTCCAACCAACAATTGTTGCCTCCATAGCATTCTCTTCTTTCTGGTGGATAATTTAATTTGCTATTATCTAGTTCAAATGTTGTTATAAAATGTTGATATGGACTGAATTTCATCATTTCTTTCTTTTCAAAATAGCCCAATACTTAGTTCAATTGTATAGCCCTGTTGTCCAAGCATTGATTGATCATACTAAATTTAGCTGAAAGCCCTATTATCTGGTGTAACTTTCTAACAACAAATTTCCTGTCTTGAACCTGGGACTGCCTGAAAGCATCAACTAATTACTTTGTTGTTTTGACTTGCAATTGGCTTCCCTCATATTCTCAAGTCAACATAATGAATTAGAATATCATTTTCTTGATTTGGAAATATATTACTATGTTTTTCTCCCTATATGATATCATGACTATTCCAAATTTGTCTTCTTCTCTTTCTTGAATAGTTGTCATTAGTGTCATGCATGTACATTTCTTTTTCTTTTTATTCTTATCTTTTCCAACACCGTGAAGGATGAGGGTTACAAAAAAAACATGTTGCTATTGTGTGCCACCATTCTTTTTCTCTCCTTTTGTTGTTCTTGCTTCTTCTTAACTATTATTTGTTCTTTATGTGGCTGCTCACTTCTTTGTGTTACACTCTCCAGCCTTGCTGTATAGAATTGAACCTATAGTTGCAAACTCTCTTCTAACTCACTTATCAACATATATATGACTATGACAAGGGTCATGTAGTGCTGATTATGGCTTCTCTTTTTACTGCTATCTTGTGAATGCTAACTTTTACTTCATAACAACAATATTGGTGTTTGAGAAACAAAACTTTCATTTCTCCTAATACATGTGAAACACTTATTTTTCTCTGATATTACTACCTTTTTGTTTATAGCTGTCATTTAACTTGTTCTTCTCTCCATATTGCTGATTGTTTTTATATCCTATAAACATTGTATCATTGTTCTGCAACTATATCACCTCAGTTTACCTTCATTGAATGTCTAATGTTATCATCATAAACTGTTGTTGTTCCCTTTAAATTTGATGATACAGTTGTCTTTAACATTTATAACAACACTATTATTGTTGTTCATGAATCTGTATATGATTTATTACTTGTTGTACTTCCTAAACAATGAGATAGCTTCTTAATGGTACCTACCCTTGCTTTATATTATGCAATTGACCATGAATATATCCTTGAAAGCAAATCTGATTTATATGGTAACCATTGCATGGTAAAACATCTTTCTGTAGTAGAATAAGATAAATACCTTCTATAGCAATTTGACTGTTGCAGTAGTATAAGCTTTTGTAACAATTTTGGAAACTCTTTTGAAATGAAAAGAGAACCTCTTGTAGCACTGAATGGTTGATTTAGAGGCTGGAAGGTTTCATAACAGAATGTCATGTCCCTTCAACAATCGGTCTTCTAGAGCATCACTAATTCAGTCAGAAGGTCCCATACTTGTAACATATGTATGGGACCTTCTACAACCTCCTTAATTAGTCTTCAAGTCTGCTCCATGATTCAGCCAAAGGATCCCATGTTTGAACTTAGACATGCCCCCTCGAAAGCCTCCTCTAGTCCTCCGGTCTTCATGTCTTCGCCTCTCCATAGCTTCAGTCAGAAAGTTTCATGCATGAAATGTGTGCATGTCCTTTCAATGACCTACTTAACCTTCGTACCTATCTGCACATGAAGCAAACAATGTTAGGAAATAAAGTTTTTTCTGTGATACGATCATTCCTTCCAGCAGTTCCATTTATGCATGTTGATTTACATTTCTGCAAATGCAATCAAGTAGACAACTAGATAGCTTAATCCTTCTCCATTACTCAGTTCGTATGAACTGACCCATTTTATCACTCTTCCTTTGTAGGATGACTTGGAGTACTTCAGGATGTGGGACCAAAGATGTAGCAGTGTTCAACTCTCCATGAAACACCAAGCAATGGGGGGGCCTAACCCATCTTATTTTCTCCTTTTTTATATTTACAGAAATGTAAATTGCTTTTTAGTTCCTGCATTTGATTTCTACATTCAATTTAAGAAAATGAAATGCATGCCTGCATTAACCTACTACCACGAGATGTGTGGCTTCATATGAATGCATTTTTATTGTATGTCATTTGAAAAGTACTCTTTATTCATGTTTTTAAGAGCAACCACTTCTTGGGTGGTTAATTTAAAGCTATACTTTCATGTCTAAAATGCAAGCATATCTTTCATTATTTGTTACGCTCAAAAATCTGTATAGTGCTTTGTTCAAAAATCTGAAATAAGTGTACCTTAATGTGATGTTATGATGTTTTCAATTGTAATGTTGAACATGTAATTTCTTTCTCTGAATCCTTTACCATTCTGCAATTTTGAAACAGCAACTCTAAAATTCAAACTTGAATAGAAAACACTTGTTAGTTTATCAATTTAGTGCGAACTAAAATGATAACAACCCCAAAAAAATTGACAAGAGAGGATGTCACCCAAGGCATTGTGCAATGCAGTCATGAATATTTTGCACAAGTATGAAAGAAAAGTACTTGCTGAGGTCCAATTTTGTGGGGGTCCACTTCGGCCTCCTGAGCAGCCAGACAAAGAAAAGATAAGGTAAAATCAAAGGAGAGCACCCTGACCCCAGGCCAGTCCTCAGTTCCACCCCCTATCATGAACAATTCCACACCCAGCTTGAGTCATCCTGGCAGCTAGGCAAAACAATGAGCACAAGGCTTTCTCTCGGTCTCCCAGTTACTCTGGTGGGATCCGCCCTTCCTTCAGGCTCACCATCACTTGCAACACTTATGAGTAGGGTGGTAAATACAGAAGAGGAGAGTGTAGCTATTATGGACATTGGGGTCCCGCTGCAAACAAGGAGAACAAAGCCAAGGGCAGATAACCCTCCATCGAGTACATATGTAAGCCCTAGGAAATTGAGCAATATTCCTATGGAGCTTATCCCCTCCTCCCCCAAAATAGAAGATCATCTAGAGGCTTCCCCTCCCCATGACATTTTTGACGACATCTTCTACACCAATGATCTAGTAAAGCTGCAGGAAGATATAGAGCGGGCAGTGGAAGAGATCGCCGCACAAGAGGCAAAAAATAGCCCTGGAGAGGGAGAAAGGAAAGAAAAATAAATTGCCCCAGAAGAAGAAGAGCAAGAGAAAGAGAAGGAATTGGTAAATATACCAAGTATTGAAGAAACACTAGTCTCGAGGACCGAGATAGAGGGAGGGAGAACACAAGCTGAGTAGTCAATAATGGCTGGGGAAACTGGACCTTCAAGAGAAACTGTACCCCTAGTTGTCACTCTCAAAATGCCTCTACATACCCTGGGTGATAAGGTACCCCAAAATGTGACATTCAGCAAGGTAGTCTTTGTAGCACAATAGTCAGATCTAGGCTAGACACCTTTTCCCCCTCCATAAAATGTGTCCTCAGAAGAGAATGTCCCGACAGACAACACCAAAGAAATTCAACAATAACAAGACATAGGGGAGAACCCCAGAAACATGGATATAGACACTACAAGTGCCAGGGAAGGTGAGGTGCCTGACACTACAGATAAAAATACCACTAAGTTTGGAGAAATAGGGAATCCAAGGAGTGGAGAAAAGGATTCCATAGAGACTACAAATGCCAAAGATGTTCGGCCAGCCCCCAAGGGAAACCCTAGTATCCAAGACTTAGCCATAAGACCATCCCCACCATCACAATGGCTAGTAGAGTAAATAAAAAGGAAGGCCTAGGTAGCAGTGAGAGATCTTCTCTCTTTGGCCAAAATCATGGCACAAAACCAAGAGGCTCAGAAGACCAAGAAGGCCCGGACGCTTCATACCCTTCAGACCAGTCTTGGAGGAAATACCATCGCAGTAGTAGTGACACCTCGCATAGATGGAGGTGTGATGGTAGTAAGAGACAAATAATACACCATCACAAAGGTACCTCTGGGGAGGAGAGACAAACATGGTGAATTTGACCTATTGAAAGAGGCTAGTCGAGATATTGAGGCCCGATATGAAAAACAAGCCCA
Source organism: Thuja plicata (assembly GCA_018584345.1). Classification (NCBI taxonomy): domain Eukaryota; kingdom Viridiplantae; phylum Streptophyta; class Pinopsida; order Cupressales; family Cupressaceae; genus Thuja; species Thuja plicata. Next base: position 476,881 of record MU225647.1, on the reverse strand, counting down.
GAAACTGAAGGAGGCAAAAGAAGAAAATGTTAATCTCCTCGGGCTTCTTATATAGTTGATGCATCCTCTAGCTACAATTCCTCCAGAGGCCTCCACCTCTAGAACACTAGCTATCCCTTTTGAAATCCCTAAGAAGATGAGTAAAAACCAGCTATCCCCTCAAACAATAGTCACCTGCCCAAGTTAGCTCCTCTGCACCATTGAGACTCGACTACTAGGTGCTTGGAGGCTAGGAGAATTAATTCTCTAGTAAACCTCTTCAGGCAGAGTTGGCTAGTACCCTGGTACCCAGTGACAACTTATCTCTATTGGCGGAGCCAGTCACAAAGTCCCGTCAACACATCCCCTGTCGAAGCCACTGCTAGCACTATAATAACTTTGTGGTTCTATAGTTCTTACGAGTGTTTTGGGGCCTTTTCTTCATGTTTTAGGTCTTTGGTCCTTAAAAACCTTGCTTCACCTTAATGAAAAAACCCTAGTCCTTGATTCTTGTTATAAAATGAAGTTACTTTTTAATGTAACTTAAAACACTTATGTGTCTTTATGTCATCGTCGATGGGGCCATACCTTTAATACTTCCTAAGTCTTAGCGGGGCAGTACTATAATTTTTCCTAAGTTCTTATGTGCTCACAAGTCTTTTTACCTTTTCCATATGTCGTGCAAGTTTGATTTGATCCTATGGTTTTTGTTATCCCTTCATCACAAATATGCCACTCCTTAATCTTCAAGGTATCATGACAGGTTTCCAAGTGTCTGTTTGAGATGTGGCAGGCCCTTTATTTATGGCTAAGCGAGAGGTTATCATGCAATCAGATCTATTTTAATCCTATGACCATCACTTTCCCTTAATCACAAATATGTAGTTCTTTATTGTTCAAGGCATTGCGTCTAGGTGACGTGTGGAAGTTTGTGGGACCTGGCCAAAGATCAAGGGAATTTACTAAGTGATCAAGTCAGATTTGATCATGTAGTGGACACTATGCCTTAATGCAAAGATGAAAGAAAAATAGTGATCAACGCATTAAATTTGTTTGATAAGTAGCATTTTTGAGGTCATGGATCCTGGTTTCTAATGTAAAGTTAAAAAGGCCACAGGTTGGTGTAGATCTGTTGGTTGGCGCACTGCCTCAAAGAAAATATGCTCAACAAATACTGATCAAGGCATCATGTTTGATCTCCACATGTAAGGTTTATGAGGCTAAGGATGGTTTAAAGATAGATCGAGTTGGATTTCATCCAAAGGTGGGTTCTTTCCATTTATTAGGAGATGATTGGAGGGTTATCACTTGATCTCATGATTTGACCAGGGTTAAGCCAAGAATATGGCGATTAAGAGATACAAAGCATTGTGTTTCTTGGGTCAAAGGTAGGTTAAAGACAAATTTAAGTCAAGTTAGTTTTCATCTTATGGTTGGCGTAATGCCTTAATGAGAATATTCTCGATGGATAGTCATTGAGGCATCACGCCAGCCTGCCACATTGCAAGTCAAATCTAAAGTCAGGGTTGAAGGATCAGGTAAAGGTAAAGAATGTTCCTGTTGATTAGATGGATGGCGCAAAGCCTTAAAGAAATGATGATCAAGAAATAATCTTCAAGGCATTGTGATGTGGTGCCACCTATCCGGATCAGATCTTCGAAGCCTGAGTAACCTAAAGGATGATCTGTGACCCTATTTTAAAGAAAGATTAAAGTTCAAATCTGCGCCATTGATGCCATATTCCATGCCATGTGTAGCCATTGTATTAGATTTTCAAATTTTCAAATCTATTTCTTAGGGTTTTCAAGCAGTGAATTGTGTCATGTTGTCATAGAGCATTTAATCAAGGAATTTGATCTTCTAGGTTGTGTCTATACAACTGTTGGATGTTGTGTGAAGGAAATTTTGGTATTTTTGAATGCATTTATGTAGAGGATATCTCCTTAGGGTTGCTTATTAATTCTTTAATCAGTTTAAAACCTTTTTTTTTATCCCTTTCAGTTCTTCTACATTAATGAGGGGTCTTTTTCCAGATTTGTATAAGTGAAGATCATATATATTTTTAAGTATCCTGAGATTTTCAAGAAAGGATAGTTGGCATTTTGAAGTGCTGAAGTTATAGGTTTTCGTTGGGTAATTAATGTGAACCAAACATTCCATTTATTGTTCCTATGGTAGGGTATTGTTCTTGAGTTTCTCAAGGTGGATGGCAGCTAGATTAGATTTTTTAAATAGAATGTTTTAATGGAATGTTTCAACTTTCCAATGACAAAGCTGCTTGGTGGATGAGATGAATTAAATTCTTCTTTCATGTAATGTTTTAAATAGTTGAACCTTAACCCTAAATGAATGAATAATTTTTGGAGTCTTGGCCTATAAAAGGACTCCCAAGATCATTTAGAGGGGCTGGAAAATGAGGAAAGTAACATAAGGCATAGAATTGTTTACTGTTTCTAGTGAGTATAGAAGATGTATATCTAGAGAGTATCATTATAGTATAGAAATTTTTAAATCTTTTGTATTGGTTGAAGCGGCATATGTTTTGAAACATTTTGGATTTGAAGCTAGATTCTTTGTACTTAATACAATATTTCAGATTTAAGCCTCTCCTTGGTGCTTACTGGTGCTTACCTGGTGAAGTTGTGAATCTTCTGATTTATTGCATGGAATTTGTCTATGTATATGTCATTATTCCTTACTTTTTTATCTAGGATCAAATCAAATAATGCTTTGGATATGAAATAAGTTATTTGGGTTTGTCTACATAAGAATCTTATAAGAAGTGTTTGATCTGAATTATTTGTATTTATGGTTTTGAGTCCTTGACAATAGTTAGTTTCTTTGTCCTATATCTGAACTAAAAACATTGCCTAATGGATAAAAAACTGATCAATAATTAATAGTTTCTACATTGATACATATCTGAATAGGTTTGGCTATAATGTGTCCTATCAAAACATCAAAACCATCTGAGTTTTATGGTTATTGGTTGTGTGTACTGCATGGTAGTGAAAGAGTCAATGAATGAGTGGTTATCATTTCATACTTTCTTAGCATTTATCTGTTGTTAAATCCAGAGTTGTAAAGAGTTTTGAAAGTTGAATATCTATCTAGATTAGGTGTACCCGCCTTGGTTTTCCAGAGCCAAAAGTGTAGCAGGCAGTCTTTTCCCTATAGTTGGTCCAGTTACCTTGTAGAGCTTTCATACTTGGAGCTAACCACTCCTAATATCAGTCTCAAGGTATATTGGTTGCTTACAAAGCATAACAACAACATGCAGTATCTGGATTATTAGTACCTACTAAAAATGGAGAATGGAGAATGTGTGCTAGTTCTAGAGACGTTAATATGATCATAGTGAAGTATAGGTTTTCTTTGCCTAGGATGGCTGATATAACAGATTGTTTGAGTGGAGGTAGATGTTTTACAAAGATAGATTTGAAGAGTGGATATCATTAAATCATAATCATGGAAATGGATGAGTGGAAGACTACATTTAAGACAAATCAAGGATTATATGAATGGCTAGTGTTGCCCTTTGGATTGAAGAATGCACCAAATAATTTCATGAGATTGATGAATGAGGTATTGAAGAAATTATTGGGTAAGTTTGTGATTGTATATTTGGATGATATTAAGATTTATAGTAAGGATAAGGAAGATCATTTGTTACATCTAAGACAAGTGTTGTAGAGATTAAGGGAAGAGAAGTTATTGATAAATATTAAGAAGTGTTCTTTCATGAGAGAAGAGATAGTGTATTTGGGATTTTTGATATCTGTAGAAGGATTGAAGATGGATCATGAGAAGGTTAGAGTAATTTTTGAGTGGCCTACACCTAAGAGTATTGGGGAGGTAAGATCATTTCATGCATTGGCTAGTTTTTACCAAAAGTTCATTAGTAATTTCAATTCAGTTTGTATTTCTATGACTGAGATAATGAGAGGGGACATAAAATAATTCAAGTGGACACATGGATCACAAAGGAGTTTTGAATTGTTGAAACAATAGGTGACTGAACAACCTGTGTTAGATATACCTGATTTCAATAAAGTATTTGAAGTGGACTGTGATGCAAGTGGGAATGCAATTGGAGCAGTGTTAACTCAAGAAGGAAGACCTAATTCTTATTTTAGTGAAAAGTTGCATGATGTAAAGAGAAGATATTCAATTTATGATTAGGAATTCTATACCATAATTCAAGCCTTGAAGAGACGAACAAATGGATTGATTGGATAAACTAATAATTTTCTCTCAAGATCTAGATAGACAAACAAATGGATTGATTTTCCTTCCTCAAGATCTAGAGTCAGGAAATTTGATGCGCTCAAGATGAGAAAATAGATGATTGGATAAATGATTGACTTTAGATGATCAATTGGATGATTTGACTGATTGATATTTGATTGGATTGGATTTGATGGAAAGATTAATGGCAGGAGGCTGATAGATAGGGGCATTTTATATGATTTGGGTGCAGATGTGATTCAGGTGATGAAAAGAGTTAGGTTTCCCCTAGTTGTTTAGATGGTGAGGTTGCCCCTAGATGAGAATATGTATAGTGATGATATCCTTGATGTAGCATTGATCAATTTGATGGATCAGACATTTAAGGACATTGATTAGGACTTTGATAATGAAATCATGATTAACTTCCACCCCCGTGATTAAGGAAAATTCCATAAACATGCAATTAATCTATCATGAAAATGCAATGCAATGCAACTAATGGTCACTAGCTTTTTGCGAAAGAACTGCAAAAGAGATATATTTTCATCATTGAGCATTGTGGAACTAGGAGCCGATACAATCCTTATTGGTGCCACTGTGACCATAAGAATATGAATATGAATATGAATTTCATCTCCTTTGGTAACCTCTTTAGGAAACTAGTACAACCCTCACTAGTTGAATGACCAACTACGGGAGTATGAATACCAGTTTCAACAGATTCAATGTTGCAAGTGGATTTTGGTATTAAGATATTGAAGATCTAAATAGCCAAGGTACCCGTTTTCGTAAACAAACAAAGGTTAATCCTCCTTCCTATATGAATGTCCTCCATGGTTCTTTGATGACCATGTTGTTAGATGAATTCACACAAGTTAGTGGATCTTCCTCAAAATAGTCACACAAAAGCCAAGAAAACATCATGTTTCCATCATCGCCAATCTAGTCAAAACATCATTGATTAGCTAAAAAGACATGACTCGAAAAATTCAATGAAAATCATAAAAAATCTCAAGTGTATCGTAATGTATCAAGATTTTCATAAAAATTCCAAACATTCTAATCATTTAGGGTGTTGTCAATTTTTAATCCTGATAAAATAAGCAAATGAAACTCAAGGATCATGTTGTAGGATCAAACGGTTTAGGGTTGAACAATGATATCCATCAAAGGTTCCAAATATCTCTCCTCTTAAATTCTGAAAATTTGCTTGTGTCGTGTGACCAAAATGTAGCACTTATGAATCCGTTTGTACCAAAAAAACCAATGATTTGCCCCCAAGTGAAAAAGGAGACCATGTGAATCTTGGGCAAATGAAACTTCGAATGCAACAATGCAACTCAAAGACTTTAAGCAAGATTTTTAGAATTTTTGGATTTTTTAATGTTTTTGGATTTTAAGAGATTTTTTTTTTTTTTTAGAGTTTTTTTTTTTTTTTTTTTTTTTAGAGTTTTTTTTTTTTTTTTTTTTTTAGAGATTTTCAAATTTTTTGAATTTTTTTTTTTTTGATGATTTTTTAAAAAAAAAATTATTTATTTTTTTAATTTTTAATTTTTAATTTTTTTTAATTTTTTTTGAATTTTAGATTTTATCATCTCTCAAACAAGATCACATTGGTTTGCCCCCAATGTCTAGCAAGGTATAGTACATGAAGGATGGATTTTCAAGCTGATGGATTAGAAATGGATAGGTCATTGATGGATGAAGAATGTGAATGTGACCCATAGGACCATCTCCTCAAGATTACCCAAGCTAAGGAAAAAGGATATAGCAATGCAAAACATGTTTTTGGATAAGCAATGGAAGCCAATGATGGAGTTCTAGATATCATGTGGGATAAGGATCTATTGTCATGAAAGCATGTAGTCCAAAATAGTGGACATGTCAAGAAGATTTTGATAACAAATGTTGCACTTTATGTCCTTCATTTTCGATCAAGACCAATGGATCAATTTGGGTAAAATACAGATAAGATGGCATGATCAGGATAAAGGGGTGATGGTGGATATGAGGGGATGGTTTTGGGATTATGGAAAGACTTCTTAGGAATAATGAAGGTGGATTTGGGATAAGCAAGATCATGATAGGATAGCCTGAATGCAACAAGTGAATAAGTTGATGGAAAGGATAATGATGTCCAGATACTTGATGCTCATGGATATGTTCAATCTTATCAAGGACAAAGGTAAAAGAGGGAATATGGATGTAAGTGAGATAAATGATAGGAAGATTGGGTCTAGCATGGATGAAACTTTCCCCCAAGTGTAGAGTGCAAGAGGAGGAATTACACATGGCGCTTGTTTGCCAGATTTTCATCATGGTACTTGCCCAAGGCGCCACAAGAAGTGGTTTTCACCATAGGATGGATTGATTACTCTTTTCTTTTTTTCTTTTTTTTTTAACCAAGGTGCCTATTGCTAGGTTTTCACCAAGGCACTTTTCTCTTTTTTCAAAATTTTTCTTTTTTTTTTGTATTTTTCAAAGTTTCCCCAACATGTGGATCTTTGGACAATGCTCTTCTGAATGATATGCTATAATAAACCATGAATATGGATATGATGCTCAAAGATATTGATAAGGTGATGATAAAGGACACATATGAAGAATAAGGATATATGGTGGGGAAGGTTTTATTCCATACATTGGATAAGAGGGATGGAAAGATGGAAAGTATGTGTTGGATAATGAATGTGAGGATAAGAAGAAGGTATGTTGTGCATGGAAATGTTGGCAAGATCAAATTTGACACACACTTTGAAGAGTTTTGGAATGATGGAGGAACAATGGATGAAGGGGGTGAGGATGTAGCTAAGATAGTTGATTTTAGGATGTGGTAACCCAAAGTAGACTTGAAAAGTGGAACATGTTTAGAAGGAGATGGAATGGAAGCCTTTGGAAGCTTGAATGTCAAGTTTGATTTTTCTTTTGTGTTCAAGTCTTTCAAAAGTGACTTGGGAATCCACATAGTCTTTGATTTTTATTTCTTTTGTGATGATTTTGAATGCATTTCTTCAATGAGGGATTTTGGAACCCACATTTTCTTTGATTTTTCTTTTTGCTTGGTGGACCTTTGTGACCTTTTGAATATTTCTTTTTTCTTTGTGGACCCTTGCGTCCTTTTGGATATTTCTTTTTTATTTTCATTCACATGTAGATTAGATGAGATATGGTGATTTTTATACACATGTGGATTCTTGGATTTTTTCTTTTTATGTTGCACATCCAAATTGCTTCCAAAAGACTTAGGATTTTTGGGTGAATGAGAATAATATGGAGGGTTCATATGGATTGGTGTTTGGAAATTCTTCAACAATTTATGCCTTCGTTGATCTTGATACATGGTAGGGTAAGTGAATGGAGAACTAGGGATGGTAGGAATGGTTGATGGAGGAATATAGGGACCTAATATAGATGGAAGGGATGAAGACTTTAGCTTTGGGACATAGGAACCCAAAATGGATTTTGGAGGATGGTGAAGCTATATGGTTGCGTTTGAATGGAGGGAGATAAGGTGTGAAAGGGATATCAATATCTTTGGCATGAGTTATATTTCCAAGGCTCTCATCTTTAAGATTTATCTTTATACCAATAGGCTCATGAGTAGCTTTCATAGGAGAAACTTTTATAGGATCAAATAAATCTTGAAGGGATTTATTATCATGCAAGGAATTTGGAGGAATGATGGTTTCTTGAGGTGAATATGGAGGATCATGATAAGGAGTTGATGGGATATTTCAATCTTGACAAGGATCTTTGGATGGTGTAAAGTGGGTTCTTTTCTCTTAAATTTCAATATGTTCATTGGAAATGATGGAAGGGATATCTTGATCTTTCTTGGGAATTGGACTAGGTATAGAGCTTTGAAGGACACTTTGTTTGTGAAATGGAAGGATATCAGCTTGGAAGACATGAAAGGGTGCAAGGGGATCATCAAAATATTCTATGGATATGGGACCTTCATCAAATATGGGAGGGGATTTTATAACATCTTGATCTTGATATTTATTTATACTTGTTTCTTTTCTCTTTGGATTATCCTCTTGACATGTAGCCACTTCTAGGGACAAGGTAGATGCTTGGATATGCATGGGGAATGTTTGGAAGAATTATGGAGAATAATTTTGAATAGGCATTGAAGTACATGAAGCTTTGGGGTAAAATATCTTTGAAGCATGGAAACAATTTGCAGCAAGATGTAAATTATCTTGGGTTTCTTTTAGAGGTAGCCCTTGAGGGTATACATAGTCAACGTGGAAAGTATCATCATTAGGCTCACTCTTTGGTGGAGGAATTTTGGATAGTTGTAAAGATTTGTGAGATGGATGAAGGATGAAAGGAGTAAAGGCAATGGGAGAAACCTTTCTAGATAGAGGTTTGTGTATTAGATCTTTCTTGAGAGTGGTACCTTGCTCTTCATTCTTTTTATTATCTTGATCACAAATAGGGTGGTCATGAAATTTATCTTGATCCAAGATAGGTTTGTTACACTTAAATGTTTTGTTTTGTGAAGAAGACGAAGATACGGATGACCCATCTATTGGAAAGTTGACTCCCAAGGAGTATATGACTTATTTTGTGTTGTCATTATGGAAACAAAGTCATATGAAGTTTTGACAAGAAAACTATGAAGTGAAAATTGACTAAGTGTAGAAGACAGAATAGAATAGCGACTTGTAGTCGATCAGAGAATCAGCGCACGTGTGTATGGTCACATCAGGATATGCACATTCAGACTTAAGCTCTATGGTATGTTATTATGCTTACCCTATACACACATGGTATGGAATGGGAGTACAGATAAGTTAGAAAAAGAACAAGTACATCAGCAGTCTAGAATACAGAGTATGAAGCTGACTTCATAATTTTGATTAGCGTGTAATATTTTGTTATGTAAAGGCTAAGAACCTATTGTAATAAATTTGTAATCATTTATTAAACATTATTGTAAACACGCTTAAGCCATTTTGTTTGGAAGCGTTGTGAATGTTTTTTTTGGGCCGACTAAGGTCTTGTTTATAGTCGCATCTATTCAGGCATAAACATATATATGCAATGTAAAGATATATTTGAAGTGTCAAAGAAATAGTCAGAGAAGATATATAAAAGAGTAGTATGAAGATCTCAGTATGAGGTAGATCCCTTAAGAAGACAAGAGCATAAGCACATAAATGGAACTGATCAGACATCTATGTCACATACACCAGTTCACTTTTGGATATAGTGCATATCTATTCTTAGGAGGTTGTAGCCTTCTTTCTCATTGAGCAGTGAGCTCTTGGATAGTGAGTCCTCTCAAATGCTTATAAAGAAACTAAGGAAATATCTAAAATATTTCTCTACAAATGATTTGGGAAAAATGGTCAAGAAGCTGAATGAAGAGAACATGTCTTTGAAAGATAAGATAGAAGAATTGAATAATCAGCTAACTTATAGCCTAACATCAATTGAAGAGAATAACAAAGAAAATAAACAGTTAGATGAAGAACTCATACAAGCCAATATGAAAATCTTGGAATTGGAAAACATCAAGAAGAAGATTGAATTTGAATTATCAAGAGCAAAAGACAAGATTGACAAACTACACACAAGTTCTGATTTAATTCAATCACAACTTTATGCACAAAAACTAAAAGGTGATACCACTGGTATGGGATACAGTCTAGCTCAAATTGAGATCAACTCATTACAAGAAAGAAAGAAAGCTCAAACAAAATATTTAGAAAAAAAAAAAACTGAAAGTCATGAAGAGACTAAAGCAGAACCACCAAAAGATAAACATAAGGCAGTCAACCATACTTGTTATGCCTGTAACAAGCATGGACACTTGTGCAAGAGATCGTAAGAATGTAATACCCTTCAATTCTTATTGTTACTTCTACAATAAGTTTGGTCATAGGGCTATTCATTGCAGAACAAATCAAAGAAATCAGCCACAACTAAACCAAAGGAATCAAACTCAATTCAATCAGAGAAATCAACCTCAAAGAAACTTGCAGAACATTATATGTCAGATATATAATTACAATGGACACATAGCCAAGAATTGTAGTATGATGAATAACAACATCAAACCTCCTATCATTTTTCACTTATGTGGAAAGGCTGGACACATCTCAAGGTCTTGCATATGAAGAACAAAAGGACAAGAGAATCCTAAGAAATCTTTGTTTGAAGAATCAGGAGAAGTCATGTTTGTTGAAGCTAAAGATAATTCAGATAAAATATGGGTTGAAGTAAAGAAGGATAATGAAGAAAACAAGGTAGTAGATGCATCCTCAGTGGACACACCTTCTACTTCTAGATAGTTGACCCTCATGGTCTTAGGGGGATCTATTCTAGATCTAAACCCCTGCGTGGCTGGTATACTCACCTTTGAGTATGCACCTATGGATTCATGCATGTGATCATGAATTAAAGTTGTATGCATTCACGCATTTCCTTTACTTTGTTCATAACAAAGTTTGAAATTCTCTCTATAAACCACTTTATGGCAATGAGCATTAAATGCAATTAATCTTTATATAAATTGGCAAAAGATCTTAAAAACCTCACATTGCATTTGAGATTGAAGCATTTAGAAAGAAGATAAGCATTGAGCATCAAATCACTACAGCTCAAAGGATTAGTTGGTTTGTGAATAGATTAATGATTGGAATGGAACCCTAGCAGTTGCAGCATTTTAGAATCATCGTAAAACCCTACTTAACCAAGTTGCAAGTAAGTATGGCAACCCCTATTGTATTCGACATTGCTGAAAGGAAGAGATTTGTATTTAAGAAGCATCCATTCAAGTCTATACTAGATGATGTCGAAGGAGCATTCTCTAAGACTCCGCTTGGAGTAGTACATGTAGAAGAAATTCACGCATATGCTTATTGCAAGAAGGAAATAGTTGGAGACAACAACATTGCATCTCTCATGGGTTTAATGATGAAACCAGACTATTCATTCAAGGATGAATATGTGCATCTCATTGATAACCCTATCTTTGAGTACTCCAACACGCACGAGTTCTATGAGCCAGAATGGGTAAAGATACTACTAAGCAGGATACATGATGATCTATACTAGATAGGTGAAGTTCTTGTCTGTATTACTACAGACCTAATCCATGATATGACTAGAATTCCTAAGAGTGGACCATTTCTTCCAACTGGTAAAGATGTTAAGAAATAGATTGAAAAAGCATGCTTATCTAGGAGTGATAGGTATGATATGATAGTTGATCCCATCAAGGAAGATGACATAAAACTAGCCACCATGATACTAGGTTATAAATTTCAGTACACAAGTAGACTAAATAGTGTATCTGTAGCTACTGTCTTAGCAACAATAAAAATGGTGAAAGATAATACTCAGTATAACCTATGTGAGATACTGTGCGCTCAATTGATTAACAACATTTGAGCTATTAAGAATGACAAGAGAAAGATATTCAGGTTTGTCTAATTGATCATATATCTCTGCTTCCACATAGTAGGTAAGCTTACAAATCTTTACCTAGAAAAAAAAAACCCACTATGTCACAGATTTCATTGAAAGCCACATTAGAGAGTAGTGTGAAGGATTCTATGGACATGGACATCAAGACATTCAAGATCAAAATGTAGAAGAGGTTCAGACTATCTGAGAAAATATTTGAGAAGTATAAGGAGACCATATGTTTCATGGTGGAAACTGATTTCACTTGCATGGAGGCAATTGAGCTTGGAAAAAAATGGATTCAGCCTCTCGGTTATGAAGTTGAAGAAAATGTTCTGGAAGGTTATGCACAAATCCTCCTATCTGCGCCCAAAGATCAAAATGAACCTAGATGGGGTACTTACAGAGAAATGAAAAATCAAGTTGATTATGTCTTATATAGTGCTGATAACAAAAGGAAGGCATCAAGGATAAACTCAAATATCTTAGAAGTTCATGATGTTACACAAGAAGACCTAGACAGAGCTAGGGAAGCTAAGATTTCCAAAGAACTTGAGAAGACTCCCACAAAAGTAAAAATGGAAAAGACTGATGATATGCCTAAGAAGAAGAAGAAGAAATCAAATGAAGATACATCTGTGCCATCAACCACCACTGATCTGGAAGCATCTCCACCATTTATACCTAGCAATATGGCTAGAAGGAAGAAGCAAGTTCCCACAAGTCATCCATCTCCAAGAACCACAAGGAGCAAGGTAAAGAACACTCAAGCCCCTCCTAAGGTAGGATTTATACCTACTCTAATTGTTTTAAAGAACATCATTTTTAATGAAGGAAGACTAGAATCTCTCAAGAATGTAAATGACAAATATCAAGAGATAGGCAAATCAGATATTCATTCTATGATCATCTCTCACATGATTAAGTTCAAGAGGATAGTATTGGAACTCAAAGCAGTCATACCAGAAAAGGTATGGAACATACTTGACATATTAAAGAGGAAATCAATTGAAGAGGATATGAGGATAAGAGAAGAAACACTGGATAGTCTTCTCTCGGTATGCTCGCATGATGAGAAAGCCATTCTATTGGATTTAGTAAAGCTACACCTAAGAACCAAAATAAGAATTCTCCATATCATGAATAAGGAGTATGATCTGGTTAGTGAAGAGAATCAGAAAGCTTTTGAGCAGGTATTTCTAGATAGACATATGTATCCATCAATGGCGCCTACAGCTAAGGCAACTCCAGTTCCTCCAAAATAGGTTACAGAACTAGTAATTCAAAATGCACCTAAGACAGGTCCACAGGTTTCAGCACCCCTAGTCTCAATAGCCTCTGATACAACAAAAGATTTAGGAGATACTATAGTGATTGATGATATAAAGATATCTATGACCGCTTCTAATAATGATATGGATAAAGTTGAAAAAGAATTTGTAAACTCAGAAGAGACAGAGAAGGCATGCACTAATAACAAATCTTTGCAACAAGATAAAGTTCCCTCTATAGATTCAACAGACTTGAATAAAGAGGAAGATAATCAAAACAATGAGACACCAGTCATGGAGATCCCAGTTAAAAGTGAATGCATGGATACTAGTCAGAATACCATATTCACACCATCCATTCAACCATCTACGTCATTGTTGTCAAGTTTAACTCCTGAGTCAGCAAGTCTAGATGCATGGGGAGAATAAGATTTAATAAAGATCAGTGTGCTAGCCATGGAAAAAGCCAAAGAAAAATATGTTATGAGAAACCCTCTCCTCTTGGAATCAGTGAACATTCTGAATGAACTGGTACTTGTGGACAAGAAAGTAGCTAAAATTTAGTCAGTTGATGATGTAGACATCATCCTAACAAGCTTCAAAGCTCATTTTACAAGCTTAGTAGACTCAGCTACAAGAATTGCAGAAGATGAGTATAAAAAGGAAAGATTAAATGAACTTGTAAAGAACTTTACCTTAGATCTAAACTCATTAAAGATTGGTCAATCTATGTTGAAATAATTAGAAACAAAAGGTAGAAAGGTTATAGAAAACTCCATGGACAGATGCAAACTCACCTTTGAACACATCAAAAAGATAGAGGAGGAAGATATCTTGGTTGAAAGTGTTTGAAAATTAGTTGAAACATCCATGCAATACATGAACATCTACAACAATATCTATCAAGGTCAACTGGACAAGATAGAAAAAGCTAAAATGGAGATCAGTAAGATAAGAATCAGGCAGACTCAACTGAGAAATGCACTTGCGCCCTCCTTAGCAGTTCTGGATAAGAATATTAAACAGATTGATGAAACCATTTCTACCTACGATCAAGGACCAAGCATGGATTTGAAAAAGATGGAAAATCTTACATATGCCTTATGCGCCCATCTACAAACAATTGATGCACTAAAGGTATTCTGGCAGCAAGAGATGAAGAATCTTCAGATTGTATATCCAAATGTATACATGGAGTGAGTATCTAGAAACTTACAAGTTTTTGACACCTTTGTCATTAATTTCAAAGGGGGAGTAATTATATAATGAATAAAGTATATATGGGGAGTAGTGTATGTATATGTTAAAAAAATGATGAGAATATACAGTTTTTGGGTGTTAGTCAATTTTGAGTAACTTGGCCACATTCCTTTGTTGCCATTAATGAAAAAGGGGAATATTATTGGCAAGTTGACTCCCAAGGAGTATATGACTTATTTTTTGTTGTCATTATGGCAACAAATTCATATGAAGTTTTGACAAGAAAACTATGAAGTGAAAATTCACTAAGTGTAGAAGACAGAACAGAACAGTGACTTGCAGTCGATCAGAGAATTAGCGCACGTGCATATGATCACATCAGGATATGCACATTTAGACTTAAGCTCTATGGTATGTTATTGTGTACGGTGAGTTATTCATTTTTTTGGGAGAAATATGAAACATAAAACATTAGTGGGTTAGCACATAAGATCGATTCAAAAGCATGTAAAAGAGAAAGCAAGCAACAAAGAACTCAACATAACATCGGATTGAACCAAAAAAAGTAAGCACCCTAATTAACTTGTTTGATTTGTTCTTTTTGATAGAATGTGGGTGTTCTCTCTCAAACACACAAAATACAATGATCCCCAATGAAAATACAAGATTGAAACAAATGAAGCAATTCAAGAGCTAGTATGAGGAACTAGTCTCAAATTCTTCAAATGATAATCTAAACTAGCTATGAAGATGATATGCATGAACAAGATTAAAGATAAGATTTATTCACCAAATTGAAGCCTAACATGTGATATCTATGTGAATTAAGCTTAAATACATGAGCATGAAAAGTAGCAATGAAATTCTAAAGTAATTATAACATAATAACAATGCAAATTGAGAGATGCCAAATGAAGAGGAGAAGGACTCTATGTATAGATTTTTTGGAGAGAGGAAGAGGCTTGGATGAAGTGGCACCTATGTGGCATCCACATAAGAGCCACATAAGGGACACATAGGTTTGAAAAGATGGCCAATTTTGAGTCAAAATTGGCATTTAATATTGAGTTGCTCAATATTTCCAAGTGGGAGACAAACTTGTAAGAAGAAATTAAAGAGGAATAGGTGACCTTTTTGGAGAGAATTTCCCCGTGTGGGTGTGTTGGTGTTATTTCATGTTTGAAATGTGCCTTGTAATTTTCTTAGGGTCCCTTTTCATTGGTGGTGCCCAAGGCTTTGAAATAAGGGTTAAAATTACTCTTATGCCTCTACAAAGTTTGCTCTTACCCTTAACCTTGTTAAAAGTGGTGAAAAATGTCTAAAAAACCCTAAGTGTCTTGGTGAAGTCTATTTTCATGTTACTTTTTTGGTCACTTAAGTTACCTCAAGTCATGTGTTCACATTAAATGGGTTGCATTTTAAAAGATTGTGTTATCCTAACCGCTTTAATAATTCCTAAGTCATGCCGCTGAAAAAGTCCCTTTTACTTCATTATCCTATGTGGTGAGAAAGTTTGTTTTGATCAAACAGCTCGCTTAATAGCTTAGTCAAAAAGTAAATGGAATCTATTAGTTAAGCCATTAAGTGGTGGTGACGTGTGTCCCTAGTGGGGCTGAAAACTCATAAAGGTTCTAAGTTAAATAGTGGGAAAGTATGAAGGAGTTTGATAGCTTGCTTAAACATTTAAAGGGAAAGTGTGTAGAATCTAATAAGCCAGCCATTAAGCGGTAGTGACATGTGTCCAAGAAATAATGTGGGTCCAGTCGCAGATAGCATAAAGGTTTCTAAAGCTTGGAAGGATATAATGAAGGGATTAATGGCTTATACCCAAGATGCATGACATCTATCAGACAAGCCATTAAGTGGTGATGACACCTGGCAGTTGGTGGACCCGGATACTCAGAGTTGGAAAGAGTTTAAAAAGTATTCTATTCATTTTAGATCTAATGGTTAGGTTAATGGCTTAAAAGAAAAGTGCTCGACATCTAGTGACTAAGCAAATAAGTGGTGTTGACATGTGTCTTGGGTAAACAGTTATTTTTGGGAAAATAAGATAGCCATCAGATGCAGAAAATGATGTCCAGAATCTATGGCTCAAATTCAAAGTTGTTAAAATGTGTTGCAGAGAGACATTAAGTCACAAAATTGAAGCTTGCAAATTGATTTTAGAACTTGTGGTCACTCCAGTCGAATTCAATTCAAAAGACTGATTTGATTGAGGCTATAAAATTGGTTAAGTCGACTTGCAGTCACAATAATTCATCAAAGTCATTTGAGAAAAATTGGGATTGCAGAGATAATTATCTTCATGTGACTACTGTGCAGAATGGGTAAGCTTTTCTAATTCACCAGCATTCAGGTTGTTACTGAGATTTGCATTTCATAAGGGTTTTTAGAATTTTTGTCTCAAAATTTAAATTTAATATTGAAAAGGCCCTAGATTCAAAATGGACCCTAGAATTGAGATTTCTAGAGAAGTTGATTATCAGAAGAGAAACATTAGGGAGGATTTGTTACAACAACTTCCATTGTCCATAGGAGATGCCACTCAAATTAAAAGAATAGTTCCACCACATCTCCGTTTCAAAATTGGAGACAGGTTATATGATTCTGGTAGATGGGAAAAAGATGTCAAGACCAGTTTTGATGGTATTACTCTGTTCAGAACAACTTATAGCCAAAGGAATGCCTCTATCCCAGACTGTAACATTTGGGAGTTAGACATAGGAAAAATGATAGCACCTGGTGTATTTATGGATACTGATTTTTTCACTTTGATTGCAAACACTTATGACAAGGTGGCTAGGGTTGTTAGGGATACCCAGGGAAATGTGCTATTAACTATATCAGATGATGAAATTAGAAGAATCTTAAAGCTGACTGACACCTCAGTACATATGGATGATATTGATTTTGAGTACTTTAAAGAAGTATACCAGACTCAAAGGGAGTATTACAAGGATGAGGCATTGAAGGGATACTTTAATAAAATAGGGGACTTGGTTGTAGTAGGGCCTAGAACCCCAGAACCTTTCAAGTTGGATCTCTTTAATGGAAAGGCTAGAAAAATGTACAGTGCTCTATGCCAAGTTTTGGGGGTAGATGAAGATGTAACAATACCTTTCCACATAATGCTAATGGTTGTTCAGATTCTGCATCCCCACCTGTCAGTAGTATTTGATTTTACATCTTATATTGCCCAGGAAATGCATGAGGGTTTGGTAGGAATTCAGGACAACAATATACTTAAACCAATGGGATGGTATTCCCTCATGATGCATATGTTCTTGTTCAACAATGCAGACTTCTTTGAGGAAGAAATGTAATTGACTAAGTTCCAGGGTGATGAAGAATTGCCTGTTCAGATGTGGAGTGCTGATCTATCATGGGATAGGAAAAATACAAGTTATATTTATTTTGATAGGGTTTTTGCAACTAGACTCAAGTCACTATTATGCAATCAAAATGCTAGGTTCCACACTGAGATGATGAGGTTTTTGAGGCCTATGGAATATGCCCCTAAATTAAAAATTGCTCACAATTGGGGAGATCTAATTTTGTACCCTTTTTCTATAGTGATTAGGGTTTATGGATTCAGGGGAACCCCTTATGTGCTGCCCTAAAAAGTCCCTCTCAAGATTGGAATAGCAGAGATCATAAGGCAATTGGATGGGCTACAAGAAGAAGCCCTGACTAGGAAGATGAAGGGAAACATTTTCCCTACCCTAACTAGAGCCCATCATTTCATCATAACCAAAGGTGGGTGGACACACTTTGATCAATATTTTGAGCCTTATCACTTAGCAACATCTATATCTAGGTGTACGGATAATGAAGATTCCATAATGGGTATGTTCAGAAAAAAGGACTAAGTGCTTGGCATTAGAACATCAGTTCAACTACCTTGAGGATATCATCAAAAACATTTTTGACCTTGGTGTCCAGGAGGTCAGGAAGGAGAAATGGTTGGTGTACAAGAAGTCTTTGGACTTTGTACACAATTTTGACAAGTCTTATGATCCTTTAAAGGAACTTTTCCCATGGTCCTATAAGATTGACTCCCTAATGAATTTATTTGAGGGAATCATATAGACCCTAAATGAGAAGAAGCAGAGGATAATAAAAAGTGAACCAAAAAGGCTCTTGCTATTTTGAACAAATTTCCACAAGGAAGAATAGTCCCACCAGGGGATTATGTAGTATACAAGAG
Source organism: Thuja plicata (assembly GCA_018584345.1). Lineage (NCBI taxonomy): Eukaryota > Viridiplantae > Streptophyta > Pinopsida > Cupressales > Cupressaceae > Thuja > Thuja plicata. Next base: position 458,569 of record MU225647.1, on the reverse strand, counting down.
GAGAGGGTACACTACCATCATGCCCAAAACTGATAAACCTCATCAGCATAAGGGAAAAAGGCAAGCAAGTGCTAGTATTCAAGAAGTGTCCTCTCCCAAAAGACAAAAAATGGAAATCAGAGAGCAAGGGAGTGAATTGTACTCTCCTTCTCAATCCCCCATGCAATATGATGACCAAGCCATTGCTGAGCAATTGGTGTAATTGAGGAATGTTGGTGAATTTGTTGTCACTACTCAGGAGCTACAAGAAGGGATGCTAGAGGCACCTAAACATATAGCAGCTAAACCCACAGTGGCATAATTTATAGGTAAGGAATTAGATCCTATAACCAAGAAAGCCAGTGATGAATTCTTGTCAAATGACAATTTTATCAAAACGAGGGCATTCATTCAATTTTTATGGAGATGCCATATTGATGAATTCAATCATAAATGCCAAAAGCTACAAGAAGCCCAGCCCAATTCTACTAAGGGAGATATAGAGAAAGAAGTCAAGTATGAGATGGTCTCCAAATTTGATAAGATCACCCCTAAAAAGGGCAGAGAAATGGTTAAGAAGCAGGGAGTCCTCATACTACCTTAATGGGATTTAGCAGATGCAGTGGTTTTTGATGCTATCAGGAAGCAAGAAAATCCTATGAGCACAACTAGGACATCAATTGGTGCCCAGTTTAGTGAAGACCATGCATCCCTGGCAATTTGGTCATTGAAGAAAAAGGACAAGAGGAGAATTAAGGAAAATGATGAGATTGAGGATACTGGAAGCCTAATTGTCAAGAGGGTTGCTGAGACTTCAGGAACTGAAGCATAAAATATAGTTGTTTAAACAACTAGCTTGAGCCTGAGGGTAGCTGATAAGGCCAAATTATTGCCTTTATTTTGTATAATTTTAATACTTTGTTCTAGTTTTTGACAAAACATTTGAGAGCCTAGCCAGTCAAAACTTGTGATAAAGTCTAGATAGAACTGATAAACCATGGGTAG
>MU225647.1:416502-428502 GCA_018584345.1 Thuja plicata | reverse complement strand
ATATTTTGCTAATATTATACATATAGTGTAGTATTTCATAAAACCATCAGAATATATGTTCTAATATCTGGATATTTAATTTGATTAAGCTTGTTGCATGAATATTTCCGCATCATAACTAACTTGATAGGAGAGAAAGCGGCTGGAGAGTGGTCTATAGCATTCAAGGAAGACTGTTGAGGACCCGCTACGGCGGAGTGATCATTATAGCACCAAGCAACATGGCTGCTACAATGGAGCAATTATTCTAGGATGCAAGGATGTAGTGTGCATATATTCCCTCTGCACTTTATTATGTTGAACTGGTCACCCGAGCTTCATTACCCACACCGTAGGCTATTGCACTTCCATCTTCTTCTCCAACATATTTTCAGAAACATAGTTTCTTTTCTATTTTTTAATAAGTGTTCGATCCTCTATATATAGGGATTGGATAGATAGTTTTAGGTTAGTTAGAAAAGATAGAGACAGAAGTTTTGGGAAGAAAATTGTTATACAACAATCTATTTCAAGTTCCATGTATTGTTTCTATGTAATGAGTTTTTGAATTACAATGAAGTAGTTCTTGGTTTACATTCTGTGTTAATAGATTAGTAGAAACTGACCAAGGGGGCCCACTTGAGAGGTGGATTAGGTTAGAATAGAAGAGATTTCATTTACAGCATTTCTAACATTTCCATTATTTCAGATAGAAGTTACAATTTCTTCCTGCAGCATCGTACCTTGTGAGTGTTCCTGCAGCATCTACAAGAAAAGTTATAATGGATGTTCTAGGCTGAAAGTACAGGGTTAAGTAGAGTTGCAATTTCTAGCATTCATTTCAGTAAGGAGATAAATGTATTCCTTTCCTATAGCACTAGTATAGGTTTCTTTTATGCATTTTTACCTTCCTATAGCATAAGAAAAATGACTCCTTAAGGAACCTAGTGCACATATCGTGTCGACCATTTCAAGTATACATCCCTGGGTTGACAAGTTAAATGTACCTCATAATGGGAGAGGTAGTCCTTAGATTGAATAAACCATTCCTAAGAAGGGCCTTGAGCATTATTATTCCACACCTATTGTGAGGCGGTTCAGTAGCTGAGAAATTGAAAGAAGCTTATGACAACCTGAATAAGAAATATGAATTTGTACTCAAGGCTTATAATGAGGAAAAGGTCAAATCCTTATTAAAAGATAACAGAATAGCAAATTTGGAAGGAAGGAAAAAGGTCCAATTAATGCCACAGGGGATAATTTCTTAGGAACCTCACCAACCCTCTTCCTCTAGTCTATTTGTGACTTACCCCCCATCCCCTGCACCTTTGAGTCCCACTACCCAAGAAGCTATTGATGCTAAAAGAGCAGAGTTGGAAGCTGAAAAGAATAGGCTAATCAATGAAAGATCAAGGTTAGAAGAAGAGGGTAAGAGGGATCTTGAAGACTCCCATGTATATAAAGAAGCTGAGGAATTGGTGAAGCAAAAATGTTCTGACCAAATATATTCCAACCTCAAGAGATGTGCTAGTGAGGTTAATCTTTCCAATCTCTATTTTTTAGGAAATAATATTGCTAGCATCTTGAGTAATCATGACGAGGGAAAGGAATAGTGGGATCTGATAGTGGATAACTAGAAGGGGAAGGCATCTCATGCCAAATCTTTTTACTCTCTTTCAAAGGAGAAGAACAATATTGATATCATCCAGACAAGCACCCACAAGTGTCTCAAATTGATGGTTAAATTGGATACCAAGAAGAACATGGTCATCAGGAGGGTAAAAACTTTGAGAGAAGAGTTCTCCAGGGATAGATATGACATGTTTCCCAATATGTTCAAAGAGGATGGGAACATAAAGGATGAAGCCCTATGGCTAAGACAAATGAATGAAACACTAACCAACAGAACAAAAAATGTTGTTACATTGGGAAATACTGGCTGGCTTGTGTTAACTATTGACATTTTAAATAAAGCCAAGGCATTTTTTGAATCTTGGGAGGCAGAAATTGAGAAAGCCAATGTTGATTAGGAAGAATTCAACAGCCAGAAGGATGAAGTTCTCAACTTTAGTTGGTCTGATGATGAGGTGTTTACCACTTGGGTGAGAAAATATGGTGTAGTCACCCAGGTAGCATGAGACAGTAAGTATAAGAGTGACAACGAACACCAAAGATGCTGAGCAGTTTGAGAAAATCAGATATTGGGGGTTCTGCATCAGCAAGAGGAAAAATTCTAGATGACAAGGACCCAACCACTTTAGAACAACTTCAAGCATTCAGGCGGTCATAGGACAAAATATTACATGGCTTGTAACAAAGATTTGTTATCCCATCCGCTTGAAATTTTGTCTCATCTCTAAACTATATTTTGTCTACTAGCCTAGTCATTTGTAGCTTTTTGCATCCTTATTTTCCAAAAGGATTACAAGATGACTAAGGCTATCTATAAGTAGAAAGTTGTAATATTGTAATAAAGATGGTAAAAAATAAAAACTACAAGGCAGACTTCTGAATTATGTCTGAATTTTGGTTTTGAGTCTTTTGAATGTACTGATATCAAGCTTACATTAAAAAAATACAATGGAATATCCATTTTGATACCAATGATATCTTTTTGCATTTTCTCTTAGTTCTTGTATGTTCAATTTGTAAGGCATTTTGAGTATACTGGTTATAAGGTAGCCATGTTATTGTTTGTGAGTTGCTTTCAATGAGAGTTTTAAATCTTGCAGATAATTGCAGAGGGTTAGGGTGTATGCAAGAATTTGATACAGGGGTGTGGGGATGAGAGGATAGTTTGTAAGGCATTCCATCTAAGGTTTATTTGTATTTCCATTAATTATCCCTGATGTATGTATATTTTATTCTGACTCTATGACCCAAGATTAGGCACTGGCCAAAATGCTGACTAGTGGTTGTTATCATCAATCCAATTTTAATCAATCTTTATATTTTTGTTATCTCAAATACATGTCTAGCTAATTGTATTTAGTAAAATTCATTTTAGTGATTCCTTGAAGAGTGAATCAATAGGTTATCCTTCCTAAGCTTGGTGTCATAAAAATAAGAAGGATCATAAATCCTTAATCCACTGTTAAAATTACTGAAAGATAATACTCTGCCAAAGGTGCACCTGCCTGGGTATGTGGAGCCCAAAGTGTAGAAGGATTTTCATCCTTGTTAATTATCCTTTTCCCTATGAGAATCTAAATTGGGTATTAGAGAGTCTATAATTCATTGCTATTATAATTGATTCTACAAGAAAAAGAGCTAACAGGGTGAGCATTCCATTAGCCTTAGAAAGGTTAGGAATCACTCATTAATCATGGTTAAAGGATAGTTAGGTGGGTAAGTATACTTAAGAAATGAGGTGATGGGAGTAGGGTAGGTATAGGGTAGGCTTAGGGTAGGTCTCTAGGTTGGATTAATAGGTTCCTAGCTAGGGTTTTAGATTGTAATTCAAATTAGATTTGGATAAATCATAGTTTAGAAGAATTAGAAATATGGGGGATTTAATAAATGTACATTTATTAAAAATGAGATTTTATGAGAAAAATGTATTTAAATGAAATACATTAGAATAGTATTTAAGCTATTGATAAATACTAGTAAATGAAACTATTTAATTGATTGAATTAAATAGTTAGAGGAATAAGAGGGAAAATAATATTAATATTTTTGGACGTCTATATTTTGCCCCTCTTTGACATGGCATCGCAAGTGACGTTTCGTCAAAGACAAAAAAAATAAGTTGCCCCAGGGGAAGAGGGTTTCTAGGAGTCATGCTGAAGCAACGACGGTACAGGGTTGTGCCCCCTTGAGAAAAGAAACAATGAAGATGACATTGTGGAATTTTCTCAAAAAAGGACGTAACGGGCATGAGGAAGAGAGAGGAGGGAATAAATAGAAGCCTTTGGAAATGCAATTAAGAATGCAGCTAAGAATGCAAATGCAAATGAAATTAAATGCAGCTAATGAGCATTAGGGATCTATTTGTGTGTAAAAAAAATGGAGAGAACATCTGATTTTGATATTGCAATAGGAGGTATGTATCAGGTGTTAGAAAACATAAATGACAAGATTCCTTTGTGTGGAATAGATGCTCAACCAAAAGCACACTGCAAGAGATGCATGTATCAGTAGCCACAAGTCACAACGCACCAAGATATAGCAGATCAAGGTAGTGGTGAGTAGGTTTAGATTGACACAAAAAAAGATAAAATTAGTAAAGAAGGCCTCATGACCAAGCAGTCACTCGGTCTAAAGTTCTGGCCATGAATAGGATTGATGTGATGAAGGATTTGATAAGCCGATGCTAGAAGGATGCATCCTGATGAGTAGAGATTGGATTTGATTTGATAAAAGAGTTTCGTTGGCAAAAGCTGTGAACAAGATGGAGAGCAAGGAGAGTCAGTCACAAAATTGATTTGGTGAAAAACATGGTCGCAGTCGTATGAGTCAAAACATCGCTGAAAACTAAGATCTGGAATGATGAAGAAAGAATGAAGTATTTATTGCATGATTTTTTAGAATATTTGATGTTTTTGGAATTTTTGGAATTTGTTTGGATTTTTCTAAAAATTTTAAATGTTTTTGGGATTTTATGCGTATGCAAGTTGTACAACAGGACGATTTAAAAAATATACATAGGGGTTGGGGAAAATGGGTGGGGAAAAATTTCAGGGAAAAAAGAGGCTATAAGAAGGGCTGGGGGATTAAAGAAGGTTAGTTGTGAATAGTGAATAGTGAAAACTGAGCTCTGGAGTGAAAAGATGGCTGACAAGAGGATGAAGGGGCAGTTGGGGGAGCGTGTGTGCACAAACGGGAGGCTCGCAAAGTGACCAGTACCAGTGAGTGGCCTATCTAGAACCTTGCATTTATTATTGTAAAAGTTATTTAATGCTTTGGGAAGGGTTAGGGGGCAATAAAGGAGGGTTAGTTGACTTTCAGACTAGAGACGCTGGTTCAGGAACCGGCGTCTGCGAGGACGCCAATCCCTAAACTGATTTCTTCAAAGATGCTAATCCCTGAATAGGAGTCTCTGCAGATGTCAGTGTCGGACTAACATTTTTGAAGATGCCAGATCCAGACCCTCGTTTGTGAAGATGGTGGTCTACAAGAAAAGCAGATGGAGATGCTGGTGTATGAACTGACATTTCTGGCTGAACCGACGTCTACGCCTAAAAGGGAAGACGCTGAAAGGAAGGGAAACAAAGGGACCCAGCGAGGACCAGGCATGGGTCAGCAAAAGACCTAAGGACAAGATGCCCCACTTTGGGAGGGTTTAGGCTAGGACTAGAAGAAAAAGTGGCTAACATGGTTAATTTTTTTTTGAAATTTTTCAGGAGCAGTTCCCACCATTGGGATCGTGAGAGCATTGGCCGCTGACCATGGAGTTGAAGTCACAGCTTACAGAGGATCACTGGGGTTTTTTAGTAGTAGTTGGGTTGGACTATGTGCCCCATTGGCCTAGGCTACAAGGACACAATGGGATGATGACCGCATTGATTGAGTGGTGGCATAGTGATACCACCACATTTCACTTGCCTACTAGAAAGGTGACTATAACCCTAGAGGATGTCCGGTAGATCCTTTAGATACCCATCTGAGGGGTGATTCCTCAGTTTTGGTTGGAGGATAGTGACCATTTCATGGAGATTTATTTTAGGAGACCTATGAGACAGATCTCGACATATAGGATGTGGATTCCTTGGCAGTTAGTGGTGGATCGGAGACTATGGCGGGTGGCCCTATATTTGGTGGGACTAATCAGAGGGTGCATGCTAGCTGACCTAGTGGGACATGGTTTTGGCATGGGATGGGTGCGAGTACTAGATGACATGCTAGAGGAGGGTACCACTTATTGCTAGGGGTATGTTTTCTTAGGACAACTATACCATGACCTACACATGGCTGCATACCATGGGGCACGCAACATGGGTATTAGAGTGACATTGATGTTAGTTTGGGCTTGGGAGCACATTGCAGTGTTCTGGCCTATGAGAGTTTGAGAGGCGCAATAGCATAGAGAACCTTATGCCTCTAGATATAGGCTTCCCTTGAGATACACCTCTGTCAACCAGATTTGATATTGGTAGCGACTCCTAGATGAGGTATAGGTTTTCTACTAGACCCCATACAAACTGTGTGAGCCATGGGGGCGATGGACTGGGCGACAAGAGTTGAGGATGCTTTTGAGGATTTTATATACCTATCATATGTTCATACTGATTTCTTTCTACTAGGGAGGACCATCCACCAAATAGAGAGGTACAAACCCTCAAGGGTTATGCAACCGTTTAATCTTCAGTAGGGAGTGGTGGCAGAGGATGCCTTACATCCTCATGTCACCAAGGAGGTAGGTACCTTGGGGAGATACATAGATGCTCTTACAGTGAGGGCATCTTGGAGGGACATTGTGCGGCTTGACTCTGTGGCGCATCCTGACATTATAGATGCAGGGATGACTCTGGAGTATGCAACATGGTGGGCTGCACACACCACTATAGTTGACAGATCTAGCTTAGGTGGTTACTCACAAGCAGCCAACAGGGGACATGGATGTGGATGACAGGACTATGATAGGGGATGCCCTAAAGACCTTGGCAGCATGTCAGAGGAGGAGACCACAAAGATAGGTCAGACCTCGTATAGAGGCACAGGCAGGTGCAGGACTAGATCAGGGGCCACAGGGCCCCCCACTAGTACAGAGATAGGTATAGGCACAATAGGTGCCACATCAGGTATAGGTACAAGCACCCTAGGTGCCAACATAGGTACAGGGTCCACAGGGGCCACCAGTGGGTTTCGTAGCACAGGAGACTCATGATACTGTCATCACAGATTGAGACAGTCTGCAAACAGAGTGTGCATGACTACGAGGTGTTCTAGGCATGGCTGAGGTGTCTAAGACCAACCTATAGATAGAGATGACCTGTATACAGGGTTTATTAGCAGCGAAGATGACACAGGCGGATACGGAAGAGGGTTCTCTGGATACCCTATAGGGTAGGGTTGACTCAGGAGAGTTTTCCATGGTCGATTTGACGTGGGATACTGCAGAGCTACATACTGAGATAGGTACACTAATGGACCAGTTGGATAATCTGTCCTTGCAACTGGAGTAGACCACAGAGCAGATCTTGGCATTGACCTCAGAGAGGGATGCAACACAGTGGCAGGCTGAGACATACAGGGCTGAGCGGGATATTGCTAGACAAGAAGATGTAGTAGGTGGGGCTGGGCAGGTTGTGGCTGAGGCATTCATAGCTCATAGGGATGTGAATAGGGCAAGCAGAGAGGCATCCCACTATCGAGCATTGTATCATCAGCTAGTTCCTGAGGGACAGAGGTGAGATTACTCAGAGAGGTCTTGATTTTAGAGCGCAGTACGGACCTCAGCATCACAGGGATCTGTAGGTATGCCGCCACGTCCGCCACCAGAGCATGGAGGTAGATCCTCACAACCATCAGCATGATTCAGTAGAGGATCATGTGACACACATTTTTGCATTTTGAGATATACATTTATATTGGCACCGAGGTGCACATGATGTATTTTATTGATGATAGACACATGTACTTATGGACATTTGATTTATATATGATCGATGAAGACTCTTATGATGCCATGGTGTATGATCTATATGTTGTGATCTATATGATGTTTTGATGCATATGCCTATATGATTACTGACATTTGGTGCTTGCAGGATGTGATGTATATGTATGACATGTGTATGCAGGATGGTTTCATGATTATGTATATATGATGGATGACTTATGCAGGGTGGATGATACTATATATATATGATGTACTGATGTGTGTGGATGTAGGATTTGATGTGATTTTAGGATGTATGCAAATGTATATGTGACATTTTATGAATGCTTCTAAATGAGTTTTTAACAATGCAAGACTAAAATGAATCTAAATGAAGTAACTATGCAAGACATGAAATGAATCTAAATGAAGTAACTATGCCAGACATGAAATGAATCTAAATGAAGTAACTATGCCAGACATGAAATAAATCTAAATGAATTAGGAAATATATGAAATGAATCTAAATGAATTAACTATGCAAGGTTAAAATGATTCTAAACGAATTATGCAAGATATGAAATGAATCTAAATGAATTAACTATGTAAGATATGAAATGAATCTAAATGAACTAACTATGCAAGATATGAAATGAATCTAAATGAACTAACTATGCAAGATTAAAATGAGTCTAAATGAATTATGCAAGATATAAAATGAATCTAAATGAACTAACTATGCAAGATATGAAATGAATCTAAGTGATGCAAGATGAATCTAAATGATGGATTAATTATGTAAAGTTCTAAAATGATACTAAATATGCAAGTAAATGATTGACTTAATGATGATTAATGTAATTTAATGATGGATCTACTGAATCTAATGAATCTAAAATGATGAATAATGCAACTTAATATTAATGTTAGATAAAATAATGATACTAAAGGCAACGGACGTGATGGATGCAACGGGTGCAATAGGACTCATATTTTTTTTGTTTGTTTTTATTTTTTTGGTGTGTCACAATCAACAGATAAACCAGATAGGTGGACTATGGAGGATCAGGCAGGGAATGTTAGCAGGACAATGACTCAGGATGTTAGCATGATAGCGAGAAGATCGAATATGTCACAAATATACAAGGATCAAACTGAGCGATTAATTACAAGTGATTAGTTACAACGATTATGTACAAAGGTTGCTGCCGAGATTTGATTGGATCATATTGTTTGTCTTGATGCGCGTGATAGTGTAGTATGTTGATTGATTAGTCCAAGAGGAAAGATACATCCTACGAGAACCAAAATATGATGATGATCTAGATTTAAGTTGATGAGAGGAAGGATAAATCCTCAATAGACTCATTTCCAGAAAGATGAGACTTACCAAGTTGATTGGTCAAATGTGCACTACAAGCAAACTGTATCATTTTAATAGCGCAATTGTATTATTTTGCACACAAGGATCAACTTAGGACATGAGAAATATATAGGACTGAAGCTCATGGTTTGGGATAGTACACCATATGGAAAACAATATACAAGATTATGTGTACAAAATCTCAAGATACGAGACACGAGGATCATTTTGAACTAGTGCGTATGATATGAGAACACCCAGGGAATATGGGAAATGTGGAGGTTAGTTGGAGATGTGGTGCTAGTGATGGAAGGAAATGATATTTTGTTAGATAATGGAATGATCCATTATGTGTGACACCTTTTTCCAAGTTTTCATCACGCATACATGTCCAAGGTGTTTGATTGCCAAGTTTTCACCATTGGATGCAAGTTTTCTCTTTATTTTTCTTTTTGATTTCTTTGGATCTTTTTTATGTTTTGGATATTGTCCAAGTTCCTGTATACAAGGTTTTTACTGGGATGACCATTTTTTTATCTTCATTTTTCTACATTTTTAGAGATTTGTTCAGGACTATTTTACATTGTTTTTGTGCTTTCTTCAGGAATTTTTATACTTTTTATGGATTTTGTCATATAACAGGAATGAACAACCAGCCATCAGGCATAGAAGTGCCTGAGATGAATGATGTTGATAGGATCAGTCAATGGTTCTCCTTCAGGAGTGGAGAGTTGATATGCCCCAGAATTGAAGCATGCAGTGACAACATATGGGCTTTGCCAGGTGACTTCAAACTTGCCTTTCTTTTCTCAATCAGTACCCACTTTCTGATTTTCCTTTAGCACAAGGTCCCCTACCTAGAAATGGCATGGGTGGAACTTCTTTTTATAGTTCCTCTTGAGTCTATTCTGGTAAAAAATCAAGTGATCATAAGCTTGCTGACACTTTTCATCTAGTAGATCAAGTTGTGTGAGTCGTGCCACTTGGTAATCTTCATCATCAATCATGCCTCTTAGCGATACTCAGATGGAGGGTAGTTCAACCTCAATTGGTAAGACTGCTTCAACACCATAGAATAGGGAGTATGGAGTAGTTCCTGTAGGAGTATGATAGTGTTAGGGTCAGTTAGAGTCAATTTTGTTGAAGTGTCAAAGACCCTTGATATTTCTTTAAACTGAAGCTCTTTAGCACGTTCCCTTGAAAGTCTCTCCTTGCGGCAACCCTTTAAGCGCATATCCCCTTCAAATTTGTCAAGTTCAAGCTCAGTCATTCTCAGACCGATCCTTTACAAGGCTCAATCTTTACTTGAACCACTTTAAACCTCTTTGAACTTTGGTTCAAAGTACTTCAAAGTGGTTCAAAGAATGTTTTATGTTCTAACATCTATTTTTTGCAGGTGGGCCCTGGCCTATGTTACCTTAGAGAGGTGAACCACTTCGAACCTCTTTGAACTCTGGTTCAAAGTAGTTCAAAGAGGTTTAGAGATACATTGTGGGCAGAGTCATCAAGTGAAAAATAATTGATGGGACCCATGATGTGACCTGGCGGTGTAACGATGATTCAATTTTAAGAAGGGTAGTTTTGATTTGACGGGAGCCACGGGGTGAACTTCCAATAAGATCTGGAATGGCATTTAATGACATTTTTAGCACGAGCAGAGGATTTTATTTGAGGTATGATTAATAATGATATTAAGGGTGGCAGATTCCAAGGATGCCTTATTGCTAAGTCATTACAACTCACATCATCAAAATTTAATGCTCCCGACTTATGCTCATTAAAGTTGGCCTCTCCGGGCATTATTTTGAAAATATAAATAGCTCTGTAAGTTCTTCTTTCCTATTATTTTTCTGCGGAGTCCCGGCTGTGGAGAAGAATTTGTTTCGAGTCTGTGTAAAATAGGTAGCTCCCAAAGCCTTTTCTCTTTTCCTGTTGCTGTTTAACATATTGATTCAAGAGGGGGGAGGTCATCTGGGTTTTTATTTCTGAAGAGAAGATCAAGTCTAGTTTGCATTTCTTTGGGAATGTTATAAATATGCAGTGTAGAGCTCCTACTATCTCAGAAACAGACCTACTAGGGGTTCTAGTAGAAAAAATGACAGTGGATTATACAAACCGTGCAGCAGAAGAACATAGCCTAGAATTCTTATCGAGTGGGTTATTAGAAGCCGCGGCTTTTCCGCCATCAATTGTATGCCCATAATTAGTTCAATAATGTATTAATAGATATGATATTGGATCCAAGTGCATTTTGAACGCGGAAGGCCAAACCCTTGTGCCTGTCAATAGAGAGACTATTATGGCTATTTTAAAAATCCCGGAAGAGTCTTTTGTCAGTTTTACACCCACTCAATCCCTAGCTCAGTACAAAGAAAATGAGGATAAAAATTGGAGCCATGTAGCTAGGAAGTGGACTCAAACCAATTACAGAGGTGACTCTCATTTGGCCAAAGTGCTCACTAAAGATCACATGAAACCCCTTATTCACAATGTGATAGTGTTACTTCACCAGATCAAAGGTTCAGAACAAGTTCTTTTCTACGAGGAGTGGATGTTTCATTTTATAGAAATTATCTTAGAAGGGGGTCAACATATTGATTGGGCTAAAATCATTGCTAGTTCCTTGAGAGACCAACTCAAACAAGCTCAGGCCATTAGGAAGGAATTCTTTATGTCTTATTATTTGATATATTGCCTAGCGTGCACACAAGATTTGTCTGCCATCCGACATGTCCCTTGGAATGAAGATATTTTAATTTATGAGTACTGTCTTTTGTTAAGAAAAGATAAGATTTTGGAAAATTATAGGAAAGTTCATGATGTTTTCCTAGGAAAACTGTGTCAACAATTGGCAGGGGTTCCGAACAAAAGAGTTTCATTGGAGGCACGGAAACTAATTCAAACTTATGGCAGCCTGTATATCCTATTCCCATGTTTCACCTACATTCGGATTGGAGGCTTTGATGATGAACCTCACAAGCTCCCAAGGTTTTCTTTCGACTGTTTTATTTTGGCAGAAGTTTGTAGGCAATTGTTTGTGGTTATCAAAAATGCTCTGCCAGAAGAAAAATGGCATTCCATGTTCCCAGTTAAAATTGGTAACTTAACCTGCAAT
>MU225647.1:395744-416402 GCA_018584345.1 Thuja plicata | reverse complement strand
GTTTTCTTTCGACTGTTTTATTTTGGCAGAAGTTTGTAGGCAATTGTTTGTGGTTATCAAAAATGCTCTGCCAGAAGAAAAATGGCATTCCATGTTCCCAGTTAAAATTGGTAACTTAACCTGCAATAATATGATGGATGCTTCGGTGATAGGAAGCAATTTGTTGAACTTCCATTTGCAGTTTTATAAGGTGAGAAGGGGTTTTGACAATAAGGGCTTTGCTAGGTAAGTTTTAGGCCTAAGTAATTATCCTTAACCTAGCTCACACCTGGAAGACCTATGGGAAGATCTCAAAGATGAGGAGGAAATCTGGAAGCGAGATCATTCCAGGCTTGTAATCCCATAGATTAAGATGTTGCAATTAAATTTTGATATTAAACATGTGGAGGAAGATTTCTCTGAAACCACAAGCTTGGAGGCTAACAACATGGATGCAAAAGTTCCCCCGGATATAGATTGGAATAGGAAAGAAGAAGATGATATAAAACTAAGGGCCCGAACCATCTTTGGGGTCACAGAAAGTTGCTTCATGGAAAAGAAGGAGAGAACTGAGAACCCCCCTCTTGAAAAGCACAACGCTAAACCAACCTTAATGAAAATGAAGAATGCCTCATCTAATGTATCTCATGTGGCTCCAAATGCAGGTAAAATTTTGTCCCCCCAGAAAAAGGTGATTTCCAGCAAGCACCCGACTGCACCAAGATCAAGACCAAGAACAAGATCAGAGAAGGAGTCTTAGATGGCAGCTTTAGGACTCGACTACCTAGATGTTGAGATCAATGATGATGATATTTCATTTTCTCCGGATCAACAAGTAAAAGAATAGGAAACTTCTATTATGAATACAGAGATACCTCAGGTTGAGGACACTCCTGCAAAAACCCCTGATAATTAGATAGTCACTAGTTCAATCCCTCCTTGGCTTACTGAATCGGTGAATAAGAGGAAAAGCTATAAACCCATTTTTCTCCCTGTAAAAGATATTGTTAGCAAGTATGCTACAGAACCCCCAAGGCGAAGAAACTGAAGAGTGATGCTAGGTTATCCACCAAACCGTCAACTAGAAAGGTGATTGCAGAGATAGCCACCTTCAAACCTAAAGAAGGAATTCAAGAACCAGAGGCCGAAGACTTCAAGATCACAAAAATGGAACTTGGTGTTCTAAACAAGGATTCTAGGGATCATCTGTTTAAGTTTTTAGCTGATCATATGCTCAGGTAGTCGCAAAAAGATGGGAAAGAGAAATGAAAGTTAAAATAGTTAGTCTCCACCATGGCTGAATTCCTTTCCTCACTCACTAACGATGGAGTTGTACCCCTAGCTCAGTCTTCATAGGATTTTGATCTAAATTTAGTCGAAAGCCAAAAGCTAGTAAAACAAATTTAGCAGGGGAAGGTTCTGGTAGAGATCGTGAAGACTTGGATAAACAATGTTATCAATGAAGGTAGTGTGTTTATCCGCAAGTTTATATCTACTTGTCTTGATGGAGAAACATTACTTGGTGAGTTTCAAACCTTAGTTCCAAGTTGGGAAATGGAAAAAGCTAAATGTGCAGCAATTGTTATACAGGTTCAAGAAATAGAAAATTATGGTGTGGTTCAATTCTTAGCTAAAAATATAATGAAGTTGATAGACCCCTATATGTTGTTTATTCTGAAGTAGAACTTTGGATGGAAAAACACAATGTTTAAAGCTGCAATCTCTCAAGCTAAAGCGATTGAAAAGGAAGTGATGGATATGCATGCAGATGCTCTGAAATATATCAAAATAGTGAACCCCTCAAGTATTTTGCAGATTGACGGAGGTAGCAGAGATGCGGATGCCATGGTAAAGATCTTCATAGATGCCATGAACACTCTCAAAGAAAATGAGTTGCCGATAGTTTAGGACTTCACCAGAATTGCGAATGTGGAATCCATGTTGCTGCTGAACAGAGGTCAGTTGCCAAAGAAAGTAGAGAGAATCAGGGAATTAAGGTGGGAAAAGAAAATGACTTGGGAGAAGCTGATAGGCCTTAAGAATCTACATTCCCAGCCAGCTCAAGAGTTAACAAATTTGTTCCGATCCTAGAAGCTCGTGAAAACTGCCACATCAGAAGGCCCCAATGGGAGTTAGTGATCTTAGTGGCATCTTTTCCCTTACTTTATGTTTTAAGTGACACGTGCTTTGAAACTTTATTTTTTTCAGTTATGTAACTGGTTTTAAACGGTTTTCCTTTTGATATCCAAGAGGCCAAGTTTTTTTGGAGGCTCTCTCTGATGCAAAACTATATAGAGAGGAACTCTAAACAGAAAAAGGCTTAGAAAATTAAGGTAGAAATTAGATAGTTTCTGTTTTGAAGAAGGTAGTTAGCATAGACTTTTTTTAGATTCTCTGAAATAGCTAGTGACCTATCTTTGATCAGACTTTGATTTGATTAATATATGAATATACAGATGCATGATATGGTTTAGATATTTGAATCAAAATTTGGAATGTATGTGATTTCTTTGAGAATTGATACATTAAAATCTGCGCATGTGTTGTTTATATTCAGTCACTTCCAGTTTCTTTATAGTTTTCTTTTCTTAGGTTATTTTGTAAGTTATTTGATTTAGAAGTAATTAGTAGTTTTTTCTTTGCTTCATGGTCATTTCAATTATTAGTTGATTCTGTAATTTTACCTCAATACCCAAGAGTATTCGAGTGCTCCTTCAACACTTTCTAGTTAAAGGTGTATAGATTTACTTTTATGTCTGTAATTCACTGAATATCTTAGAAGGAAGCTTAACCTTAGAAATTTGGAGGGAAGCAATTTCCTATGCTTACCCAACTATTGATGAATAATTTGTCTTCAAAAACATAGAGTCTTTATCCATTTCCATTTAAAAAGAAGAAGACAAATCTGTTTGCCAACATATTTTTTGCGACTCTACTAGGGAGAGTCCATTATAAGATAACATATTCTCCATTCATTACAATGTTGCAAGATGGTGTTGCCACACAAAAATGTGTTCCTTGTGCTTCAACCTGACCTAAGATTTGGAAACATGCAAGAAGACATTATCTCAAGCCTGGCTGAATCAGTGTGGAGGTGCAGACGTAGTAACCAACAGTTTCATCAAGTTCAAGAGGTGCTTGAGAAAGAAGAATAAATAGCTGAGCGATTGAGGGGTATACCATTTTCTCATGAAGCAGTCATAGTAGATAGGCTTGCGTAATTCCCAACAAGAAATTGAGGCCTACTCCAAATATTTAAACTGGTAGAAAGGAGATACACCAGAGGTGATAGGAGAAAGGGATAGATTGACAAAGATTTTGAAGCTCTGAAGAACCTCAGTTTCAAATTTGATTTCACTTTCAAGAAGAACAAAACCCAAACTTTTAGCAAACTGTCCTCACCTCCATCTACCCCAATTTTTCTGCCTCTTTTTCAAGCCATTGTAACACCCGGTACTATAGTGCCTGCCATTCTTAATATTCAGCCTTTGAATTTTTAGTTGCCTAACATGGTTGCCAATCAACCCTGGGGTCAAAATATTGGACCACTAAATTTAGGAGCTAACCCTCCTGGAGATTTGCCTAAAGGTGCTAATCAGGTTTTGCCCAAACTTAGCAGAGATGGAAGAGTAACCACTGATGATCACCTTAGTGCCTTTCATACCACTTGTGGCATGTTGAACATTCCTACTTAGGAAATCATGGCTAGAATTTTTGTTAGAACCTTGGTCGACACTGCTACCAACTGGTTTAGTCATTTACTAAATGGATCAATTACCAATTGGAATGACATGAGACTTACCTTTGAAACAAGATTCAAATCTCCAGTTAACAAGATGTCACTTTTTCTCCAACTCAGCCAAATGAAGAAAGAGATGCATGAGCCCATGCGGGAGTTTGTGGCTAAATTTAATAGAATCTTACAAAGAATACCAATAAATTCTACACCAAGTGATGAAAATAAGAAAATATTTTTCTTAAATGTTGTCCCACCTAACATTAGTTTTCATCTATTGAAAGATGGAGTGGCTAACTTGGCCATTGCCTAGACACAGGCTATTCAGATGGAAGATACTTTCATACCAGCAGGCAAATGGAAGCGAGAGGTTCAGGCTTCAGGGAGTTCCTCCTCTTCTACTAAGACAAATCCTATGATGCAGAGGTTAGTTAATGATATGGCTATGCTCAAGAGGCAACAAAATAAGGTGATTTCTCCATACTCATCTCCTTACCAAGATGTTAGTCGAAGACAATATAATCAACCTTCGGGAAAGACTCCCCTTTTGACAGCTTCACAGCCCATATTACAGATTGAACCCACACCAAAAGAGACAATGTGTTCTTTTCATCTGACTACAGATCATGATGGAGAATCTTGTCCTGATTGGTTAAGGTGTCTTCAACTTAATGCTGCAAAAGATGCCATTGGCATAGAAGAGTTGTGAGAAGAGAAAAACCCACCTGATTTTGGTCCTTCCAATTCTTTTTGTCTGGAGTATCAACTAGGTCATGATAGAAGTGGAAGTGTTTTGGCGACCTTACAAGACCCTGCTTGTGCAATTCTAACAAGGAATCAGAGAACGCAAAAATTCATCCCTAGTTTGACTGCTACTACTGATGCTAAATGCAAGGAAACTGAAGATGGAGATACTTTTGTAAATTTGAGAAATTCTGAGGTGAAGATCTTGCCAAGAGGTAATCCAACTCCTTTTCCCTTCGACTTCATCAAATTCTGTAAAAGTACTACAATTTTTATCTCCCCTGTAGAATATCTTTAAATGAACCCTAAAGAGTTGGATAGGTTGGTAAAATATGTTAAAGGAGAGTCTGGTTCAAGTCCCCAATTAGATAAGCCTCTCATAGGTGAAACCACTACCGTTGAAGAACCACTCATCTTTAAACCTCAAGACACCCCTCAAACACTAGAATATTATCCCTCTGTTAATATAGTTGAGATTGAGCTAGAAGAAAAGAAACCCAATCCATTTTATAATTCCTTGCTTCTAAATGGCCAGAAGCTTAGTAATTGCATAATCGATTCTGGCACATCGGATAACATCATGCCTGCCCCAGTCGCAAAAGCCCTAGGTCTCACCTTGACTGCAACTTATGGTCATTGTTACTTTATGGATGGAAAGGAAGTTCCACTAAGAGGTCAAGTCAAAGATGCCCAAGCCGTTCTAGCTACATACCCTGACAAGAATCTAAAGTTGAATATTTTGGTAGCAGATATCCCAGTGAGCTATGGCATGCTACTCAGTAGAAATTTCTGCAAAGACCTAGGAAGGGACATTAAAATGGACTGGTCAGAAGCCCTGATACCAGTTGGCAAAAATAAAGTGAAACTTGAACCTAAACTAAAAAATAAGTATATTGTGATGCCTTCAGATAATCCAAAGGCTCAAATTTTGTATGAAGAATGTCACGTCAGCAACTATGTTATTCTAACTGATCGTGAAAAGGATAGTGACACTCCTCAAAAAGAAGAGGATATCTAGAAGATGGAATTCGATGGTAGCTGCTCTAATTTAGGCTCAAGCACGGGGGTAGTTCTTTTCCCTCCTGATAGAGAATGTATTCCTCTGGCTTTCAAATTAGATTTCAAAAATACTAATAATACCATAGAATACGAAGCTTTGTTGTTGGGTTTGGAAAAAGCTAAATAGAGGGGATTCAAGAAATTTGTTGCAAAAGGTGACGTCGAGCTAATCGTGAAACAGGTTAGGGAATAGTTCTCTGTGAAGAATGAGAAGTTGAGACACTACAGAAATTTGGTATGGGATGAGTTGGAGTTCTTTGAGGCCTTCTCCATTGAATTTATCCCAAGAAGTCAAAATACTAGGGCAGATGCTTTGGCAGTATCAGCTTCACTTTTTTTGCCTCACCCTAATTTTAAGACCCAAAAATACCAAATTGAAATGATCTACAAGCCTAGAATACTTGAAAATGTAGAGCATTGGCAAGTCTTTGACAATGATTCCCAACTCAAAGATTTCCTATAATGTACCACAAATTTTTCTGATGTATATTTTGAAGGATCCTATAATGAGTGCAAAGAAGTCTATCAAGATGCTGCAGATAGTGATGGAGTGATCCAGTTGAAAGGAAATAAGATTCCCAAAGGCCTTGTGTCTCTTGAACATTTGTTCAGAAGAAAATATGATAGTACCATCAAAGAAAAAGTATCTCATGTGCAAAATTCTAAAGAGTATGACAAGATTGATATAGGAGAATAGGATAATCCAAAATGGATTTCTCTTGGTCTGACTTGTACTTTATTTGAGAAGGAAAACTTGATAAGGTTACTCGAGGAGTATAAAGATGTCTTCACCTGGGGATATGAAGACTTAAAGAATTTTAGAGGAGGCCAATTTGAATACCAAATCCCTTTAAAGCCTGGCGTAACCCCATTTCCTCAAAAGTTAAGGAATTATAATCCAAAAGTGTCCGAAGCTATTTTAAAGGAGGTAAAAAAAATTTTATAGGCGAGGATCATCTATCCTATCCACCATTCAACATGGATCACCAATATATTTCCTATAAGAAAGAAGAATGGCGAAATTAGGATTTGTGTAGACTTCCGTAACCTGAACCAAGAAATTTTGAAAGATAACTATGGCTTGCCTATAATGGAACATGTGCTTCAAGCTGTTTTGGGATCTGAAGTTATGTCTATGCTAGACGGATATTCTAGATATAATCAAATTAGTGTGGCACAAAGTGATCAGCATAAGATGGCTTTTATCACCCCGTGGGGAACTTATGCATATAATCGTATGCCCTTTGGGATAATCAATGTGGGTGCAACCTTCCAGAGAGCAATGAATTCATCCTTTGAAGACCTTCAGAACAAAATTATAGTGGTACACTTAGATGACCTCACTATCTTCTCGAAGGAGAGAAGTCAACACTTAAAAGATATTGAGACAGTGCTCCTGAGGTGTAGAAATCATGGCATCTCTTTGAACCCCAAGAAATCAATGTTCTTTGTGGAAGAAGGCAAATTACTTGGTCATATTGTTTCAAAGGACGGGATCCGTATTGACCCTGAGCGGGTAAAGGAAGTTCAATAGCTTAACTTTCCATCCAACAGGAGTGGACTGAAGTCTTTCTTTGGTCAGGTGAATTTTTTGAGAGCATTTGTTCCTGAATTTTCAAAAATTACTAAGAATATGATTGATATGATGAGTGAGAAATTTACTTTCAAGTGGAGTGAGGATGGGCATCAAGATTTTAGAGATATTAAAAATGCAGTGTCATAGGCTCCTGTATTAAAGGGTCCCAGTTTCAAAAAAGGACTTTATCATTTATTGCTATGCTTCGGAACATACTCTATCGGGTATACTAACACAGAAAGATGAGAAAGGACAAGAAGCACCCATAGCCTATATGAGAACACCGCTAAAAAGACATGAGCTTAAGTATTCCTAGATGGAAAAACATGCCTTCGCTATAGTAAAGGCAGTGAAACAATTCAGATACTATATACTCCATTCTCATTGCACAGTGTTTGTACCTGATATAGTAGTGAAAAGTATTTTGACTCAAAGGGAGATTGGTATGAACAATAGAGAAATCTAGATAGAAAAAATTCAAGAGTATGACCTGGAAATTAAACCAACCAATTTGGTAAGGGAGAAGGGTTTGTGTAAATTGATAGCAGAGAACGCTGAACCATCTGAAAAAATTGATGAAGTACCTATGGCATTGCTAGTTAGTTTAACCGACCCCTGGTTCTCTGACTTGGCCTATTTCCTTACTTACGGTGAATTTCCCGATCACCTAAACCCAAAAGAAAGGCGCAACCTGAAACTAAAGGCTAATCGATATGTGATATCTCAAGGAATTTTGTATAAGAGAAGCATAGATGGAACTTTTCTCAAATGCATGGAAATTGAACAGCAAAAAGAGCTGTTAAAGGTATTTCATGATGAGGCTTGTGGGGGTCACCACTCTTCAATAGTAACGACATTTAAAATTATTTGGAACTACTTTTACTGGCCTGGCATGTTCAAAGATGCCTACTAATATGTTCGCAATTGTGAAAAATGTCAACTTTTCACTGGAAGACCTCATCTCGCCGCGTTACCTCTTAAACCTGTAATTGTTGATGAACCGTTTAAGCAATGGGGTATAGACTTCATGGGGCCTTTGAACCCACCATCTAGTGCTGGACATGTCTACATTCTCATGGCCACTGATTATTTTATGAAGTGGGTGGAAGCAGTTCCCACTAAGAAGGCAAACTCTTAGGTGGTGTGCGATTTCCTCCTGAATTATATCTTTGTCAGGTTTGGGGTACCGGTTAAGATCGTAGCTGACAACGCTACATATTTTTCCTCTGAGGAGATTTCAGCCTTCTGCTATGAGCATGGCATATCTTTAGCCTACTCCTCCAACTATTTTACACAAGGTAATGGTCAGGTGGAATCCAGCAATATGAACCTGGTGATGATAATAAAAAAATTGATGGAAGACAATCCCTGTGAATGGCATAAGAAACTCTTCGAAGCTTTATGGGCGGACCGAACTACTCTAAAATGAGCAATTGGGATGGTTCTGTTTGAACTAGTATATGGAATAGGGGCACATGTATCACTTCCTTTACAACTTTCCTCGGCTAAGCTCCAAGATATAATTGAAGATGAGTATTTTAAAGATCCTCTGGAGAAACGTATCATGCATCTGGCTAGGCTAGAGGAGGAAAGAGAAGATTTGGTGGATCATATTACAAAACATCTGTTAAAAGTGAAGAATATTTTTGATATGCAAGCACGGCCTCATAAATTTATGTAAGGAGATGAAGTTCTTTTATGGGACAAGAGAAGAGCTCCTAAAGGGTCCCACGGGAAATTTGAGTCTTTATGGAAGGGCCCATTCATTATTTTTGAAGCCCTTGGTTCAAATGCTTTTAAGTTGTCTTACCCAGATGGTGTGAATCTACCTTTTACCTATAATGGGCAAGACCTTAAGTTATGAAAGCTCTAATGATGTACCTCAGTCGGTATTCATGTACATATTAGATAGTTTTTCCCCTTCTTTCCTTTCTGGTGTGTCGTGGTTGTTTGTTTTTCTTTCCCTTTGTTTGCTTTCTCTGTGAAACCAGTTGTCTAGAGTTCTCTGCACATTGAGTAATATGCAGTCCCCAACTAGAGCCGATGTTAGGGTCAGTTAGAGTTTCCTTTGTTGAAGTGTCAAAGACCTTTGATATTTCTTTAAACTAAAGCTCTTTAGCGTGTTCCCTTGAAAGTCTCTCCTTGCGCCAACCCTTTAAGCGCATATCCCCTTCAAATTTGTCAAGTTCAAGTTCAGCCATTCTCAGACCGATCCTTTACAAGGCTCAATCTTTACTTGAACCACTTTGAACCTCTTTGAACTCTGATTCAAAGTAGTTCAAAGTGGTTTAATGAATGTTTTATCTTCTAATGTCTATTTTCTATAGGTGGGCCCCGGCCTATGTTACCTTAGGGAGGTGAACCACTTCAAACCTCTTTGAACTCTGATTCAAAGTAGTTTAAAGAGGTTCAGAGATAGATTTTGGGCAGAGTCATCAAGTGAAAAATAATTGATGGGACCCATGATGTGACCTAGCAATGTAATGATGATTCAGTTTTGAGAAGGGCAGTTTTGATTTGACAAGAGCCACAGGGCGAACTTCCAATAAGATCTGGAATGGCATTTAATGACATTTTTAGCATGAGAAGAGGATTTTATTTGAGGTACAATTAATAATGATATTAAGGGTGGCAAATTCCAAGGATGCCTTATTGCTAAGTCATTACAGCTCACATCATCAAAATTTAATGCTCCTGACTTATGCTCATTAAAGTCGGCCTCTCCAAGCATTATTTTGAAAATATAAACAGCTCTATAAGTTATTCTTTCCTGTTATTTTTCTGTGGAGTCTCGGCTGTGGAGAAGAATTTGTTCCATGTCTGCATAAAAAAGGTAGCTCCCAAAGCCTTTTCTCTTTTCCTGTTGCTGTTTAACATATTGATTCAAGAGGGGGGAGGTCATCTGGGTTTTTATTTCTGAAGAGAAGATGAAGTCCAGTTTGCATTTCTTCAGGAATGTTAGAAATATGTAGTGCAAAGCTCCTACTATCTCAGAAATAGACCTACTAGGGGTTCCAGTAGAAAAAATGATAGTGGATTATACAAACTGTGCAGCAGAAGAACATAGCCTAGAATTCCTGTTGAGTGGGTTATTAGAAGCCGCGGCTTTTCCGCCATCAATTGTATGCCCAAAATTAGTTCAACAATGTATTAACAGATATGATATTAAATCCAAGTGTATTTTGAACGCGGAAGGCCAAACCCTTGTGCCTGTCAATAGAGAGACTATTATGGCTATTTTCAAAATCCTTGAAGAGTCTTTTGTCAGTTTTACACCCACTCAATCCCTAGCTCAGTACAAAGAAAATGAGGATAAAAATTGGAGCCATGTAGGTAGGAAGTGGATTCAAACCAATTACAGAGGTGACTCTCGTTTGCCCAAAGTTCTCACTAAAGATCACATGAAACCCCTTATTCACAATGTGATAGTGTTACTTCACCGGATCAAAGGTTCATAACAAGTTCTTCTCTACGAGGAGTGGATGTTTCCTTTTATAGAAATTATCTTAGAAGGGGGTCAACATATTGATTGGGCTGAAATCATTGCTAGTTCCTTGAGAGACTAACTCAAACAAGCTCAGGCCATTAGGAAGGAATTCTTTATGTCTTCTTATTTGATATATTCCCTAGCATGCACACAAGATTTATCCGCCATCCGACATGTCCCTTGGAATGAAGATATTTTAATTTATGAGTACTATCTTTTGTTAAGAAAAGATAAGATTTTGGAAAATTACAGGAAAGTTCATGATGTTTTCCTAGGAAAACTGTGTCAACAATTGGCAGGGGTTCCGAACCAAAGAGTTTCATTGGAGGCACGAAAACTAATTCAAACTTATGGCAGCCTATATATCCAATTCCCATGTTTCACCTACATTCAGATTGGAGGCTTTGATGATGAAACTCTCAAGCTCCCAAGGTTTGCTTTCGACGGTTTTATTTTGGTAGAAGTTTGTAGGAAATTTTTTGTGGTTATAAAAAATGCTCTGCCAAAAGAAAAATGGCATTCCATGTTCCTAGTTAAAATTGGTAACTTAACCTCCAATAATATGATGGATGCTTCAGTGATAAGAAGCAAGTTGTTGAACTTCCATTTGTAGTTTTACAAGGTGAGAAGGGGTTTTGACAATAAGGGCTTTGTTAGGCAAGTTGTAAGCCTAAGTGGATGTGAAAGTTCCCCCAGATATAGATTGGAACAGGAAGGAAGAAGATGATATAAAACTAAGGGCCCGAACCATCTTCGGGGTCATAGAAAGTTGGTTAATGGAAAAGAAGGAGAGAACTGAGAACCCCCCTCTTAAAAAGCATAGCGCTAAACCAACCTTAATGAAAATGAAGAATTCCTCGTCTAATGTATCTCCTATGGCTCCAAATGTAGGTAAAATTTTGTCCCCCCAGAAAAATGTGATTTCCAGCAAGCACCCGATTGCACCAAGATTGAGACCAAGAATAAGATCAAAGAAGCGGTCTCAGATGGCAGCTTTAGGACTCAACTACCTAGATGTTGAGATAAATGATGATGATATTTCATTTTCTCAAGATCAACAAGTAAAAGAACAAGAAACTTCTATTATGAATACAGAGATACCTCAGGTTGAGGACACTCCTGCAAAAACACCAGATAATCAGATAGTCATTGGTTCAATCCCTCCTTGGCTTACTAAATCAGTGAATAAGAGGAAAAGCTATAAACCCATTTCACTCCCTGTAAAAGAGATTGTTAGCATGTATGCTACCCGAACCCCGAAGGCAAAGAAAATGAAGAGTGATGCTAGGTTATCCATCGATCCGTCAACTGGAAAGGTGATTGCAGAGATAGCCACCTTCAAACCTAAAGAAGGAATTCAAGAACCAGAGGTCGAAGACTTCAAGATCACAAAAATGGAACTTGGTTTTCTAAACAGGGATTTTAGGGATCACCTATTCAAGTTTTTAGACGATCATATGCTCGGGCAGTCGCAAAAAGTTGGGAAAGAGAAATAGAAGTTAAAACAGTTAGTCTCCACCATGGCTGAATTCCTTTCCTCACTCATTGATGATGGAGTTCTACCCCTAGCTTAGTCTTCATAGGATTTCGATCTGAATTCAGTTAAAAGCCAAAATCTAGTAAAACAAATTTAGTAGGGGAAGGTTCTGGTAGAGATCGTGAAGACTTGGATAAACAATGTTATCAATGAAGGTAGTTCTTTTATCCACGAGTTTATATCTACAGGTCTCGATGGAGAAACATTACTTGGTGAGGTTCAAACCTTAGTTCCAAGTTGGGAAATGGAAGAAGCTAAATGTGCAGCAATTGTTATATAGGTTCAAGAAATAGAAAATTATGGTGTGGTTCAATTCTTAGCTGAAAATCCAATGAAGTTGATAGACGCCTGTATGCTATTTATTCTGAAGCAGAACTTCGGATGGAAAAACACAATGTTTAAAGCTGCAATCTCTCAAGCTAAAGTGATTGAAAAGGAAGTGATGGATATGCACATAGATGCTCTGAAAGATATCAAAATAGTGAACCCCTCAAGTATTTTGCAGATTGACGAAGGTAGCAAAGATGTGGATGCCATGGTAAAGATCTTCACAGATCTTTACCATGGCATGAACACTCTTAAAGAAAATGAGGCGCCGACAGTTCAAGACTTCACCAGAATTGTGAATGTGGAACCCATGTTGCTGCTGAATAGAGGTCAGTTGCCAAAGAAAGTGAAGAGAATCGGGGAATTAAGGTGGGACTCGGGTGAAGCTGATAGGCCTGAAGAATCTACATTCCCAACCAGCTCAAGAGTTAAAAAATGTGTTACGATCCTAGAAGCTCATGCAAATTGCCACATCGGAAGGCCCCGATGGGAGTTAGTGATCTTAGAGGCATCTTTTCCCTTACTTTATGTTTTAAGTGACACATGCTTTGAAACTCTATTTTTGTCAGTTATGTAACTGGTTTTAAACAATTTTCCTTTTGATATCTGAGAGGTCGGGTTTTTCTAGAGGCTCTCTCAGATGCAAAACTATATATAGAGGAACTCTAAACAGAAAAAGGGTTATAAAATTAAGGTAGAAATTAGATAGTTTCTATTTTGAAGTAGGTAGTTAGCATATTCTTTTTTAGATTCTCTGAAACAGTTGGTGACCAATCTTTGATCAGACTTTGATCTGATTAATATATGAATATACAGATGCATGATATGGTTTAGATCTTTGAATCAAAATCTGGAATGTATGTGATTTCTTTGAGAATTGATACATTTAAATCTACGCATGTGTTGTTTATATTCAATCACTTCCATTTTCTTTATAGTTTTCTTTTCTTAGGTTATTTTGTAAGTTATCTGATTTAGAAGTAATTAGTAGTTTTTTGTTTTCTTTGTGGTCATTTCAATTATTAGTTGATTCTGTAATTTTACCTCAATACCCAAGAGTATTCGAGTGCTCCTTCTACACTTTCTGGTTAAAGGTGTATAGATTTACTTTTATGTCTGTAATTCACTAAATATCTTAGAAGGAAGCTGAACCTTAGAAATTCAAAGGGAAGCAATTTCCTATGCTTACCCAACTGTTGATTAATCATTTTTCTTCAAAAACATAGAGTCTTTATCCATTTCCATTTAAAAAGAAGAAGAAAAATCTATTCGCCAACAAATAGCAAAGTGTGATATGCCCATAGGGCAGGGTTGATCTGGAGATGCCAGTCATGACCTATATCATTGACAACTTTCTTGAGGATTTTGAGGATGGTTTTATTAGTTTCCTCAGCTTGGCCGTTACCTTGCGGAAAATATGGACTGGAGAAATAGTGATGGATGTGGAGGTCATCATAGAGATCACTGACATGTTGATTTTCAAATGGTGTACCATGATCTGTGAAGATGGTGGAGGGTATGCGAAAGTGACAAACAATGTGATAGAGGATGAACTTGGATATCTGGACATCAGTAGTGAGTGTGAGCGGAATTGCTTTGACCCACTTTGTAAAGTACTCCATTGCTGTGATTATATATTTGTGGCCTTAAGACAAGAGGGGAGTAATCTTACCAATGAGGTCAAAACCCCAACAAGAGAAGGGCCAAGGAGGTGCAATAGGTCTGAGGTCCTGAGCAGGAGCATGGATCAAATTAGCATGCTGTTGGCAAGGTAAGCACTTCTTGATGAACTCACAAGCATCATGTTCCATTGTAGGCCAATAGTATCTTGTATGTAGAAGTTTCTTGGCTAGGACCATGCCACTTGTGTGGGTACCGCAGATTCTAGCATGTACCTCTTGTAAAGCCTGGGCGGCTTCATTTTCATCTAGACATCTAGAGAGCACGTTGTGATAGCCTCGACGATAAAGGGTATTGGCTACGAGGGTGTAACGGGATGCTCTACAAATAAAGTTTTGGTGTTGGGTTGCAGTGAGGTGATGAGATATGATACCATTTTTTAGGCAAGCTTGGTTATCATGGTGCCATAGGGATTGAGGACCAACCAAGACACATACGCGATTTGATTCATCATTCTCATAAGTGGGAGCATGAAGTTGCTCAACTAAGAATTTGTATTGCATAGACTCATGAGGAATCTCTAGGAGGGAACCAATTGTGGCCATTGCATCAACAACCTTGTTCTATAAGCATGGTACCTATGTTATCTGTAAGTGGAGGAAGTTTTCTTTTAGTTTATCAACCATCTACTTATATGGCATCAATTTTTCATCTTTGGTTTGATACTCATCTAGGACTTGTTTGCTGATGGGTTGGGAGTCACCAAAGACATGTATATCTGTGATGTTCCATTCTATGGCCATGTAGAGTCCTATGATTAGTGCTTCATATTCTGAAATGTTGTTTGTGCAGGGAAATTCCAATTTGAATGACATAGGGATGTAGTCACCTTGAGGTGTGACAAAAAGTATTCCTACCCCTCCACCATGAGCTGTGTAGGACCCATCAAATTAGAGTTTCCAAGTTGGTTGTTCTTCTATCATGTATAAATTCTCATCTTGAAATTTTGTGACCAAAGGATAAGCATCTACCAATGGCACTTCTGCTAGCTGATCAGCGATGACTTTCCCTTTAATGGCTTTTTTGTCTACATATTGAATATCAAACTCGCTTAGCAACATAACCCATTTTGCCATTCGACCTGTGAGTGTAGTTCTAGAGGGTAGGTACTTAAGAGGATCCACCTTTGAAATGAGCTTGGTTATATGACTAAGCATATAGTGGTGAAGACCAATGCCAAACATGCTTTTTCCATAGGAGAATAATTGAGCTCATAACCCACTAAGGTTCGACTGATATAATAAATAGATCTATCTTTCCCTACATCATCCAATTAAGCAAGGAGTGCCCGTAGTGCTATGGTAGTAGAAGAAATATATAGGATGAGTGGTTGACCAGGTACAGGTGGTACCAAGATGGGTGGATTAGCCAAGTATTCTTTGATTTTGTCGAAACTCTTTTGACACTAAGAATCCCACTTGAATGTGTTGTCTTTTCGCAGGAGATGAGTGAATGGTTGGCACTTTTCTGCTAGTTGAGAGATGAAATGGAGCATAGATTGTAACTTTCCTTGGAGGCAGCATAGTTGTCAGAGTGTTTTTGATGGAGGCATCTCTATGATAGCTTGTACTTTCTTTGGATCAATTTCAATGCCTCATCTGGATACAATGAACCCCAAGAGTTTTCTTGATGTGACTCCAAAGAGACATTTCTTAGGGTTGAGCATTTAGAAATAGTGTCCAATTCTATCAAAGACACATTCCAAAACATCTAGGTGATCTTCCCTTTTTACTGATTTTGCCAAGATATCGTCCACATAATCTTCAAGGATCTTGTGAATCATGTCATGAAAAATGACAGTCATGGCCCTTTTATAGGTTTCCCTAGCATTCTTTAAGCCAAAAGGCATCATGTTATAGTAGAATGTGCCCTAAGGGGTTGTGAATTCTATCTTATGTTGATCTTCTTCTGCAATGCGTATCTGATTATATCCAAAAAATCCGTCCATGAGTGACAACATCTCATGTCCTGCTATGAGATCCACAATCATATCTATGTTTGGAAAGGGGAAATTGTCCTTTGGACATGCCTTATTGAGATCTATGAAATCTATACATATCCTAATTGATTTATCTGGCTTAGAGATGGGCACCATGTTAGATATCTAGTCAGAATAGTCAATTGGGAAGATGATCTTGGCTTGGAGTAACTTTTCTAGCTCCACTTTGACAAGTAGTGCCACTTTAGGGTACATCTTTCTGATCTTTTGCTTGACAGGTTTGATGTTCGGGTCCACTATTAGATGGTGAACCACCAAGTTGGGGTCTAATCCTAGCATGTGGGAGTAAGACCATGCGAACTTGTTGATGGATTCCTTTATTAAAGTAACAAGATCACTTTCTTCTACTTCAGTTAGAGATGCTGCTATGTATGTGATGGCAGGATTTTCTTTGGTACCCAGGTTACAGGTTTTGCTTCTTCAATGAGAATCAATGACTGTTTAGGCCTATAATCATGGATTAGAGGAAGAGGAGAATGTTCATCCTCTGGCACCTTAGAGAGGTTTTCACCAGGGGATACGCCCTTTGTTTTTACTATTTTATGATCAGATAGCGCCCCAGAGGGGTTTCGCTAGGGGATCAATTTTTCTCTTTTTTATTTTTTTTTTCTATTTCATTTTTGCGGCTAAAATTCTCCTCTTCCCCAAAGTATTCCTTTGGGTCCAGTTTGTAGACATAGGCTGAGTCTTGCCCCCAGTCACTACTTTGCTCAATTGATCCCATAAAGCTTAGGAGCACATCCTCACTTTGGAACTCATCAACGTGCATGATACTTGGTTGGTCCCAGTCTATGAGTTCAGGATGGAAAAGAGGAAGGTTAATGAAGAGGATGGAAATTTGTTGTAGGATAGAATTTCCCAGGAAGGTTTCATCATTGAAAACATCATTATAAGCTTTCACAACTTTCTCTTCCGGGATATCTTCGATGTCAGCGATTTCGCCCAAGGATGGACAAGAGGCAAAGATGTTTTCATTGGTGCCCCCATTCGTGTCAGAGCCCATGCCAAGGCCTAGGTTCTTTTCCAGTTGGGTAGGTATAATAGGATCTTTCATACCTTGCTCATCATAACCAAGGCCACCTCCTTGGTAGTTCCATTTTTCTATCACCATTTTGTGAGTTGTGGGGTACTTATCTTTGAAGTAATTGACGCAACTTGTGTGCTTGGGTGGTGGATCTTTATATAGCCATTGGTTGATGTTTGGTGTCATTTCCTGGCCAATCAAAGGACCTTTTGAGATAAAAGTGGTAGGACCAAATTGTAGTGCCTTGGTTGTCTTTGATTCTATCTTTTTTAGATTAGGTTGGCAACCTTGAGTGTGTGGATCAATTGGCAGTGCTCCAACTGCGAAGGCATCAGATAAAATGTACTCACCACAACCTTTGTTGTTGATCTTGACTGTGGATAAGGTGGAAGAGAGGATTGTTTCTGGGTCTGAATGGGTGATAAAAGTACCAATATTGATCTCGGGAGAGTGATTGGAATGTGGAAAGGATGTTTCCAACACATTGCAATATGAGAAGGGCTTGGGATCTGCCCGGATGGTGATCTCAGTGCCATTATATGGGAATTTGATGCACTAATAGCAGGTGGAGGTGATGGCTTGTATAGAATGAATCCATGGGCATCCAATTAGGATGTTGA
Source organism: Thuja plicata (assembly GCA_018584345.1). Lineage (NCBI taxonomy): Eukaryota > Viridiplantae > Streptophyta > Pinopsida > Cupressales > Cupressaceae > Thuja > Thuja plicata. The sequence continues at coordinate 398,634 of MU225647.1, read as the reverse complement.
AGGGAAGGTTAAGATCAACAACATGACATAACGTATCTTGAATAACTGGGCCCACTTGAATGGGAAATGATATGGTGCCTTTAGAAGTACGCTCTAGATTGTAATATGCTTTTATTGTGATGACATCATTTGTTATATCAGCTTTAGTGCAACCCAACTATTTTATGAATTTTAGGGTGCATAGATTTAGGGTCGATCCATTATCTATCATGACCCATTTGATGGAAAAATATTTAACCATTGCAGTGATATAGAGTGGGAGATTATGATCGGGTTCTTCTGAGGGCACGTCAATTGGTTTAAAGGAGACCCCACAAGATGCAGACAGGTGTCCGACAAGGTTTTGGAATTCAGTGAGGTTTATGTCACTGGGAACATGGGATTCTTGCAAGGATTTATTAAGGATCTCTTGATAAGTGGGTGATGTGTGGAGAAGATCCAAGATGGAAATTTGGGCTGGAGTATTCCCTAGGTGTTTCACAATGTTGTATTGGGTCCCAGCAGATGGGGTGGGACCGACACCTGCAACTTTTATCCTACCTCTATGAGTGGTGATTGCATATTGGTTATTGGCACCCTTAACATGGATGACATTGATGGAGGACTGGACTTGGGATATGTAGCTGATGAGATTATCGTAGTTGATATGGGCATTGGTATAATATTTTCTGTCAGCATTTTTTGCTTGTTTACACTTCCCTTGATCAGAGGACTAGGTAGGATTGCCTGGGCCCGTACCTAAAGTGTGTTTAGGGAATGCATTTTGATAAATTTTAAGGCTCGCATTTAGTGATGATTGGGTAGGAGAGTCCACTTTGATCTCCTTTTAGTCAATGAGATCCTGAATATAGTGTTTCAACTTCATGCATTCAAGGGTGGTGTGTCCCTTAACACGATGGTATTCACAGTACTCATTGTCTTTATACCAAGCTGGCTTAGGAGTTGAGTCATCAAATGGGTGTGTTTTGGGATACACAACTTGGTTAACTTGGACCAGATTATGAAAGATGACATCTATGGGTTCACCTAAAGGGGTAAACATGCATTGTAGCACATTCAAAGTGTGAGGTCTTTGTTGTCCATGCAGGATTGATATAGCATTTGTCTAATTCATAGGACCTTGATAGGTGTGTTGATATGATGTACCCAGAGGGGGATAGATAGTTGCACCTTGAGGGTGCATATTTTTCTGGTAAGTCAATTGGGAATACACTAGATTGGGATGTTGATACACGTGAGGAGGTTGAGGGTACATTGGTGGCGCTTGCTGATAAGTCTGGGTAGATGCATTAGGACTAGCTACCACAACCTGAATGTGTTTGGTGTTAGTGGCTCCATCTGTTACCGCATTTTTGTTTTTGTTCTAGTATCAAGATCGATCATTGTTATGTTTGTCAAGCTGAGATTCTTTGTAGTTCTTGATGACACCCTCTTCTACAAGACCTCATTCAAGATCTATACATTTGATTATGATGTCATGATAATTTTGTATACAGTTCATGCGCATGTGATAGGCAAGCTTAGGATGGAGGTTGTTAATGAAGATTTTGATAATATGTTGCTCTGGGGGTTGGTAAGACAACCTTATAGTAAGCCCTTGCCAGCGCTGAAGATAATTGGCCAGGCTCCCTCCTCCCTTTTGTTTGGAATTGCATAGGTCAAGGAGAAAGAGTTCATTTTCGACATTATGTGCATATTGGGCCACAAAATTTTTAGATAATTCAGTGAAATTAGAGACTCTGCCATAAGGAATTTTGTAGAACCACTCAAGAGGGGTTCCTCCTAATCTTTTAGGAAATAGTCTCATGAGGAAGTTATCTCTATAGGCCACTTCTTGGCAAGCCATGTAGAATTATTTCACATGACTCACAGGGTCTCCCTTCCCCCGATATTTATCAAATTTTGGGTGTTTCAAAATGCTTGGGGAAGTGTATGGCAGTGATAGATATATCAAATGGATAAGGACATAACTCTTCAAACTTGAATGTCTTAGCCTTTGTCCTAGCTTTTAGCTCCTTGAAAGCATTCTTCATTTCCTCCCATTCATGATTGATTTGTGGGGGAGGATTGTTAATTGTGATTGCATGGTTTCCTTGAACCTAACATGGATCAAATGGTGAGTATGGAGGATTCTATGGGGGATATTGTGGTTTTTGGTATGATGGTTTCTGGTCAATGTATATGGGTTGTTGTGGTGGAAGCTGTGATTGAGGGGAATATTGCAGTGGAGGAGGTGTCAGCGCTTGATAAGATTATTGGAACTATTGGAAATATGGTTGTATTTGTTGCAGCATTGGATAGGTGGGATGAGATTCTTATTGTTGCATGGGTTGGATGAAAGGATTAGAAAACTATTGCAGTGGTTGTGTCATGAGGGGATTGTTGATAGGACTTTGGTGACCAGGTCCGCCAGCAGATGTAAGTTGTCACCAGGTACCGGGGTACCAGCCAACTTTGCCTGCAAAGGTTAACCAGGGAAATGAGATTCCCTGAGCCTCCAAGCACCTGAGGGTCGGGTCTCACTGGTGCGGGGCTAATTTGGGAGATGTAATTATTTTTGAGGGGGATAGCTAGTTTCTTCAACTCATTCCCTCTGGGGATTCAAATTGGTGAGGTTTTCCCAAACATTTTACACTTAGCAAATAAACTGAAAAAGATCCTGCAGAGTTAGAAATATTTGATCTACCTATAGTTATGTTTAAACATTCAATACATAAATGATGCTTTGATATACTACACTAAATACTAAAGAAATATTCAACTATCAGTTCATATTTTATCGGTAGCAAGGGAAAGGAGGTCGTTAATCTACTTAAAGTATCAGAGCAGAAGACATGAAGAACATTAAACATAAAATACCATTAACTTAGAAGACAAAGTGCCAACAACA
>MU225647.1:367772-395694 GCA_018584345.1 Thuja plicata | reverse complement strand
GTTAATCTACTTAAAGTATCAGAGCAGAAGACATGAAGAACATTAAACATAAAATACCATTAACTTAGAAGACAAAGTGCCAACAACATCATTGCAAGAACTCTCTCTTCTTCATTAACATTCCTTCTAGTGAGCACTGGTGCATAGTACAATGGTGGCTCCAAGGGAGCATCTAACTACTGAAAGCTTAAAGACCAAGGAGCATTAAGCTCTAAAACTGAAATGAAAATACTGCTTTCTATTACTACGGACTGCAAAATCACCCATTTCACTAACCCTTAGAATAGGGCCAGACTTATTATTTATACACATTTTCTTTCTAACCCTAACCCTAATCCTATTTTACATCTTTCCATAAAATATATTATCCAGTGGCCAATACTTCCTGCACCACTTTACAAAAGACCTCGAGATGGAGAAGGTCTGACATGTCAGAAGAATAAGACTAGAATATGGAGTGGAAGAATTGGCCTCGAGAAGAGAGCCAAGAAGGAGAAGGAAGAAATATGATCCCCTGGGGATTGAGGCTACATGCCTCATAAATGAGAAAATTAGCACCCTATCTCCAATATGCCAGGTGTACTTCTGAAATGGTGCCTCGAGAAGACCCATTGTCAGAAAATTTCTTATCGATCCAACGTGCCTTAATGTAGCTATCTGCCTTTTGAAAACCTTCGAAAACCTTTATTAACTACTTTGAAAGTGACCGGTCAGCCTTGGGGACTGGGACATGGGTCACCGAAAGAATACAAAATATGGGATCCAGAACTTTGGGGTCCGGGAACTTACGTTCTGAAAGAATAAAGAATACTAAAATACTTGGGTTTTCTTCGGCCCCCAGAGAATCTCTAATATTGTTTATTGTCATTGAAAGTCTGGAGGAGATGGGAAATTCCATCTTCATCAACTTCTTTAAGGCCAGCCTACCAGTACTTAGCCACCTTAATCTGTTCCCCCAGGTCTAGAACATTTCCCTTAAACTCATCGGCCATTTTTTCCGCATCATGGACACTGAGTACCACACAAGTGATTCTCATCATTTGGGTGCCATCTACTCCCTCTAGGGATTGATACCTTGATTCCATTAGCTCATCAAACTTCCCTAGGATGTACTCCTCTGGTGTGCAAGTGTTAGTGCTGAATGGATCAGCTTGGGAAACCTTCATGACAAAAGACTTGTATAAATTAAAAGAATATTGTACTGCATTGATTTTCTCCCATAGAGTCCCCACCAGTTTCTTGATTACCCCAAATGTGAGGGCAAGTATGGAGTGCTAGGTTCTCACAAAATTGAATGACGCCTCCCCCAAAATTCTAGATTCAGAGACAATCTCCTCCCCGAGGCCGATGAGTTCTTCCAACTCAACTTTTCATGCCTCATAATTTTTGATATCCCCCTCCCATATGTTGATGATAGTCTCAGCCTGGTGTAAGACATCATGGGCCACATATAGTTCAGGAGGGTGGATACCAGGAAATGTCAGACATTTCCCACTTGTAGGGAAACCCATTCATTGACCGCTTGGGCTTTCTTCTTCATCGCTTGTAGTGAATCTACATCGCTTTGTGAAAGTGGTATATCTGATGTAGAGGTCGCCAGAGGAATAATGCTGATAGGCCAGTCTAGCTCAGTTAGGAATCCCATAAGGTTCACATTTTTCTCCTTTTCTCCCTTGAGATTCTGAGCCTCTTTTTCATAACAGGCCTCTACTGCCCTGGAAGAATCTTTTAACATGTCTACCTCACCTTATTTTCCTCTCTTCCCCAATGATATCTCTGTGGTACTATAATCTCTAGCCTTTGTCATCACTTTGTCTGCATCTCAGGAAGGCTTCACTATGACTGCGACTGTTTCTCCACTCGACTCAGTCTAAAGGGTGTGGATTGTCCGGGCTTTCTTGGCCTTTGGTGGGTTCTATGCCTGGGCCATCATTTCTGCTAAGGAAAGGTGGGCTCAGGGAGTTTTTGAAGGTGCCTTTCTCTTTCTGGTTTCTATTAACCATGGGGATGCTAGGGGTGGCTTGTTAGCCAAAGTGTGCTCCTGTGACTTCTCCCCAACATCCTCCTGTGCCTCTTTAGTATTACGAGCCTCCCCCAACTCCTTTGCTATATCTTCTTTCTCACCGACAATATTTTCTTCAGTGGCACATGTGTCCTCTACCCTAGCATCTACATCTTTGGCCATGTCTGGGTCTTCATTTGTCACCCTGGGGTTTTCTTCATCTTATTGTTCCTCTTCTTCCTCAGCCTCTGTTGCTAGGATGTCCTCTTCCATTGGTACATCTTTTGGTAATGGCAGAGGTATTATGCCAAGATTCAGTGTTTGAGCCACAGTGATTACTTCCCCAAATGTTACCTCCGGGAGTGGCGCTTGGAACACAGCGGCTGAGGTTATGGTTTCTCCCGGAGGTCTGGTTCCCCCAACTGATGTCATTTTTTTACTTTGCTTTAGTTGGTCCACTCCCGTGTCCTGTATCTCTGAGACTTCAGAGAAAATTTCTTGTTCTACCTCTTCCTCTTCTTCTGCCTGCTCTTGTTCCTGGGCAGGTTCTTGTTCTGGAGCTTCCTCTTGTTCCGGGGCTTTAGCCTCTGTCTTCTCAATGTCCCCCTACAAATTCCTGAACTCGTCGGTTGTAAAAAAATCATCAAACTCATCTTGAGGGGGAGGATTTTCCTAGACATCAATGGGCTTTGGTTCCCTCTCTGGCTCTAGGGAGTCAGAAGAGAGGATTTAAACTTGTGGGATCTGAGGCATCCCCAACTCTGGCTCTGCCTTTGGCTTCAGATTGAGTCTCTTATTCCACCTAGTGACCAAAGGTGGACCTACATCCCTTAGGGCCTGCTCCTCTCCCAGATCCACTCTGGTTGCCCTGACCATAAGTGCTGCTAATGAAGGAGAAGAAGTAGGACGGATGGGTCTGATCATGAGCACTGGAGTGGCCAATCGCTTGATTAATTTATCTTTCATTTGCTGGGAAGCTACCAGCAATTGCTTCAATTACTCCTTTATGGGGACCTCTTGCTCAGTGGGAGTCTGCATTATTCCTTTTCCCCTATCTTCCCTTTGCGAGGAAGTTCTAGCTCCCGGGGTTAACTTTGGCACTGGTTGGGCAGCCCTACGGACACTCCCGGGGCACACCTTCTTAAAGTAGGCTTGGCTACGTTCGACCACTTTGTGGGTGAACTCTTCAATAGTGGGCCCCTCCTGGGCATTCCAGTCCACTAGTGAGAGGGCCAACTTATCAATCCCCTTTGCTTTGTACTAGGGATCTATTGTGGATTCAGAGTCTGAGAAATCATCTAGAAATCTCTGGAGCTTTAACCTTTCCATCATTCCCATGGTCATCCAGATGTAATGCCAGCTCCAGACTTCCATGTCATCTTGGAAATCTTCCCAGAAATCTTCCACGTGGTATTGGTGGGGGTCTGATGCCCATGGAAGTGTCGACGCAATTTTTCCATGCGGATCAAAATGCTTCCACACCAAGTAGAATTCTACTAAGTTGTAGCTTTTGAGCTCATTGTCTACTTCCTTGGCCGCGGCCAGACTGCATGAGTAATTCCCACAAGTAATTTGGAATGGGATTTTGGTCACCTTTTTCAAGGCATAGAAGGCATGCAGCTCCATTATTTTCTTGCAATATTCTAAAATAATTATCTTGTTCCCACAATGCTTGGGTAACAAGTAAGGTTTCCCAAAGAAGCTGGTTACTCTTATGTATGTATGTTGTTGGAACTGTATATAATAATGGCTGTAACTTCTACCCAAATTCATCATCTCTATGGATAGGTGATATCCTATATCCCAGGTAGGTGTGAGCAGGTTGTAATAAATAAAGGCATCATTCACATGACAAAAACTGGGGAAGCTGGCCTCCCATTGAATTTGTGGGAAAAAGTCCCAGGGAGCCTTCTAACCTGGGCCAATCCTGAGTACGCCCAATGTAAGTAATCCATTGGTGGCAGGCTATTATTGTGCCAGGGCCTAGTGAACATAGGAAGTCATATAGAACTTCCACTTTTGAACCGCCTATAGAAACTAAGAATCTACATGGTTGGAGATGATGGAGCCCCAATCAAAATATTCTCCCTTGGTAGAGATGCCAAGTAGAAAATAGTACATCTATACTAAAAATTCTCAAGTGTGGGGTTGCCTGAAGACCTAGCATAGTGCTATTATCCCCATCTAGATACTTTCCTTAAATTCGGACCGGGGGAGTTCTAACTTCATTCTCTTTGGAGCTCTCTTCGGGGTCTTGAGCCAATTGTTATTTATGTATATTCGGGCTACTTCCTCCAGTGGTTTGAACTGTGCTAAGGCATCTTCTCTAGTAACCACAGTTGGTTTATCGAATTGAGGGATCCCTAAGCCCATTTGGAAGGTAGCAGTGTCGAGAGACACCATAGGAGTAGGATACCCGGTGGGTTTCGGGGTTACAAGCATGACGGCCCAGACAGAAGAGTTGTAATGTGTTGCAAGTGTGAGGATTAACTCTGGAGACTGCAATAAGCATGGAAAATAGGTAGCTTTGAGAATCCTGGTATCCCCGATGTTGATCGCCAGCGGATCCCCAGACTGTCACTGAATATACATCATTTTCCCTAAGGCCTGCACCTCGGGCCATGTTCTGACACTGGTCGGTGATTAATTGAACTTTGGAATCAATATTTGATCTCATGATGGCATTTTTCCTCATGTACTTCATGGTGAGAGGCAATTTCTCTAAGGCCCTCTCCATCTTAGATTTTACGCCTGCCCTGGTGACCGCCATAGAAGGAAGTTCTGGACTTCCAGGTGGTGAAGATGCGGAAGCCTCAAAAATGATGAAAGTGTATTGCTCTGGAAACATGCAAGGCAAGGTGACTGTTAGAATGTATAGATAAATAATACTCCAGGATCCAGAGATCTTATCATCGCGATGCTTGCTTTCCCTGAAAAGTTAGTTTAGTTCAAAAAATCTCAGAAAGTATATATTTTGCAAACTTGGAAATTTAACCAATACCCGGGCCTAGGGGTCTCATCATACTTTGCAAAAGCAAGATGTGGCTCGGGTGAGGGAAAGAGACCTAGAGTCCAGAAAACTAACCGTTAGAAATTGGGCATGAAAAGCGAGCTGTCAGACCCACATGGACGTCACGTGGCTATGCAATAAATGGAAGTTATGGTGACGGTGGTGGAGTCAACTATCTGAATGCATGAAAATAGGAGGCCACTTGGCTAGTTTTTAATGCATATGTGGGACATAAATGGGACAGTCATTAAGGCAAGTTTATAAGGAGAGAGAAAACTGCTTGGTTGAAACTAGCTGAGAGCCTAGTTTCAACTAGGTGGTATCCTGCATGGGACAAGCTCGCGAATTTGGGAACAAAGGAAGCATAATGAGCTAGCTACAAAACCAAGTGGATATACACAACATATAAAACATCTACAACATATATACATTGGGGCTGAAAGGTATACACATAAAAAATGGAAGGATACACATTAAAATATAGCAAATGTACATATATACACAACACAGAGCTGCTACCTAAACAAAAACTAAAAAATGTACAAGCATATACATCATTTACATTATCTATGGACTATAATACATCTGCATAGAGGGTGGACAACCCTCTGGCAGAGCCAACCCACCAATAGGCGGCGAAACCAGACACAAAAACAAACGAAAATGTAAGACAAACACAAGCCAAATAAAAAATGAAAACCCAAGAAACAAAGAGAAACAGAGAAACCAACCTGAAAATCAGAGAGGAAGGAAGAAAAGGTGGCTTTGAACGCTCTGAAAAAACTCCTACCTTCAAAAGATCACCCTTCAATCACCAGAAACCACTTATAATTGTTCAGAACAACTCAGAAATAGCTCGCACTAGACTCTGCTCAAATCGCTGTGATATCGCTCTAAAATTTGCTTGAATCGCTTAAGTTTTTTAATCGCGGTAATTGTGAAAATGATAGGTGAATTCTATTTATAGCCAGGGTAAAAGAAAGTTACCTTTCCCTCCGCAAACTCTAGAATCAAGCCGACCTCCAGACTCTAGGCTTGGGGTTTCCATGCGACCATATCTTCTTACGGAAAGAAGACATCATGGTAGAGAATGCCAGAGTCTGGAATCCAGGTCCTAGACAAAGAATAACCAACTTCGGGACCGGGTCCCAGAGACACAACAAGACAAAACAAAAATAAAAACCAACACCGTGGAAAAGGAAAACCTAGGGAAGGAAAGCAAGGAAAAAAAGGAAAAGGACAAGGCAAGAGCCAAAAAAAGAAAACAAAAAGGGGGACCCAACATTTTGCACACAAAGTGTAGGGACGGGGATGTGGGGCATAACAAATGGTGACTATCTAGGATGAATGCCTTAGCTCATTCAAGAACTACAGGATCTCTGGTTAACAAAAATTGGAACAAATCGTTACTCAGAAGTATCTTACTTGTAAAGAGTAATGTTTGAGAAAATCCGGCCATACGCGATTTAGTCCATGATATTTTCATCAGTGGTGAAGTGTGTTCTTTGGAAGGAAGCCAAGTCGATGACCTCTGGGAGAATTAGAGAAGAGGCACTAAGTGTATCAAACCCTAAAGTCATCAGATTTACTCATTTCCCCTTGAGACTAGAGTTTTGTCTCATTTCCTTTTCTTGTTATTTTGTATGTTTCTGGGTGGGAGGGCGGTACTTATTTCACCATCAAGATAAATCTTAGCTAAACTTAATGGCGATACTTCTTTCACCCTTCTACCCACCTTAATATGCTGAATGGGGGAGAAAAACTCCAGACCCAGAAAGAATCTTTTAAAAGTTCAGACTTGGGTCAACCAACTAGTGCAACCAATCTACCCTCGATGTGTCTGATTAATTATCCCTTATTTTTATTTCATTGATTACCATACTTCTGGAGATAAACCCGATGAAGATTACTCATAATGTACTACCAAACTTGCAAAATAATTCTGGAGACCAGACCAATTCCACCATGTTAATAATAGATTCTTAAGTTCACTGTACTAAAGACAACATCCCAGAGACCGGATGTTATGTAAAGCATTCCAATCCTTACAAAAGGGAGAGAAAAACACTGGAACCCAAAAAGAAGATAAGAAAAGAATAAACAAAAAAGAAAAGGGTGGTCCCAGAGGACAGCCAACAAGACTATTTACAAGGCAAGGTACCTCCCAACAAGGCACTGGGAAAGAAATATTTACAAGCAAGAGAGCTTTACATAAAATACATTGGGTAAACCAACCTCATTCAAAATAATATTTGAGAAACTATCTATTGATGGGAAATGGGATAGGTTCTCCAGTCATGGTGTTAAGGTGGTAGGTATTCACCCCACAGATCTCTAAGATTAGGTATGGTCTGAGCCAGAGCCGTTGGAACTTGGTGTGCTTTTCTTTCTTTTCCTGCGCCTTGTCCCACAGTAGGACCAAGTCCAAAATCTAAAAGGCCTTGTAATGGGCTCTTCGGTCAAACCATCATTTCACCACTGCTTGATGACCCATGAAATGTTCAAGGGTTACATCTTGTTGTTCCTCCATCCATACTAGATTTAGGAGCCAAACCTCCATGATATTATCCCAGTCACTGAATTCCTGCATAAACTACAAAACTGGGATCTGTAAGTTGATTGGGAATACTAGGTTCTGGCCATAAACCAGATGGAATGGGGATGTTCCCAAGGTGGCCTTAATTTAGATGCGATCTCCCCAGAGGGTGAATCTCAACTTTTGGTGCCAATCTCAGGGATTCTGTTCTCGCAGGTGTTTGATCACTTCAAGTAGATTTTTATTCATCGATTCAGAAACACCGTTCCCCTGGGGATAATAGTTGCTGGAAAACTTCAGAGTGATCTTCCAATTGTAGGTCCATTCAATTAATTATGCCAAAGAAAATGTCAGACCATTGTCACATACTAAAGTAAAGGGCATTCCAAATCTTGTGACGATGTTTTCTTCCAGGAATTTAATAACTACATCTGCCGTGTTATTTTTGTAAGGTATAGCTTCGGACCACTGGGTGCACTAATTAGTTGCAATAAGGATGTACCAGTGGTTGGTAGATGAGTTGGGGTTGATTTCCCTAATAAATTCAAATTCCCATTGGGCGAAAGGCCTAGCCTCAAAGACTATCTGTAAAGGCATAGCCAAATTGCGCTCATGGTGTGCCACGGTCTGACAAGTGTGGCATCTCCGAACGTGAGTGTAAACATCTTTGAATATGTAGGGCTAGTAGTATCTAGCCTAAAGGATTTGATGAGAGATGGTGTCAGTTGAGCCATGCCGCATTCCAAACTGCCCATGGAATTCGTCGATCATTTTTGCAGCTTGGTCTCTGTCAATGCACCGAAGGTACAGTCCCTCGTAGTTCCTTCAGTAAAGCATAGAGTTTTTCATCATAAAGCGAGCACTTTTAATCCATAGATTGTGGCATTTATTGGGAGGTAACCCCTCTGGGAATTTTTTTTTTAACAGTAAGTATACCAGATTAGTATACCATGGGTCTCGGGTGATGGACTCCACCATGTAAGTTTGGCATTCTATGCGGGGAATTTCTTCCATCATTGCTAGACTTAGTCCCTGGCCTCGGACTATCTTCATGGGTTGCATTTCCAAGTCATATTACTGGAGGATGGCCATCCATTTCCCCCATCTTTCACCCAATTCACTCTACATCAGCAGAGATTTCACAGCTTGGTCTGGGATGATAGCATGCACCTTGCTTTAGAGGATATAATGCTGGAATTTCTTCACAGCGTGAACAAGAGAAAATGCCTACTTTTCCAATGATGAGTACCGGACTTCAAAATTCTTAAAGGGGGAGCTCATGAAAGCTATGGTTCATTCGTCTCCTTTGACCTTGTGAGTCAATACTACCGTGGAAGAATGCGGCGAAGCAAAGGAGTAAATGTAAAACGGAAGGGAGTAGTCTGGACCTGCTAGGATAGGTGCCTCCATTATTATTTGTTTGATCTGGGCAAATGCATGCTTTGCTTCAAGACTCCACTCAATTTTGGTATCCTTTTCATCATCTTATTGAGTGGTTTGACTATCTCAGCGAATCCAGTGATGAACCGCCAGACAAAGTTGATCTTTCTGAAGAAGGATCGCATCTCTTTCTTGCTGTCAGGCATTTGTAGGTTTAGCAGCACTTCAACTCTCTCAGGGTCAATGGATATACCCTTCTTGGAGACAATATACTTGAGCAACTTCCCTTTAGTGACCCCAAATATGCACTTCTTGGGGTTGAGGGATATTCCATACCGGAAACATCTCTCGTAGATCTAGGCGAGGTGGGCAGAATGGTCATGCCTCTCCTGGGAAAAGATGGTCAAATCATCCATGTAGATGATCATGCACTGATTCACAAGGCCCTTGAATGCAATGTCCATAGCCTTTTGAAATGTGGCCCCTGCATTAATCAAGCCAAAGGGGCATTCTCCTGTATGCAAACATTCCCCACTTGGTGGTGAATGTTGTTTTCTCTCTATCTTCGTATTTAACCATGACTTGGTTATATCCGGAGTACCCATCCAAGAAAGACATCATTTGTGATCCATTCACTATTTGTAACACCTTATCCAATGAGGGGAGAGGGTGATTATCCTTCTTGGAGGCTCTATTCAAATTTTAGAAATCCATGCAAAGGCAAATTTCACCGCTCTTCTTTCTCACAGGGACCAAATTGGCAACCCATGTAGTGTGCCAGATTGGAAAGATTATCCAGGCTGACAACAATTTCTCCACCTCTTAATGGATTAGAGGCTCTATCACTGGGTTGACTAGTCATTGCTTTTGCCAAAAAGGCTTAGCATCAGGTTTTAGGGGGATGGTATGAGTCATAATGGATGTGTCGTATGTTTTTAAATCCTCATATCCCCATGCAATCACGTCTATGTATTCTCAAAGAACCGCAAGAACCTTCTCCTCAGGGGAGAAAGAGGTGCCAATGTGTATCATCTTTTCTTCACCGGGCTGGCCAATGTTTACTTTCTCAAATTTTCCTCCCTCAGAGGAGGATGACATCTTTTCCCAGCCCTGAGGGTTCGAGTCAAAGATAAATTCAACCATGACCATCCCCTTAGGGATGGTTTTAGTGGGTAGGTCCATGATCCCATCATCTTCATCACCCTGTCCAGTATCATCATGGTCTCGTTCCTCCACTATCTGGTCCTTGAAGACACCAACATTGGCTATGAAGGCTAAGATATGCTGATTGTCCTCAAAAACCTAAAAGTGGGTGACATTATCTAGGATGGACGGGGTGGGGATCATCTCAATCAAAAATCTCTAGAGTCGGAGCCAGTCATGGGCTCAAGTGTGCTGGCAAAAATGACAAGGGCATCCGGGACATAATTTTGTCGCTGGGGAATAAGATCAATGCCGAAGGCATCAAAATATTCAATTAGGCTCCAAGCCTGATTGTGGTATGCGGCCAGTCTCTTGTCATGACATGTATATTGACTCTAGACCTATTTAACAACTAACTCTAAATCACCCAGATCCCAAAGGCAGGTGATCCCTTTCCTTAATGCAAATAAGAGTCCAAGGACCAAAGCCTCATACTCTGTGACGTTGTTTGTGCAGTTGAACTGTAGCCTGTAGGATGCAAGGAAGGATTTCCCTCGTGGGTTGATTAATTCTACTTTGGCCCCACAGCCTTGTTTGGACCGGGACCCATCGAACTTAAGGGTCCATAGATCATTATTTCTAGTCTGGAGCTAGGAATAGGGAGTAGTCTTCGGATTGCCTTTGGGAGTCTTGGGAGGATCTTCCTCTTGCACTGTTGGCACATGGATGAGGTTTACCTCTGGAGGGGTTTGGAATTGAGGTTCCTAGGGAAATTTCACTAAAGAAGTGCTTCCAGTAGGAATACTAGGTTCTCAGGAATCATCTGTATGTTCTTTGTTCCAGAAGGCGTCGATGTGCCGGGTAGCGACGGAAAGGCAAGGTTCACACTCTAGCTCTAAATGTTTCTGATAGTATACTCAGCACCAAGTGCCAGACAAGAGTGTAGCGAGGGTCACTGTGGCACCCTGAGAGTTAACCTCAACCCTCAGCTTTTCTTCTAGGTCTTGGGTTCTCTACAAGACTATGGAATCCTCCCTAGGGGTGAAATCGAATGTTAAGATTTCAAAAGGTCGGTACACCCCTGGGGAAATCTCAGAGAAGAAGATCTCACTAACTATCCTAACTTTGGTTAGGGCATATTTCATCTAGGGCTCACTCTCAACCTAGATCTTGTTTGATTCTCCTTCCCAAAGGAGCCATAAGTGGGAGAAGTCAGTCAAAAAGTATCCATTCAAGGACTTAGACCAATTCTAACTTAATAACATCCCATAAGTCTCTAGGATGTCCACCACTTGGATATCGATTATGCTGGCTATTCTGGGGTCCTGGATAAGCTATATCTAGATATTTTTCAATTCCCCCACCATTTTCACAGTAATTTTATCTAGTTGAATCACTGCGCCATTAGATGGGGTGGGTCAGAATCCGAGCTTCTGGCATATGGATAGGGGCATGATATTGCCCGAAGCTCCGGAGTCTACTAGGCAGTTGTGTATGTTTTTGACTTGGATATTCAGGCCTAGTAGGAAGGGAGGATTTTCATTATTTCCCTGAAAGACAATTGCATTAGTGTCCTCAAAAGAGACAGTCTTGGGCGGGCGACTAACAACTTTTGGGTTTACCAAGAGCTTCAGAAGAGACTTCTTCTACTCGAGATGGTTTAGCAAAACCTCCATCAATGTCATGGAGGTGGTAGCTTGTTATAATTCCCTTGTGATATCAAATCTTCCTCCCAGGAATTGGTGGCTTCCCTCAGTTGGGTCTTTTGCTTGGTTAGAGCTAGAACCTTTTAGAGGGACTGGTCAGTCAGTTGTATTGTCCCAGGGAGGAGTTTCCTTGGCAAGAGGTGTCGGCATGTAAACTGGTCCTTTACCAGCCTGGCTCTGAGTATTGTAAGGAGTCAGCGAGTTGGTGAAGGAATTGGCCTCAAAGGCCGAAATTGATTCATCAAAGAATCCCTATAATTCAGATTCTTCTTCATCTTCTTCGGAGGATATGAAGAAGATGGTCTCACAGGTGAATGCACTGTGAGTTGACTCTTGCACAAGAGGCTCTAGGGGAGTAGCATCATGCAATTATTGTCTATCTAGTTGGGAGATCATGATGACCTTCTCCAGTGTGGCATAGTTTACCTCGTTGTGGGAGCCTGTGTCATGTAATCTACACCAATTGGTCATGGGCTGGAAGTCTGTGACTGGTGTGAAATGTGATGGTCCAGCACCACTTTGATTGGCATTTTGGTTTGGAGGTGGGCCTCCGGTATTCATGTTATTGTTCCATTGCTATTGGTTGGGCCGAGACCAGTTGTTGAAGTTTCTTCCTCCAGAATTTTTGTTTCATTGGCTGAAGAAAATATTCCCTCTTTTAGAATTGGAATTCTGGGGTGCGTAAGACCCTGCCTTCAGCTGACCCATGTCCACAGTCAGGGTGGAAAACATTCACCGGAGGGACTCTACCTCAACGGTCAACTAAGTATTTTTCACAATGTGATGGTTTTTGTTGTTGGTTGTTTGGGAAAGTAGCAGCATTTGCCGGAGTCAAGGGCGGAAATCCTCCAGTCATAGACAACTCAAAGAAAGGCACTCTAGGCAGTTGTGTCTTAGGTTATTGTGCCTACTGTAGTTGATTCCAAGGAAATACTTCCAGACCCGGTATTGCCTAATTTTGTGATGGATAAACATATCAGGTCTACTGGTCTATTGATGGTGGTGGGGGATTCATTACCTTCATGGGGGCACCCATTGCTAGATTGGGGTTATATCCCCAGGCGTACGCAGTTCTGTCGGGGATCATGTTAAAGGGCGTTCTCTACCTAATCCTACCTGGGGACTTATTGAGGCTAAGGGATAGTTCTAAGGCTAGGTTGTAAGCCTTTGCCAAAGTATCCCAGTCGCCCACAGTGGTAGTTATCCAGAGGAGAGTGGAAACGAAGGGGTCCATCACGTTGAGATAGGTCTATATGGTTACTTCTGAGGATGGAATGAAAGGGCCCATGCACCGCTTCAAGGCATGTTAGAACCGATGATTGAATGCTGCAAGGGGTTCATTAGGTTACTTTTCGATGGAAATGAACTAGCTATGGGACCAAGCTGGGTCCACATGTATGCGAAAGGTAGCCAAGAAGGCATCCTCCATGTCCTGCCAACTGTTGATGGAGTTGGCGGGAAGGTTTAGGTACTAGTTTAGCTCGCCCTATCCTAGGGAGAGGGGAAAAATATAGGTCAAAACATCTTCATGTTGGATCCAGTGTCGGTTCATGGCATCTTTGTATGCTTGTAGGTGTTCTTTTGTAGTTCGTGAGCCTAAGTGCTCATATCGTAGGCAAATCTTCTCTAGGTGCGAGGGTAAGTCGTTGGTTGCACACGAAAAAGTTCCCATAGGGGAACCGGTGTTACAAAAAATGTAGCCATTTGGGAAACTGGATTTTGAGTAGTTTGAGTGCTAGTTCTTGTTATGCCCTGCATCCCCGTCCCTGCATTTTGTGTGCAAAATGTATGGTCCCCCTTCTTTTTGTTGTTGTTTTTTCTTGCGGCTCTTGCCTTGTCTCTCCTTTTGTTTTCTTTCTCTGGGGTTTTTCTTCCCCATTGTCGCATTTTGTTTGGTCGGTTTCTTATCTCCAGGACCCCGGTCCTGGAGGTTGTTCTTTGTTTGGAGCTGAACTCTAGACTCTGGGATTCTTCGCCACGATGTTCTTAAGGTGATCGTCATCAGGAATCCCCGGGCCCGGGGTCCGAAGGTTTGCTTGTCCAGAGATTGCTGGAAGAGGGGGATCACCTTTTTTATCACGGGTATAAATAGAAGTTATTTTTCATTTTCACCTTTACCGCGTTTAAAACACTCAAGCGATTACAGAGCGATTATAGAGAGATTTGTAGAGAATTAACGACAATCAGTGCTAAACACTTCCATCATTTTCAAGCGATTGTGAGTGCTTCATAGTGGCAGGTTATGATCGTTTGGAAACTTTAGTTATTGTAGAGCTCCTATGGTGACTCCTTTCCTCCCCCTTTTAGCATTCTCAGGTTGGTGTCTCTTTTCCCATTGATTTTTCATTTGTCTGGTATTCCCTCTCCATTTTTTTTTGTTGTCCTTCCATTTTGTTTGTTTTATTTTTCTGGTTTTGCCGCCCGTTGGTGGGTCGGCTCTGCCAGAGGGTTCTCCGCTCTCTGTGCAGGTGTGGTTGGCATGTAGATAATGTAGAAAGTTGCATATTTCATGCTTTGCCTGGTTTCCTGCAGATGTCATTCCACGGTGTATATGTGTAGATTCTAGTGTATATTTTTTGTATATCCTCCCATTCCCTATGTATATATCCCTTGGCTCTTCATGTGTATATTATGTATATCCTTCCAAGTAGCTTAGCAAGGTGGTCAAGTCACCTGTATCACTAGTTTCTACCTATAAGCCCATTTCAAGAGAGAGAAAACTACCTATTTGAACTCGGCCCTCGACCGGTTTCAAGCAGGTGATTTTCTCTTTCCTCCGTAAAACTAGCTAGACCCTCATTTATGTTCCATGTGTGCATTTAAATCTATCCAAGTGGCCTTCACCTTTCACACGTTTAGACAGTTGGCTCTGCCGTCATCACCATAACTCTTATTTATTACTTATGCACATGGCGCCCACGTGGGCTTGACAGTTTTCCTTTTTGCACATCCTCACTAACGGCTACTTCTTTGGGCTCCAGGTCTCCTACCATCATCCATCCCATGTCCTTACCAAATGCAATAAAATTCCCAGACCCGGATGTTTAGTTAATCTTAATTTTATATAATGTGTGTGCTTTTCGGTTCTTTTTGAATGAAACTAACTTTTCAGGAAAAATAGGCGTCATGGTGGTAAGATCTCTGGACCCCAAAGTATTTATTTGTTAATACGTTCTGATGGTCGCTTTGCCTTGCAGGTTTCTGGAGTACGCTTCCAAATGTGTCTGAAGCATCTGCATCCTCTCCACCCGGAAGTTTCAGAGCTACCTTCCGCAATGGCTACCAGGGTGGCGGTTAAATCCAAAATGGAAAGGGCCCTAGAGAAGTTGACCCTGACCATGAAGTTTGTGTAGGATGGTGTTATCCTAGGCTCAAAGATTGAGTCCAAAGTTAAACTCATTACCAACACTAGTGTCGGGACATGGCCAGAAATGCAAGCCTTAGTATAAATAATGTACATCCAGCGACAGGCTGGAGATCAGCTGGCCATTAATATTGGGCACTCCGAGATCCTTAAGGCAGCTTGTTTCCTGTGCTTTGTACAATCTCTGGAGCTTATCCTAACAATGGCCACCAATTATAACTCTTCTGTTCAGGCTATTATGCTCGCGGCTGCAGAACCCACTGGGTACCCTACTCCTCTGGTATCCCTTCACCCTGACACAATCCAGGCGGGTCTGGGGATCCCTCAATTTGACAAGGCTTCTATGGTTACAAGGGTAGATGCCTTGGCCCAATTCACACAATTGGAGGAGGCCACCCGGATATACATGAACATTCACTGGCTCAAGGTCTCGAAGAGGGACCCTAAGAGGATGAAGATAGAAATTCCCAGGTCCGAGTTCAAAGAGAGCATTCAGATGGGAATGATAGCATTGGCCCGAGTCTTTGGGCAGCCCTCTACCCAAGAATTCAACAAATGGATGTATTACTTCCTCCTCGGCATCTCCACCAAAGGAGGATACTTCGATTGGGCAGCTATAATTTCAAACCACATCGACTCCTAGTTCCTCCAACTGGCTAGGAAGAATAAATTTTACATGACTTCTTATGTTTTCTGGGCCCTGGTGCAGCAGAGGCCCCACACCCATGGGCTACTTATAGATGGCATGCTTGGGATTGGCCTGGGACAAAAGGCACCATGGGACCATTTCCCATAGGTTCAATGGGAGGCCAGCTTCCCAAGTTTTTGCTGAGTAAATGATGCATTCATTTACTATCACCTGCTCACACCCACCCAGGATGCAGGATACCGCCTATCCATAGAGGAAATAAATTTGGTCCAGAGCTATGGACATTACTACATCCAATTCCAATAGCACACCTATATTAGGGTCACCAGCTTCTCCAAGAAACCCTACTTGTTGCCCAAACATAGTGGGGACAAGATCATGCTCTTGGAATATTGCAGGCAGATAATGGAGTTGCATGCACTCTTTTCCTTAAAGAAGGTAACCAATATTCCATTCCCAATCACCTATGGGAACTACTCATGCAGCTTGGCCACTGCAAAAGAGGCGGATAACAAGCTAAAGAGCTACAACTTGGAAGAATTCTACTTGGTGCAGAAAAATTTTGATCCGAACAGAAAGATTGCAGCGGTGCTTCCCCGGGCTTCAGAGCCCCATCACTACCATATGGAGGATTTCTGGGAAGATTTCCAAGACAACATGGAGGTGCAGAGCCGGCACTACATTAGGATGACGGTAGGCATGATGGAAAGGTTGAAGCTCCAGAGGTTCCCAGAGGACTTCTTAGACGCCGGCCCCACGATCGATCCCCAGTACAAGGCAAAGGCGATCGATACAATGACCCTCCCACCTATAAATTGGGGTGCCCAAGAAGGGCCTACAATTCAGGATTTCACCCGAGAGGTGGTCAAGTGAAGTCATTCCTACTTCAAAAAGGTGTGCCTCGGAAGTACCCGCCGAGCAGCCTAGCCGGCACCAAAATTAACTCCGGGGGCCAGGACTTCTTCGCAGGGAGTAGATAAAGGAAAAATAATAGATACAACCCCTCCTATGCAAGAAGTCCCCATAAAAGAACAAATAAAGAAGTCAGTGGCAGCCTCCCAACAAATGAGGGAGAAACTAATTTCACGGCTGGCCACTCTAGTGCTCATGGCCAGGCCAATTCGTCCCCCTTCCTCCCCATCATTAGCAGCCTTAAAGGTAAAGGTGACGGGGGTGGATCCAACTGAACAAGCAGCAATAAGGGATGCGAGCCCACCCTTGGTTACCCGAAGAAAGAAGAGGCTTAACCAAAAGCTCAAGGCAGAGCCGGGGTTGGGTACGTCCTAGGCCCCACAAGTAGAGATCCTTTCTTCTAGTTCTCCAGAGCCGGAAAGAGAAATAGAGCCTGTCGAAGTCCCAGCTAGTCCTCCCTTGTAGGAGGAATTTGATGATGTCTTTGCAACAGACAAGTTTGGGAACCTGCAGGGGGACACCAAACAAGCAGTGGTAAAAGTCCTAGCTACAAAAAAGGAAGCTGCGGAGCAAAATCCTGCACAGGAGCAGGAAGAACAGATCGAGGAAAAGGAAGCGGAGCTGAACATTGCCTCTGAGGCTCTAGAGATGCAAAGTCCGAGGCTAGACCAGCAAAGGCAGAATGAACAAACGACATCTGCTAGGGGAACTGGACCTTCGAGAATAACTGTAACCCCAGCCGCCATGTTCCAGGTGCCACTCTCGGGAGTGACCTTTGGGAAAGTAATTACCATGGCCAAAACTTTAAATCTTGGCCCAGTACCCCTGCTATTGCCAAAGGATGTGCCAACAGAAGAAGAGGCCCCGACGGTAGATGTCAAGCAACAAGAAGAACAACGCAAAGAAGAAATCCCCAAAGGAGCCAAAAAAAGTCCAGACAAAATAATAGAAACAGAGGACAAGGCTGAGGAGATAGATGTTGTTGGGGAGGATATTACTAATAAGGAAGAAGACATAGGGAAAGGGACGGATGAGGCCCACACCACTAAGGAGCAGCAGCCACAAAATACCAGGGAAGAACCAAGAGAATAGACTTTGGCAAATAAGCCACCCCTGCCGCCTTAGTGGTTAGTAGAGAGAAAGAAAAGAAAATCTCCGTCCACTCCCAGAACTCCTCTCTCCTTGGCTGAAATGATGGCTCAGGTCCAGGCCCCACCAAAGGCCAAAAAAGCCCAGATGGTTCACACTCTTCAAACCGGGTCGGGCGGAGAAACAGTTGCCGTTGTGGCAATACCTCCCCCAAACGTCGATGAAGCAACCGTAGAACCTAGAGATTATAATGTTGCAAAGGTATCATTGGGAAAAAGGGGAAAACAGGGTGAGGTGGACTTGCTGAAGGAGGCAGCTAGGGTAGTGGAGGCCTATTATGAAAAAGAGGCCCAAAGGCTCAAAATAGAAAAGGAAAAAAATTCAAACCTTATGGGCTTGCTTACTGAGTTGGCCCGACCTATCAACGCCGCTCCTCCGGAAGCTTCCATATCTGAAGATCTACCGCAGAGTGACATAGACTCCCTGTGGACAATGAAGAAGAAGGCTCACGCAGTCCACGAGTGGGTCACCCTGCAAATAAGAAACACCTGGCGTTTCCTGGTATCCACCCTCCTAGACTTATATATGGCCCGACATGTTCTACACCAGGTAGAGACTCTTATTGATCTATGGGAGGGTGATATTGAAAACTATCAAGCATGGAAGGTAGAGCTTGAAGAACTCTTTGGCCTGGGAGAGGAAATGATTTTGGAATCCAGAATTCTAGGGGATGAATCATTTGATTTTGTAAGGACCCAACACTCCAGAATTGACCTCACATTGGAGGTAACCAAGCAACTGGTGGGGACTCTACACGAGAAAGTTAATACAGTAAGATATTCTTTCAATTTATACAAATCTTTTGTAGTAAAGACTTTCGGGGCTAACCCCCTCAGTATAGATACATGCACGCCAGAGGATTCAATTTTGGGGAGTTTTCATGAAATGATGAAGTCCCAATATCAGTCCCTGGAGGGAATAGATGGTGCCCAAATGACGAGATTAACTCGTATGGTACTTAGTGGCCACGACGCAGAAAAAATGGCTGATGAGTTTAAGGAGAATGTTCTGGACCTGGGGGAACAAATTGAGGTGGCTAAGTACCGAAGGGCCGGCCTGAAAGATATAGATGAAGATGGCATTTCCTACCTCCTCTAGGCTTTCAATGATAACAAACAACCATAAGTTTTCTCCAGAGGCCGGAGAAAACCCAAGCATTTGGTATTCTTTATTCTTTTGGGAACGTGAGTTCCTGGATCCTAGAGTCTCGGATCCCAAATTTTGTATTCTCTCAAGTGATCCGTGTCCTGATCCCTGAGGCCAACCGGTCACTTTCAGGAGTGGTTAATAAAGGTTGTCAGAAGGTTGTTGACTACATCAAGGGGGCATTGACTCAACAGTTGGTTTTCTGACAAGATGATCTTCTCGAGGCATCATTAAGAGGTACACCTGGTGCATTGGAGATAGGGCACCGCATTTCTGATTTATGAGGCATGTAGCCTCGATTCCCAGGGATCTAATTTCTTCTTTCTCCTTATTGGCTCTCTTTTCGAGGCTGTTTCTTCCATTGTATATTCCTATCTCATTCTTCTAACGTGTTAGGCCTATTCCACCTCTAGGTCTTTTGTAGGGTGGCACAGGTAGTACTGGCCCCCAAATATTGTATTTTATTGAAACATGATGTAAAATAGGGTTAGGGTTAGGGTTAAAATAAAATGTGTATAAATAGCCAGACCGACCCATTTCCAAGGGTTGATAAAATTGATGATTTTTCTTTCCACATTAATAGAAAAGCAATTTCTCATTCTAGTTGCAGAGCTCAATGCTCCATTGTCCCATTTTCAATAGTTAGATGCTCCCCTGGAGCCACCATTGTATCACACACCAGTGCTTGCTAGAAGAGACATTAATGAAGAAGGGAGAATTCTTTGCAATGATGTTATTGATATTCATGCTTCTGAGTTAATGGTATTTTATGTTTCATGTTCTTTATGTCTTCTACTCTGATATGTCAAATAGATTAATGACCTCTTTCCCCTTGCTACTGATAAAAATACTAGCTGATGGTTATGTGTTTCTTCGGTATTTAGTGTAGTATATCAGAGTATTATTGATGTCTTGAACCTTTAAGCATGACTATAGTTAGATGAAGTATTTCTAACCCTGCAGGATCTTTTTTTTCATTTTTTGTTAATTGTAGAATGCTAGGAGAAACCTCATCTCATTGAATCTCCAAAGAGAACGAGTTGAAGAAACCAACTATCCCCTCGAAAATAGTCACTTCTCCCAACTGAGGCCCCCACCATTGTGACCTAACCCCTAGGTGCTTGAAGGCCCAGGGAATCTAACTTCCCCAGATAACCTTTGTAGGTGGAGTTGGCCAGTACCTCCGATACCCAGTGACAACTTATGACTGTTGGCGGACCCGGTCAGCAAAACCCTGTCAACAGTTCCCAGGATTGTCTGAGAAGTTTGAATGTTCTGAGGTATACTAGACTCCCATAAAAAAGTGGCTCGTGTGGTTTTTGGGGTCTATTTCTTTTGAGTGAGAGGCTCGAGTTTGACAAACCTTTCAAGGTTTGGGGCTGACCTAAGGATTCTCTCAAATTTCGCTGGGGAGAAAGACCCAATCCCACTGAAGGCTTGACTCCTAAAACTATGGCTTGGGGAACCCTTGGGAGGTGTAAAATCAAAATCTCAAGAGGGGGACAAGTTCATGCCCTCCTTCTAGCACCAGTTTCTATTGACGGGACTTTGGTGACCAGATCCGCCAGCAGATGTAAGTTGTCACCAGGTACCAGGGTACCGGCCATCTTCACCTGCAAAGGTTGTCCAGGAAAATGAGATTCCCCTGGCCTCCAAGCACCTGAGGGTCAGGTCTCAATGGTGCAGGTCTCAGTTGGGAGATGACTATTTTCAAGGGGGATAACTGGTTTCTTCAACTCATTCCCTTCAGGGATTCAAATTGGTGAGGTTTTCCCAAGCATTTTACACTTAGCAAATAAACTGAAAAAGATCCTACAGAGTTAGAAATATTTGATCTAACTATAGTTATGTTTAAACATTCAATACATCAATAATTCTCTTATATACTACACTAAATACTGAAGAAATACGCAACTATTAGTTCATATTTTATCAGTAGCAAGGGAAAGGAGGTCGTTAATCTACTTAAAGTATCAGAGTAGAAGACATGAAGAACATTAAACATAAAATACCATTAAATTAGAAGACAAAGTGCCAACAACGTCATTGTAAGAACTCTCTCTTCTTCATTAACATTCCTTCCAGCGAGAACTGGTGCATGGTACAATGGTGTCTCTAAAGGAGCATCTAACTACTGAAAGCTTAAAGACCAAGGAGCATTGAGCTCTGCAATTGAAAAGAAAATACTACTTTCTATTACTACGGACTACAAAATCATCAATTTTTCCAACCCTTTGAATAGGGTCAGACTTATTATTTATACACATTTTCCTTCTAACCCTAACCCTAACCCTATTTTACATCTTACCATAAAATATTTTATCCGGTGGCCAGTACTACCTGCACCACTTTACAAAAGAACTCGAGACAGAGAAGGTCTGACATGTCAGAAGAATAAGATAAGAAGATTGAGTGGAAGAATCGGCCTTGAGAAGAGAGCCAGGAAGGAGAAGGAAGAATTTTGATCCCCCAAGGATCGAGGCTACATGCCTCATAAATGAGAAAAGCGGCACCCAGTCTCCAATATGCCAAGTGTACTTCTAAAACGGCACCTTGGGAAGACCCATTGTCAAAAAACCTCTTATTGATCTGATGTGCCTTAATGTAGCTATCTGCCTTCTGAAAACCTTCAAAAACCTTTATTAACTTCTTTGAAAGTGACCAGTCGGCCTTGGGGACCGAGACACGGGTCACCGAAAGAATACAAAATATGGGATCTAGAACTTTGGGGTCTGGAAACTTACATTCTGAAAGAATAAAGAATACAGAAATACTTGGGTTTTCTCTGGTCCCCGGAGAATCTCTACTATTTTTTATTGTCATTGAAGGTCTGGAGGAGACAGGAGATTCCATCTTCATCAACTTCTTTAAGGCCAGCCCGCCGATACTTAGCCACCTCAATCTGGTCCCCCAGGTCTGGAACATTTCCCTTAAACTCATTGGCCATTTTTAGTGCATCATGGCCACTGAGTACCATACGAGTGATTCTCATCATTTGGGCACCATCTACTCCCTCCAGGGATTTATACCTTGATTTCATTAGCTCATCAAACTTCACTAGGATGTACTCCTTCGGTGTGCAAGTGTCAGTGCTGAATGGATCAGCTCCGGAAACCTTCGTGACAAAAGACTTGTATAAATTAAGAGAATATTGTACTACATTGATTTTCTCCCACAGAGTCCCCACCAGTTTCTTGACTACCCTAAATGTGAGGTCAAGTCTGGAGTGATGGGTTCTCAAGAAATAAAATGACTCCCCCAAAATTCTGGATTTGGAGACAATCTCCTCCCCGTGGCCGATGATTTCTTACAACTCAACTTTTCATGCCTTGTAATTTTTGATATCCCCCTCCCATATGTTGATGATAGTCTCAGCCTAGTGTAAGATGTGGTGGGCTGCATATAGATCCAGGAGGGTGGATACTAGGAAATGCCAAACATTTCCCACTTGTAGGGCAACCCATTCATCGACCGCTTGGGCTTTCTTCTTCATCACCCACAGTGAATCTACATCGCTTTGCAGATGTGGTATATCTGATGTAGAGGTCCCCAGAGGAATAATGTTGATAGGCCACGCTATCTTGGTTAGCAATCCCATAAGGTTCACATTTTACTCCTTTTCTCCCTTGAGCTTCTAAGCCTCTTTTTCATAACGGGCCTCTACTGCCCTAGCTGCCTCTTTTAACATGTCTACCTCACCTTGTTTTCCTCTCTTCCCCAACGATATCTCCATGATACTATAATCTCTGGCCTCTTCCATTACTTCATCCATGTCTGGGGAAGGCATCGCTATCACCACGACTGTTTCTATGCCTAGTTCAATCTGAAGGGTGTGGACTGTTCAAGCTTTCTTGGCCTTTGGTGGGTTTTGTGCCTGGGCCATCATTTCTGCTAAGGAAAGGTGGGCTTGGGGCGTTGCTAGAGGTTCCTTTCTCTTTCTAGTTTCTATTAACCATAAGGGTGGTAGGGGTGGCTTGTTATCCAAAGTGTGCTCCTGTGACTTCTCCCCAACATCCTATTGTGCCTCTTCAGTATTACGAGCCTCCCATGGCTCCTTTCCTGTATCTTCTTTCTCACTGGTAGTATTTTCTTCGGTGGCACCTGTGTCCTCTGCCCCAGCATCTACATCTTTGGCCATGTTTGGGTTTTCATTTATCGCCCTGGGGTTTTCTTCTTCTTATTGTTCCTCTTCTTCCTCAGCCTCTATTGCTAGGATGTCCTCTTCCATTGGTACATCTTTTGGTAATGGGGGAGGTATCAGGCCAAGATTCAATGTTTGAGCCACAGTGATTACTTCCCCAAATGTTACCTCTGGGAGTGGCACCTGGAAAACGGCGGCTGAGGTTACGGTTGCTCCGAGAGGTCTAGTTCCCCCAGTTGATGCCATTCATTCACTTTTCTTTTGTTGGTCCACTCCCGTGTCCTTTATCTCTGGGAATTTGAAGACAATTTCTTATTTTTCCTCTTCCTCTTCTTCTCCCTGGTCTTGTTCCTGGGTAGGTTCTTGTTCTGGAGCTTCCTCTTGTTTCGGGGCTTCAGCCTCTATCTGCTCAATGTCCCCTAAAAATTCCCAAACTCATCGGTTGTAAAAACATTGTCAAACTCATTTTTAGGGGGAGGATTTTCCTAGACATCAGTGGGATATGGTTCCCTCTCTAGCTCCGGGGAGTCAAAAGAGAGGATTTCAAATTTTGGGATCTGAGGCATCCCCAACTATGGCTCTGCCTTTGGCTTCAAATTGAGTCTCTTCTTCTGCCTAGTGACCAAAGGTGGCCCTGGATCCCTTAGGGCTAGCTCCTCTCCTAGATCCACTTTGGTTTCCCTAACCATAAGTTTTTCTAATGAAGGGGAAGAAGGAGGACAGATGGGTCTGATCATGAGCACCAGAGTGGCCAACCGTGTGATTAATTTATCTTTCATTTTCTAGGAAGTTACCAGTGATTGTTGCAGTTGCTCCTATTGGGGACCTCTTACTCAGTGGGAGTCTACATTATTCCTTTTCCCCTATCTTCCCTTTGCGAGGAAGTTCCAGCTCCTGGGGTTAACTTTGGCACCAGTTGGGTAGCCCTGCAGACACTCCCAGGGTGCACTTTCCTAAAGTATGCATGGCTACATTCGACCATGTTGCGGGTGAACTCTTCAATAGTGGGCCCCTCCTGGGCATTCCAGTCCACTGGTGGGAGGTCCAACTTATCAATCCTATTTGCTTTGTACTGGGGATCTATTGTGGATTCAGAGTCTAAGAAATCATCTGGAAATCTCTGGAGGTTTAACCTTTCCATCATTCCCATGGTCATCTGGACGTAATGCTGGCTTCAAACTTCCATGTCATCCTGGAAATCTTCCCAGAAATCTTCCATGTGATATTGGTGGGGGTCTGATGCCTGGGGAAGTGCCGACGTAATTTTTCTGTGTGGAACAAAATGCTTCCTCGCCAAGTAGAATTCTGCTAAGTTGTAACTTTTGAGCTCATTGTCTGCTTCCTTGGTCGCGGCCAGACTACATGAGTAATTCCCACAAGTAATTGGGAATGGGCTGTTGGTCACCTTCTTCAAGGTGTAGAAGTCATGCAACTCTATTATTTTCCTGCAATATTCTAAAAGAATTATCTTGTTTCTACAATGCTTGGGTAACAAGTAAGGTTTCCTGGAGAAGCCGGTTACTCTTATGTATGTATGCTGCTGGAATTGTATATAATAATGGCCGTAACTTCTGACCAAATTCATTTCCTCTATGGATAGGCGGTATCCTGCATCCCGGGTAGGTGTGAGCAAGTTGTCGTAAATAAAGGCGTCATTCAGACGGCAGAAACTAGGGAAGCTTGCCTCCCATTGGATTTGTGGGAAAAATTCCCAAGGAGCCTTCTGACCCTGGCCAATCCCAAGTACGCCCAATGTAAGTAATCCATTAGTGGTGGGCTGTTGTTGTGCCAAGGCCTAGAGAACGTAGGAAGTCATATAGAACTTCCGCTTTTGAACCGTTTGTAGAAACTCAGAATCTACATGGTTGGAGATGATGGCGGCCCAATCAAAATATTCTCCTTTGGTGGAGATGCCAAGCAGAGAATAGTACATCCATACTAAAAATTCTTGGGTGTGGGGTTTCCCGAAGACCCGAGATAGTGCTATTATCCCCATCTAGATACTTTCTTTAAATTCAGACCGGGGGAGTTCTAGCTTCATTCTCTTTGGATCTCTCTTCCGGGTCTTGAGCCAATTGCTATTTATGTATATTTGGGCTACTTCCTCTAGCGGTTTGAACTGTGCTAAGGCTTCTACTCTGGTAACCACAGTTGGTTTGTCAAATTGAGGGATCCCCAAGCCCATTTGGAAGGTAGCGACGTCGAGAGACACCATAGGAGTAGGATACCCGGTGGGTTTCGGGGCTGCAAGCATGATGGCCCAGATAGAAGAGTTGTAATGTGCTACAAGTGTTAGGATTAACTATGGAGACTGCACTAAGCACATAAAATAGGCGGCTTTGAGAATCCTAGAATCCCTGATGTTTATCGCCAGTGGATCCCCAGATGGTCGCTGAATATACATCATTTTTACCAAGGCCTGCATGTTGGGCCATGTTCTGATGCTGGTGTTGGTGATTAATTGAACTTTGGAATCAATATTTGATCCCATGATGGCATTTTCTCTCACATACTTCATGGTGAGAGGCAATTTCTCTAAGGCCCTCTCCATCTTAGATTTTATGGCTGCCCTGGTGACCGTCGTAAATGGAAGTTCTGGACTTTCGGGTGGTGAAGATGCGGAAGCCTCAGACATGATGAAAGTGTATTAATCTGGAAACCTGTAAGACAAGGTGACCATTAGAATGTATAGATAAATAATACTCTAGGATCTGGAGATCTTACCACCACGATGCTTCCTTTCCCTGAAAAGTTAGTTTAGTTCAAAAAATCCCGGAAGGTATATATTTTGCAAACTTGGACATTTAAACAATACCCGAACCGGGGGTCTCATCATACTTAGAAAAAGAAAGACATGGGTTGGGTGAAGGAAAGAGACTTGGAGTCTCGAAAACTAACCATTAGAAATTGGGTGCAAAAAGCAAGCTATCAGACCCATGTGGACGTCATGTGGCTATGCAATAAATGGAAGTTATGGCGACGGCGGTGGAGCCAACTGTCTGAATGCATGAAAAGAAGAGGCCACTTGGATATTTTTGAATGCATATGTGGTGTTGGTTATATTTCCTATTTTGGCTGCTGTGCCTCATTCCTTGTCCTACCCTCTGAAAATTTTTAGGTTTTCATGTCTGAGCTTTGCCCAAATTGTCAAAACCCTGCAAAAACCCTAGCAATCAAGTGTTAAACGATGCATTTTAAAACCCTTGGTCATGTCTTATGTTTCAACGTTACCTTTTTCAGTCACTAAAGGCATGTACTATATAAAAAGGTTAAGTCAGGTCGCTTGATCGCATTACCCTGAGCGCATATTCCAAATGATCTCCCGACTTCGCTTTTCCTTTGTGTCGCGTAGTCTCGTTAAGAAATAGAATATTCCATCAGTGTATCGAGACTTAGCAATCTTTCTTTGGTCGGGTTGTTGCTTGATTTCCATGTTATAAAGCTTTAAAAGGAACGGGACCCACCTCAGTTGGGTGATCGCGAGAAGAGTCAAAAGGTCAAAGAAATGTCTTCCGACTTCGCGATTCACTTCATGTCGCATGATCGCTGGATTAGGACATTCAAACAATTAAGGCTTTTCTTCAGTCGCGTGGTCTCGTGATATTTGGCAGTTAAGAGATAACAGTCCCGAACCAGTGACTAACAGTTTCATGCTAAATGATTTCCCTCAGTCGGGATGTCGCCAGAACAGGAGTGATGACTCAGTTTCCAGAATGCATAAAGAGGATGAAAGAACAGACGACATCTGTCACAGAACTAGTGGTTGTCGGGAGGTCTCCAGATGAAGGAAATGGATCAAGCGATAAGGAGACTAAGGTATATTTCCCTCAGTCATGAAGTCTCCTGATATTTTAAGGGTATGTGAAATTCTAAGGTGATTAAAAGATAGCCGTGCGATGAAGAAATGAAGAGATCTGACGGTGGTCGCCAAGTCTCGTAATAAAAGTGCCTTAGGTAAAAAGTGCTTTCAACTAAGCGATTAGGGTATGTCATGAGGTCGTTGTAAACAGAAACAGGCACGTGCTTCAAGTTAAAGCTAAAGACACAAGATCTCCCGACTAAGTGACCAAAGAGATCATGAAAATAAGAACAATGGCTTGTCGCGTAGTCTGGAGAAGGATGCTGAGTTAAGGTTAACTCCCTGCGACTTGGATTTTTGCATAGTCGCCTAATCGCTGGAAAGACTTGGGTTAGCCAAGGTAAAGGAATTGCATTGTCACCAAGTCTGAAGAGTAAACCATGGTTAAGAGAAAACACTTGCGACAAAGAGACTAAAAGTTGGTCGCGAGGTCGCAGGACTTCGAATTTGAAATTTTGGCGGTAGATTTGGCACTGGAGCGTTCGTCCGCCATGATTTCTCTGTGCTCCTGTTCCAGGATTAATCAGAGAGGTTTCAATTGTAGAAGGCCGTGCACAGAGAGTCTGTTGATCCTAGAATTAGATTTGTTTCAATTTTGGTGAAGAAAGAAAGATTCAAAGGCATGGAAAAAGATGCAGAGTCCACTCAGAAGTTATTTCTCTCAGTTGCAGCTGGCAAAGGCATGGTCATGATGGCGGACTCATTAATGAGAAATTGAGTGGCAGCCGTCAGGGGTCACTTCTCATCCTGAGAGGTCATGGTCAGTTGGTGAGCATTCATGGCAAGGTATACTTGCAGAGTTGGGCTATTGAATCCAGGTTACGTATCCACAGGCAGGATCCAGTACAGGGATGGGCGCAAAAGAGGCCTGATAATGTTGACTAAAGGAAAGGCAGTGTCTGCAGATATAAAAGGATTGATAATG